>JANAVB010043220.1:682361-1007361 GCA_029216955.1 Iris pallida
TAGATTTTGCGGGTTAGCTTCCGGGTGGAGTTCGGGGTCGTAGGGTGCCCGTGTCGCACCGTATCGGTCCGTATCTTGAAATATTCAAGATTTTGACAACGGGCCGTATCATGGACTGGATGTCCACGTTACCTAGCTATTTTGGTAGATATTATATGTATAGGCTAGTATCATACTACCCTAGGGAGATCGGGTCAAAATATCAAGCGTAGGTAGGCTAACTGGATAGTTGCCGAAGCTAGAATTTACCCTTTTTAAGGGCAAAATAGGATATTGGCCTACGGCCAAGATATGAGTTTCGAAGTCCAAGATGGACTTGGATATGGGTTATAGAGGTTGGTAATAGTTAGAAATAGTCGCCTAGACCTAGTCTTGGCCCCGGTTGACCACGGTTGACTTTTTGGACCAAAAGTCAACTATGGGTCAACGCTTTACCCAAATTAGTTCCGATTTCCATTAGACTTTTGTAGTTGACCAAAAGTCAACTATTAGTCACCATTGACCTAGGGTTGACCATGGTTGACCTAGAGTTGACCAGAGTTGACCAGTTGACCAAAAGTCAACTGTAGGCCAACTCTTGATCCCGTTTGACTTTCTTCGACTTGTTTTGACCCGTGATGCCTGGTATGACCTAGGATTGACTTGGTGAGGTTTAGATTGACTTGATATAACTTGATTTGACCTAGATTGACTTGACAGGACTTAGTGTGACTCAGTGAGACCTAGTTTGACCTAGATTGCATATCATTCATTGTAAATCATTCCTAAACTTGTTTAAACCTAAATTAACTTACAGTATCTCATATTTAGGTCTTCTGATACTGCTCTGAGCATTGATATACCATACAGCTCAGGACAGCAGGCGAGTACATTCACTGATAGTTTTCATTGTCTTGATATCTACTATATCCGATTCAGTTGTAGTGTCTTACTTGATTCTCGACACGATAGTTCACGGACTAGTATTGTCGGATTCCTGTCATGAGATGTCATTCCTGGATTTCTTGGGATACTGGTACTTGCTTGGTCTTGATTCTTGTACTTGTATTGACGCCGATTCCTGAAGAGGACTTGCTCCCTCTTAGGGAATCCCGCGTCATGACGTGCTATGTCCGGATCCATGTTACTATTCGGGGATGGGGGAATTATTAGGGGTTATGTGATCAAAGCCTCCCTGTCACTATTTTGCTAGCGCCACCCTCACCTCACGTAGGGTGTAGCAGACACCCCTTGCCGGGTTATCCAGGTTGGCCGACATGACCCTTTCTAGAGATTTTCCTGTGATTGTCGGGCCAAGTGGATAACCCTATCCTGACTCCCTAGCCGATCACATATCGCTCTAATAATTCAAATCACATTTTACATTTATTGTCGTATCTTATATTTCAGTTCAGTTTTACTTTCTGTACTTCTCACCATGCTATGATTCATTTACTCACATGCTCTACCTGCCTTTATACTGTACTATGATTGAGACTAAGTCCTGTTTGAAGAAGGGTTACAACCCCGGTCCTTGTTTGGTTTAAGGGTTGTAACTCGGCTTTCGAATGGTTCCCAAGTCGCCTATATCTTTGTCTTGTATTTCATTATACTGTCTCTTATAGTATTTGTCAATTCACATGGAACTGATGTTGGTGTTTGTACTTGCTCATTTTCCTGACAGAATACCGTTATGATATTTTACAGATGTTTCTGAGACAGATGGAGACTCAGGCCAGGGCAGTGGCCTGATAGATTGGCCACTAGATTTTATACTCTGAGTAGTTAGCACTTGTTAGGCTTGACTGGACTGCGATCCAGCTTTAGATTTTAGAATGTAGTATTATATTATTCTGTGATGTTATGTTTAGTTTTGGACTTGTGTGGATCTCGAACTTATTTCTTGCTTCATCTATCATATTTCCTTTCCATGCTATCTACCTTACTTTTACATTTGTGATTGAGACTGTATTGCTATGTCACCTCCATTCGGAGTGTATATACTGTACAGGTACCTTTATCTGTTTAGTTGTAGTATTCTAGATGACCTAGACAACGTTCTACCGCCGATGCTGCGGCGTAGGCTGGACGTACCCACTTCTCGTGCCCCTAATCAGGGTGCGGGTCGTGACACGTTTTTGTGGTGGCCCACGCAGGTCGAGTTTATGTAGTGGTATTCGAACTTGAGTACCACTACAGCCTGCAGTAGGAATATGATATTTTGAAGTTACTCAATCACATTTTAGGAAAATTCTGATCTTTTGATTACCATGACAACTCTTCTTGCATTTGAATTCAATTGTCCTCATTTGATAATATCTTATCTTGTGCCATATTGATCTCTTGGATTCAATTCGTCTTCAGGATGACAGTGACTCATTCTCGGGCAGCAGGGCCTAGTGCCCCAGAGAGGTCAGATCCGGGAGGTCTTCCACCTCGGCTGCGGGAGCTACAGTTGAGAGAGCTGCCACCTCAGTCCCTGCCCTTCAGGCAGGAGCAGCAGCGACGGTTCCAGAAGGTCTTCCACCTCTAGCAGCGGGACTGTCCATGATCGTTCCTGATATTCTTCCACCGCCGCCTCCGCTACCGACAGATACTCAGGGGATGATGGCCCTTCTGCAGCGGATATTGCAGACTCAGAGCACGCAGGCAGACCTGTTGCGACGGAGCATGGAGAACTCCCATCAGCTGGCGATGGCAGCACTTGAGAGGGTTGTACCGAGTACAGTTCAGGATACCCCAGTTCAGCACCAGGGACCAGGCCAGAGACAGGCTACTCGGTGCGCTTTCTGCAGGAGGCCAGGGCACACTAGAGAGGCTTGTAGGAAGAGGTTGGGCGTCTGCCTATACTGTGGGGCGCCCGATCACCAGCTGAAGGATTGCCACGCTAGTGGAATCCGAAGAGACCAGGACAGAGTACATCAGGCACCAGCACGTGACGACCAGCAGCAGGGTCAGGGCAAGAGGCAGGCCGTCCAGTGTGCTTTTTGCAAGAAGATGGGGCACACCCGAGATGTTTGTAGGATGAAGCTGGGAGTTTGTTTATTTTGTGGAGCTCCAGACCACCAGATGAAGAACTGTGCAGCCCGTGCAGCCAGACAGGCAGGCCGGGACAGAGTGTGGCAGGCTAGCGGAGGCCACCAGGGGCGAGCTTTCGCCATGACAGTTGAGCCCACTCAGGCAGTAGCAGAGCAGATAGCAGGTTCCAATCTTTCGATCTCATTTCCGCATTTGCTTCCTTATAAACTGTCTTGAACTTCGATTCTATCTGTTCCTTGATCGTTGGATGAAATTTTGTCCTTGTGATGTAATATTCTTCTGAGATAAGTCGTATGGGCTAGGTCGCCTCGATTATGAGATTTTAAAATTCTCTAGGGTCATGCTAGCAGGCAGAGTAAGGACATATAGTCGGACTATGGACGTATTTCTCAGGTGTGGGAATTTAAGGTTTTCGCTGCCAAGCTAGCGGCAATACGAAAATTTTAAATACCATAATTCTAGAGGTATGTACCTTAGTCAAGGACTCTGTGATTATCGTAGCCTTGCTCACTAGCATGACGGAGATTCTGAGTATCATGATGATTGGACAGACGCATACGATTATCGATTGCATGATTTTTTTGTGTTTACTTGTTTTAAAATTTTGAGGATGATTTTGGGTGGATAGACTTATAGCACCCAGTTTCTATTTAAGAGTAATTTTAAATTTTATAATTTTAGTCATTTAATTCATGTTTTGATTTTTGAGATTTTAAATCATTTTAAATTTTAAGCCATGATTTGTGATTTAATGATTTGCTAGTGAAACCTTAGAGACTGTTTGACCTAGAGCCTAACCATGTGATTAGGATTTTTCTGTATCATTTCTGGCCTAAGGGCATTTTGGTCATTAGACCTTTGATTTATTTTGATATTTTGCATTGATTTGGCTTTTGATAGGTGAGATTTTGTGATGGTTTGTGTCCGTGTCGGACACGTAACAGTTTTTTTTTATTTGCAAGTGTTGTTGTGTCTTAAGAGATTTTTTTATTTTGCTGAAATTTTTGGAGGTATTCGTGAGGGATTGTTTCTGCATGTGTTTTTCTGTGATTGCTTTGTTTTAATTTCGAGGACGAAATTTTTTTAAGGTGGATAGACTTGTCACCCTCACTTTTTCCAGTTAGGGGTAAAATGGTAATTTTCCATTTTATAATATTTTTGGGAATTTTATTTCATAAATATTATTTAATTATTATAGGAGTCGGGTTCGAATTTCATCGCATTCCGAGTTAATTCGGGACCCCGGTGAATTTCGACTTGAGCTGTAATTAGC
Organism: Iris pallida; assembly: GCA_029216955.1. Lineage (NCBI taxonomy): Eukaryota > Viridiplantae > Streptophyta > Magnoliopsida > Asparagales > Iridaceae > Iris > Iris pallida. The sequence goes on from JANAVB010043220.1 coordinate 686,653, forward strand.
CTGTTAGCTAACCATGGCCCACCACACTAAAAATTAGGGTTTAAGAGTTTGGACTAGTTCCCCATGAGTAATTTAGTTTAATTATGATTTTTATTTATTTTTAGCAACTTCCTAAACCTAATTTGAAAATTGTTTAATATTAGGCTTAGGGAGGGGCAAACTTGTAATTTACAAGTGCCCCTCACCCAACCATGTTGGCCGGCCACCTATAGGCAGCCCCCCCCCCCCCCCCCAATCTTTCTTCTCCACTAAGTTAAACCCTCTCTCTCTTCCACTTTCATTTTCTTCTCAAGCTTCTTCTTCTTCCTCCAACCTACACTTAGGTATGATTTTATTTTCTCCATTAATTCTCTTTTGCGTATAGTTCTTCCACATTAAATGAAGAGGGGAAGATCCTCTTCCATTTGCCCACAAATTTGTAGGTTTTCCATAGAAAAATAGATTAAAGATTTATTAGGATTAATCATTTTGTGAATATATATATATATATATATATATATATATATAATATATATATTTATATATATATATATATATATATATATAGATATGAGTGTATTTATATATACATGGATGTGTGTACATGGTTGTGTGTGTGTGGTGTGTGTGTGTTATATATAATTAGAGGGAGGGATAGATATCTAGATAGATTATAGATAGATATCTAGTTATATATATAGATAGATATATATATATAGAGATATATATATAGGTATATATATATATATATATATATTGAAGTGTATATATAGGAGTAGAAGGGAAGAAGATGGAGAAGTATTAGGGACAGCCACGCAGCAGCTGGACTGCCACGGCAGCAGCAGTCCTAGTTCCTGGCTGCTGCCAGGAACACAGCCCCCCCCCCCCCCTCTATGGTTTTTAGCCTATAAAACACCCCTTTTTACCTAGTATATATATATATATATATATATATATATATATATTATATATATATATATATATATATATATATATATATATATATATAAGTATTATATATGGTTGGAATCGTAGAGAAGAGTAGAAAATGATTATGGAATGAGAAGTTAGAAAAGAATTAGAGGTTAGAAGGAAAGATTGAAAGAAGTTGGAAGAATAGGAAAAAGGCTAGAATAGAAAAGGGGAAAAACCGAGTTAGAGGGCGAATCAGAGTTCGGAGTATCCGATTGAGTTGAAACTTGGCGTGGAGCATGAATACGTGATTTAGATTTTGCGGGTTGGCTTCCGGGTGGAGTTCGGAGTCGTAGGGTGCCCGTGTCGCACCGTATCGGTCCGTATCTTGAAATATTCAAGATTTTGACAACGGGCCGTATCATGGACTGGATGTCCACGTTACCTAGGTATTTTGGTAGATATTATATGTATAGGCTAGTATCATACTACCCTAGGGAGATCGGGTCAAAATATCAAGCGTAGGTAGGCTAACTGGATAGTTGCCGAAGCTAGAATTTACCCTTTTTAAGGGCAAAATAGGATATTGGCCTACGGCCAAGATATGAGTTTCGAAGTCCAAGATGGACTTGGATATGGATTGTAGAGGTTGGTAATAGTTAGAAATAGTCGCCTAGACCTAGTCTTGGCCCCGGTTGACCACGGTTGACTTTTTGGACCAAAAGTCAACTATGGGTCAACGCTTTACCCAAATTAGTTCCGATTTCCATTAGACTTTTGTAGTTGACCAAAAGTCAACTATTAGTCACCATTGACCTAGGGTTGACCATGGTTGACCTAGAGTTGACCAGAGTTGACCAGAGTTGACCAGTTGACCAAAAGTCAACTGTAGGCCAACTCTTGATCCCGTTTGACTTTCTTCGACTTGTTTGACCCGTGATGCCTGGTATGACCTAGGATTGACTTGGTTAGGTTTAGATTGACTTGATATAACTTGATTTGACCTAGATTGACTTGACAGGACTTAGTGTGACTCAGTGAGACCTAGTTTGACCTAGATTGCATATGATTCATTGTAAATCATTCCTAAACTTATTTAAACCTAAATTAACTTACAGTATCTCATATTTAGGTCTTCTGATACCGCTCTGAGCATTGATATACCATACAGCTTAGGACAGCAGGCGAGTACATTCACTGATAGTTTTCATTGTCTTGATATCTACTATATCCGATTCAGTTGTAGTGTCTTACTTGATTCTCGACACGATAGTTCACGGACTAGTATTGTCGGATTCCTGTCATGAGATGTCATTCCTGGATTTCTTGGGATACTGGTACTTGCTTGGTCTTGATTCTTGTACTTGTATTGACGCGATTCCTGAAGAGGACTTGCTCCCCTCTTAGGGAATCCCGCGTCATGACGTGCTATGTCCGGATCCATGTTACTATTCGGGGATGGGGGAAATTAGGGGTTATGTGATCAAAGCCTCCCTGTCACTATTTTGCTAGCGCCACCCTCACCTCACGTAGGGTGTAGCAGACACCCCTTGCCGGGTTATCCAGGTTGGCCGGCATGACCCTTTCTAGAGATTTCCTGTGATTGTCGGGCCAAGTGTATAACCCTATCCTGACTCCTAGCCGATCACATATCGCTCTAATAATTCAAATCACATTTTACATTTATTGTCGTATCTTATATTTCAGTTCAGTTTACTTTCTGTACTTCTCACCATGCTATGATTCATTTACTCACATGCTTACCTGTCTTTATACTGTACTATGATTGAGACTAAGTCCTGTTTGAAGAAGGGTTACAACCCCGGTCCTTGTTTGGTTTAAGGGTTGTAACTCGGCTTTCGAATGGTTCCCAAGTCGCCTATATCTTTGTCTTGTATTTCATTATACTGTCTCTTATAGTATTTGTCAATTCACATGGAACTGCTGTTGGTGTTTGTACTTGCTCATTTTCCTGACAGGATACCGTTATGATATTTTACAGATGTTTTTGAGACAGATGGAGACTCAGGCCAGGGCAGTGGCCTGATAGATTGGCCACTAGATTTTATACTCTGAGTAGTTAGCACTTGTTAGGCTTGACTGGACTGCGATCCAGCTTTAGATTTTAGAATGTAGTATATATTATTCTGTGATGTTACGTTTAGTTTTGGACTTGTGTGGATCTCGAACTTATTTCTTGCTTCATCTATCATATTTCCTTTCCATGCTATCTACCTTAGTTTTACATTTGTGATTGAGACTGTATTGCTATGTCATCTCCATTCGGAGTGTATATACTGTACAGGTACCTTTATCTGTTTAGTTGTAGTATTCTAGATGACCTAGACAGCGTTCTACCGCCGATGCTGCGGCGTAGGCTGGACGTACCCACTTCTCGTGCCCCTAATCAGGGTGCGGGTCGTGACACACAGACACACGCACAGATACACAGTCTCGTGCACGCGTGTGTGTCGATCCAGGATACGACACACGATATGACACCACCCGTGCACGTATCCTCGTGTTCGCCTAGGGTAGGGCTACGTTCGTGTCAGCCTGATATGTCACCATGACGTGTCCACGAGGGACACAAAGCCCGTATCAGGGGCATGAAATCGACTGTGTGTACGCAGTACAAAACCAGTACACGTGTCCGTGCTCCCTCGACACGACACGATACCATGTCAAACTTCTAGGGTGTCATGTCAGTCAGTGCCCCAACGTGTCTACCAAGTCTCAGCCCTCCATGTGTCATGTGTGTCCTACGTGAGCCCCGAGCAGCAGGACACTGCCGTGTGTGCAGCGAGCGTGTTCGTCTGTTTGGACACGGACACGACTCGAAAATTTGCTCAGTCGTGTGGGAAATAAAAGCATACATACAACTCAGCAATTCATATACTTTTCAAAATATCAATTAAAAATCCTTTGTGATTTCATCAAAACACATTCTTACAACCTATGATACGTGTCCGATACGGACACCAAAACGACATGAAATCATACAAGACTAACTTCACAGTTAGGGGACACCTAGATCTATGCATTCATGTAAAGAAATCAATAAATGAATATGGTTGAGGGGTTTACCGAATGAGTGTCAAACTCAAGGAAAAAGCCCAAATAGAAGGATCCTTCTTACAACTCAAAAGCTCCAAATTGTACCAAAGCTGAGATTACTCATCACCAACAGTAAATAGACATTAATTAGATCATAATGCAAAAGACTAGAGTCAAAAAGAAAAGAAAGAAATAGAAATTAGGAAAGATTGTAAAGGGGACAAACCTTGTTCTTGCCAAAAGTGAAAGTGGTGTAAAAAGATACAAGAATAAATAGAAGAGATTAAATAGAAAGGGGGGAATCCCTAGCCGGCCACATTAGGGAAATTAGGGTTAGGGTTGATGGCTAGTGGGCTATGGGCCAAGTTAAAATGTTAAATGGTTCAAACCCTTAGCCATTAGTTTCAAACACCTAAAGCACTAAATCTCTCCATGCAACTTAGTCCAAAATAAGTCAACTTGGGTCGACTTAAGTTAGACTAGGGTCCACACCATGCTAACCAAGTCACCAAAGTCAAAGTCATTCTAGGTTAGTCCCTAAAGTCACTACTAGCAAAGTCAAAAATAACAACCATCACTCAAACAATTTAAATTAAATTCAAAATTTTCAAAATAACTAAATATCCTCAAGCTAAAATGTGGTAGTGACAAGCTCTGATACTAATCTGTCATGCCCTGACCCAAAAAATCGCTCGTACTCGCATCAATTTATTCGAATCATCGTATTCGCTGGGGCGTGATGCCGTACGAGTCCGGAGTTGCACTGTACAAGACAATATGACAAGTTCTCAAATGGTTATCTTTGATTTGATATTAGCAACTGAAGAAAACATGATATACGAAACAATTCTCTTTTATTCATTAAATGATGAGGTTACAAAGGCTTTCAATAGCCAACTGAATTTGTCATATTGGCTACAACACTCAAGTTCTCTTTGCCCATAAAGGATTTACTATTCATACATCATGCCTTCTATATCTTGGTCGTATCAATCCGTTGTAAGTCCGAGCGTCAATGCGATCGCACGTTTCAGACGCTACGACATTCTATGCCTCAGTGCGATCAATCGAAGCTCCGCCGCGAGCAGAACATATCCTGAACATGCGAGCAATCTAGTGGGGGATTAGTACTTTCGTCCTTGCGTGTACTAATCAAGACCTACTTAACTAAACCAACATTTAGTAAGTTGATTCAGGCAACATACAATTTAATATCTTTCGTGTGTTCTCCTTAGGTTCAATTTTATAACATATTCAAAAGTAGTAAAGCATGTTATCATGGCAAACATGTTATTTCAATACGCATAAGTAAGCATGCAACCAATAGCAATCTCATGTTATTTCGTGACTTCTTACCAACACTGACGCACTCGCCTTTGTACCGACGCAAGGTGTGTAGTGTCCCGCTCCTAGCGGTTCACTATGTAAGGCTTGTGGCTTGGCTAACTCGGTCGGAACCGAGTATTGGGGAAACTTACCGTCGGCATCGAATCGATCACGGACAAGTGCATAAGAATCTTTCCAATTGATGGATCGGTTTCTCTTGAAATGCGTCCAAGAGTTTTCTCTGGATGTTTTGCTGCTGGTTTTGCTGCTTGGTTTTGATGGATGCTTTTCTGAATGATTTTCGATGATTTGATTCTTGCCCTTTTTTCATCGATTTGCATAGCATTCATTCTTGAGAATTCTGAGAGAAGAGAACACAACGAGACGGATTATTAATCAATCTTTTGGTGCCAATGCAGACTGACGCGTGACGGAAGGCTAAGCGTGCAAGTGTTCCTCTCTCTCTCGACGATTCTCTAATTTGGTGAGTGTGGATCTCTGTGGTGGTATTGTCCCTCTCGCTATTCCTTCATGCCAACTAAATTGTCTTGCAACATCCGTTGATCGATACCAAGATGCTAATGCCACAAGTCAATACCACTAAGATGCTAGAGATAGAATATTGAAATGAATTGATTACACTGCAATGAACAGAACATGGAAATGATTGAATTGATGCCTAGAATGATGGTTATGAAATGCTAAGAATGATCATGTTGCCTATTACTTCAAATATTCTATGCACACTGTGTATATCGAGTCGGACACACATTCGCCTGACCATGGACAACTTGTATACAAGGATTGAGCAATAATTTCCTCGAACGGTACAGGGGCGCCTGTACCGATTCGGCCTAGGAGGAAATAATGAAGTGCTTTGGGGAACATGAGTAATGCGAGGCATCATAGAGGCTAGCTCCCTACTGTGCTGTCATCTCATTATCTTGAAGTCCCAAATGCAAATGAATGAATGAAAAGAGTCCATATGGTTTAACAATACCAGTGGTCACATCGTGGGAATGTATGCTAATCAATGTCTTATGCAGGGGCGGTAAGTACTTATTATTATCCTGTATCTTATGCAGGAAAGCTGGATTCGGCTAATGGTAAAGTAAACATGGTTTATTGAACTACCATGTCATTTGAATTGTGATTTACTCTAAATGTTGCCTGTCCCTTATAAATTCATATCTTTAAAATGCTTGTCATTAATAAAATGTTGATTTAGCTGAGTGGGCCAACGGGGCTCACCAGCGCATTGTTATAATGTGCTGACCCCTCCTCTACAGGTACTGGAGAAGGCTCGGGCGCACATCGCAATTAAAGCTTTCTGAACTGCTGTTTCCTTTCAAGTTGTTTTTCCCTAAAGACGCACAAAGTATTGCGGAGATTTCAAAGATAGCTGTTTATACTTCAAGTATTAAAGGGGCATGATGTATGGAATGGGAAATTATTTCATGGCAGCCTATCAGTTGTACTTCTTTTCATGAATCAATGTAGCCGAAATGGCATTTCAAATATCATCGAGAAAAGTTGTATTCTGACTACAATTATGAATAAAATGAGTATTTCTTCTTCCTATATTGTGTCTCAATGTTTCCGCAACTGTGGCTTACTTCAAATGTTTCAAAATGATATAAATGTGCAATGTTCTAGCCTTGTACAAGTGCAACTCCAGACTTGTACGGCATCATGCCTTAGCGAGGACGATCGATTCGGCGTGAATCGAAGCAAAGCGAGCGATTCCCCGAATCGGGGCGTGACAAGTTGGTATCAAAGCCAGGTTTCACTTCCTCGGATTTCAAAAATAAAATGTTTCAAAAAGGAAGTCTTGATGCAAATTTTCTCGATTGATGGTGTCGATAGCGCTGGCATGAAATAATGTTCCATACAATAAGCCCATAAATATTTTATGAGTGCTAATGGAATTATTTCCTTGTTGTAGAATGACCAAGGGTGATAGCTCAAAGACGAATTCATCGTCTGAACCGATTGAGAAACTGATTAAGCAAATGGAGGCTCAGAGGAAGCAAAGCGAAGCTCAACATCGTGCGCTTCAGGAGCAGCTTCAGTATCAGTTTCAGGAGCAGCTGGATGCTCAACAAAAAAAGTGGATAGTCTAACTCAGATTGTCACCAAGCTGTCGGCCGATTCCAATGTTTCTGCAAAGGCCGCAGCAACCGAGACCGTGGAGGTGCCGGCAGAGAAATCTGAGACGCCGACACGGAAGAGGACGAGCTTCAAGTTCTCTGAATTTAAAAGTTGCGACCCGCCTGAGTTTAATGGGAAAGAGGAGCCAGATGAGGTGATGGGCTTGAACACACTGGAGGGCTATTTCCGAATATTAGAGATTCAGGGCAGTAAGAGAGTGGAGTGTACCGCTGTACAACTTCGTCTCAAGGCCCAGGAGTGGTGGATTTCGCAGAGACAGGCACTTTGCGGAAATAGTCAGGATATAAAGATGTCTTGGGAGGCCTTCAAGCAGGCTTTCATCACTCAATTCATTCCACCGCTGTCCGACAACGAAAAGAGAATGAGTTCATTGCACTTCGACAAGGCAGTATGTCAGTGCATGACTACGAGACAGAGTTTTGAAGAGAGTCGTATTCGCTGGGTATATGGTACCGAATGACGACGCCAAGCGAGAAAGATTTGTGTAAGGCTTGAATGAGGGCCTAGAGCGGGATGTGCTAACTCAAAAATGTACGTCTTACCGGGAGGCGTACGAGACAGCTCTTGAGATGGAGAGATTTCATAAGCCGGCTAGTCGTGAGACAATGAAGAGCAACCAAGGACTCAATAATCAGAAACGACCTTGGTCTGCTAGCAGGAACGACGCACCTAAGTGTCACAATACTGGAGACAATAGAGGGCCTCAACATACAGAACGTTGTAAATCATGCAACCGTTGGGGACATCGATCTGAGGATTGTCGGGTGAAGTGTTTCAAATGTGGCGAACAGGGCCATAAGGAAGCTGACTGCAGAAATAGAGGAGGGAGTCAGTATCCTCCTCGTGGGCATAACAATAATCAGTATCGTGGGCATAACAATAACCACAACCGGGGACCATATAACAACCAGCATCGTGGCGAAGCACCACCAGCCTTACCGGCTCCAGCTGGGAATGCATCGAATCAACAAGGTGGGCAAGCAAGGGTTTATGCCTTGACTCAAGCAGAGGCCCAGACCGCGGAGAATGTTATAACAGGTACGTTGCTATATAAAGGCACACCTGCAAGAGTACTTTTTGATTCTGGCGCTACTCATTGCTTTATCTCTTCTGATTTTGCAACGAAAAATAAATTTTGTATGACTCAACTAAAGACAGCTTTGTGTGTTAGCACTCCTTCGGGAGTAGATATGCCTGCAACTTTGATTTGCAGGGACGGCTACATAAAAATTGGAGGCAAGACTTTATCTCTGGATGCAATTGTACTCGACATCAAAGAGTACGATATCATCTTGGAATGGACTGGCTCAGCGCCTGTCATGCAACGATTGACTGTGCGGATAAGAGAGTTGTGTTTTGCCTAACCGGAGAAACAGAGTTCTCTTACTCGTGCGGCTCGGCGTTCCAAGGACCTATGGTAATATCGGCAGTTACAGCAAGGCACATGTTGTACTCTGGGTGTGAAGGGTTCCTTGCTTCTGTTTTGATACTCAAATGAAGGGTGTGGATTCGAATCAGACTGAAATTGTGGCAGAGTTCCCCGATGTGTTTCCGGACGAGATACCTGGGATGCCGCCGGATAGAGAAATTGAATTCACAATTGACACATTTTCGGATACTCGTCCGATATCTAAAGCGCCGTACAGGATGGCTCCGGCAGAATTGAAGGAACTAAAGGTGCAGCCACAAGAATTATTAGACCGAGGATACATTCGCCCAAGTGTATCTCCATGGGGAGCTCCAGTGTTGTTTGTAAAGAAGAAGAATGGAACGATGCGGCTATGCATCGATTACAGAGAACTGAATAAGACAACCATCCGTAACAAGTATCCTTTGCCAAGGATAGATGATCTATTCGATCAGCTACAAGCGGCGACCGTGTTTTCAAAAATCGATCTTCATTCAGGATATCATCAGTTGAAGATCAGACCCGAAGATGTTTCTAAGTCAGCATTCCGTACGAGATACGGATACTATGAGTTTTTGGTCATGCCATTCGGCTTGACTAATGCTCCAGCAGCCTTCATGGATTTAATGAATAGAGTGTTTCGACCGTTCTTAGACAAGTTTTTGTTGTGTTCATCGATAACATCTTGATCTACTCAAAGGATAGGGAGACTCATGTCGAGCACTTGAGAGAAGTACTTCAGACGCTGCGGAACAACCACCTCTATGCAAAGCTAAGTAAGTACGAGTTTTGGATGAATAGCGTGTCGTTCCTTGGACATGTTGTTTCGGCAGAAGGTGTTGCCGTCGACCCAAAGAAGATTGAGGCAGTGGTGGACTAGAAGCAGCCTGCATCAGCTAGTAAAATACGGAGTTTCCTTGGTTTAGCTGGGTACTACCGTAGATTTGTGAAGGACTTCTCAAGAATCGCCTCGCCTTTGACTCGCCTGACTCAGAAAGGAGTCGTATTTAAGTGGACGGACGACTGTGAGAGTAGTTTCCAAGAACTCAAGCAGCGGCTCGTCACGGCCCCAATTTTAGCACTGCCGGAAGGCTCTGAGGGATTTCAGATCTACAGTGACGCGTCGGGACTTGGTTTGGGATGTGTTCTTATGAAACATGGGAAGACAATATCTTATGCTTCGAGACAACTCAAACAGCATGAGAAGAATTATCCAACACATGATTTGGAACTGGCGGCGATTGTGTTCGCGTTGAAATTGTGGCGACACTATCTTTATGGTGTGTCCTGCGAGATCTTCACGGATCACAAAAGCCTAAAGTATATATTCACGCAAAAGGAATTGAATTTGAGGCAGCAGCGTTGGTTAGAATTGATCAAGGATTATGACTTGACAATCTCTTACACGCCGGGTAAAGGGAATGTGGTAGCTGATGCCTTGAGTCGAAAATTTGTTGGGTCCCTAACAATAGCAAAAGAGGTACTACGGGATCTTGAAGAGATGGGCATCGAATTCAGGATCCGTCCGCAGAATGTACAGTTGGCTCAATTGCAGCTTGAGCCGAGTCTCCAGGGAAGGATTAAGTTTGCTCAGAAGGATGACCCATTCTGCAGAAGATACGCGAGTTGATTCTAGCAGGAAAGGCGTCGGACTTTACCGTTGAAGATGACACTATTCGTGTCAAGGAAAGATTGTGCGTCCCTAAGGACGAGAATATCAGGAAGGAAATACTGACCGAGGCTCATTTCGCGAAGTATTCCTTGCATCCGGGAGGCACGAAAATGTATAAGGATCTACGCTCAACTTTTTGGTGGTATGGTATGAAGAAGGATGTGGCGCTATTCGTGTCACAATGCATGGATTGTCAGTGTGTGAAGGCCGAACATCAACGGCCAGGCGGAAAACTACAAAATTGGCTATTCCACGTGGAAGTGGGATAATATCTGTATGGATTTTATCGTCGGCTTGCCAAGAACTTAGAAGGAAAATGATGCGATTTGGGTTATCGTGGATAGGTTAACCAAGTCGGCCCATTTCATTCCAATAAAAGTTACATGGGGAGTAGAGACGGTTGGCTCAGATTTACATAAATGAAATTGTTCGATTACATGGGGTGCCAGCTTCTATAGTATCGGATAGAGACGGAAGATTCTTGTCGCGATTTTGGATAAGTCTGCACTCGGCTATGGGCACAAAGTTGAACTTCGGTACGGCTTACCATCCGCAGACTGATGGTCAGACAGAGAGAGTAAACCAGATCCTTGAGGATATGTTGAGATTGTGCGTGCTCGACTCGAAGACAAATTGGGACGCACATCTCGCATTAGCAGAATTTGCCTATAAAACAGTTATCAGGCAAGTATCCAAATGGCCCCGTACGAAGCCTTGTATGGACGGAAATGTCGATCACCAATATGCTGGGATGAAGTCGGTGAACGGCAAGTGCTCGGACCAGAACTTGTGGAACAGGCCGTCGAGAGGGTTCGCTTAATTCGAGAAAGGCTTAGAATTGCTCAAAGTCGACAAAAGATTTATGCGGATGTTCATCGACGACCTTTGGAATTCACAGCAGGCAATCATGTCTTCTTGAAGGTCACACCATGCGAGGTGTGATGCGGTTTGGGATGAAAGGAAAGCTAAGCCCGAGATTCGTCGGACCATTCGAGATTTTGGAGAAGGTAGCCTCAGTGGCTTATCGACTTGCACTACCTCCGGCTTTAGCTGATGTGCACGATGTCTTCCATGTATCCCAACTGCGGAAGTACGTGCATGATCCAAGCATGTAGTGAACTTCGATCAGCTGCAGCTGAGCGCTGACCTATCCTACAATGAAGAGCCTGTCCAGATTTGGACAGGAAAGAGAAAGTTTTGCGGAATCGGACAGTGTCTCTAGTCAACGTGCTGTGGCAGAACCATGCTTGAGGAGTCGACATGGGAATTAGAGGAAGAGATGCGGGTGAAATACCCTTCGTTTGATGATTTTGAGGTAGGACTTTTGCTTTAAGTTTCGAGGACGAAACTTTTCTTAGTGGTATATTATGTAGTGTCCCGTCCTAGCGGTTCACTATGTAAGGCTTGTGGCTTGGCTAACTCGGTCGGAACCGAGTATTGGGGAAACTTACCGTCGGCATCGAATCGATCACGGACAAGTGCATAAGAATCTTTCCAATTGATGGATCGGTTTCTCTTGAAATGCGTCCAAGAGTTTCTCTGGATGTTTTGCTGCTGATTTTGCTGCTTGGTTTTGATGGATGCTTTTCTGAATAATTTTCGATGATTTGATTCTTGCCCTTTTTTTATCGATTTGCATAGCATTCATTTTTGAGAATTCTGAGAGAAGAGAACACAACGAGACGGATTATTAATCAATCTTTGGTGCCAATGCAGACTGACGCATGACGGAAGGCTAAGCGTGCAAGTGTTCCTCTCTCTCTCTCGACGATTCTCTAATTTGGTGAGTGTGGATCTCTGTGGTGGTATTGTCCCTCTCGCTATTCCTTCATGCCAACTAAATAATTGTCTTGCAACATCCGTTGATCGATACCAAGATGCTAATGCTATAAGTCAATACCACTAAGATGCTAGAGATAGAACATTGAAATGAATTGATTACACTGCAATGAACAAAACATGGAAATGATTGAATTGATGCCTAGAATGATGGTTATGAAATGCTAAGAATGATCATGTTGCCTATTACTTCAAATATTCTATGCACACTGTGTATATCGAGTCGGACACACATTCGCCTGACCATGGACAACTTGTATACAAGGATTGAGCAATAATTTCCTCGAACGGTACAGGGGCGCCTGTACCGATTCGGCCTAGGAGGAAATAATGAAGTGCTTTGGGGAACATGAGTAATGCGAGGCATCATAGAGGCTAGCTCCCTACTATGCTGTCATCTCATTATCTTGAAGTCCCAAATGCAAATGAATGAATGAAAAGAGTCCATATGGTTTAACAACACCAGTGGTCACATCGTGGGAATGTATGCTAATCAATGTCTTATGCAGGGGCGGTAAGTACATTATTATTATCCTGTATCTTATGCAGGAAAGCTGGATTCGGCTAATGGTAAAGTAAACATGGTTTATTGAACTACCATGTCATTTGAATTGTGATTTACTCTAAATGTTGCCTGTCCCTTATAATTCATATCTTTAAAATGCTTGTCATTAATAAAATGTTGGTTTAGCTGAGTGGGCCAACGGGGCTCACCAGCGCATTGTTATAATGTGCTGACCCCTCCTCCACAGGTACTGGAGAAGGCTCGGGCGCACATCACAATTAAAGCTTTCTGAACTGCTGTTTCCTTTCAAGTTGTTTTTCCCTAAAGACGCACAAAGTATTGCGGAGATTTCAAAGATAGCTGTTTATACTTCAAGTATTAAAGGGGCATGATGTATGGAATAGGAAATTATTTTATGGCAGTCTATCAGTTGTACTTCTTTTCATGAATCAATGTAGCCGAAATGGCATTTCAAAATTATCGAGAAAAGTTGTATTCTGACTACAATTATGAATAAAATGAGTATTTCTTCTTCCTATATGTGTCTCAATGTTTCCGCAACTGTGGCTTACTTCAAATGTTTCAAAATGATATAAATGTGCAATGTTCTAGCCTTGTACAAGTGCAACTCCAGACTTGTACGGCATCACGCCTTAGCGAGGACGATCGATTCGGCGTGAATCGAAGCAAAGCGAGCGATTCCCCGAATCAGGGCGTGACAAGGTGAATACGCCTCATTCCTTTCCTATCATGTATAAGTGCTCTATGCAGGATCTTTGTGTTCCTGCACTTTCGGCCCATCGTTCCTTAACTATATGAAGGTCATTGGCGTATCCGCGTCGGAATGGACTAACTTGATTCTCTTTTCTTAAATTGGATAACCCAACGTCCTTTCCATACGGGTTTGCTGGCCCAATATCCGAAGGATGCCGAACTTACCATCAATTATGGCTTATCACATCAGCAGCAGATCGCAAGTCATGCACAAAAGATGTGCACCAATAATGATTCACGTCCCTTATAGGTCGAACGGTCCCGGTGCCCCAGCATTTAACTCGTTCGAGGGAATATCTCACCAAACCCGTGCATATGTAATATCTCAAGTCCATTCGACCATGCAACACGCGCGTCAAACTCATACAACCAAACATAGTCTTGAGTCCGAAACTCAGACTTTACGTCGTCTTGCATTTCTCTATTCTTTCAATGTATTCCCACTTCATTCTTCATTTCAATGTTCAATGGCACCGTACCCCAACTCAATGTTCGTCAAACGAACGACCCGAAGGTCCCGAACATTTCCAAGGCACCGTGCCACATTCAATAGTTCTGTCACATTTGTAGTGCCCCGCTTCGATAGGCGACGGACTTCATAATATGCTAACGCCGAGTCAGATCGGTCAGAAACTTAGACATCTGGCTCGATCGTGAGCTTGGTAAACGATAACACCTTGCGGCATCGATCAAATCGATTTGGACGGATGTTAGGAGAATCGATCCAACTAATGAAATGACTTCTGTTAGAATAAGTCCTAGATGCAGCGGGCTGTCTCGGCGAGTGAGCTCTATATAAGAGTCCTTTCGACGAGACCGGACCGCTGTATAGTTTTTTTGGAGCTTTTGCCGGGTTTTGATGAAGTGCTTTCGCGTAGTTTATCTGGATACAATCTACAAATTTTGAAGCAAGGAAAAAGAAGAAATCCTAACAAAGTGTTGGTGCCATTGCAGGAGCTCGCGTAACTAAAGCTTGAACGTTGCGAAGTGCTTCGACGGTCGGCACGAATCGTAGAACTTGGTGGGTGATTCGGCCATTCTTTTCTATTCTGTCCCGCAAACGAATTTCTTTGCCTCGAATTCATTCAAATCGACGATGCCAAGTTAAATGTATGACAATCCACTAAGGTCAAGAACTCGGAAAAACGTATCGATTTAGAGTAATACTCTAAAAATATAAGTTTCGCACATAAACGAGAAAGTTTAAGGTTCTAGTAAAAAGATAGACTATTTCACGTGCTGCAAAATAATATAAACGTCGATCATGGGTTATGATGCCTCGGACAATTTGGTGCCTGCGGGACACTAAATCGGAGTACGACATGGGGAAAATAATTCGTTGCATGAGGGGAGAAATGATAATGTCATTCAATACTGTCGCGCTATACAAACCTGTCCGTACATATTAAACAGTTCACGCATTGGCATAGTCATGGACAGCTTGTGCACAAGTTGAACTTTCCTCGATGCAGTATCCGGGGCATCGGAACCGAATCGACCTAGGGAATAATCAAATTCGTGCTTCGGCGCGAGGCATTGCGAGACCTGCAGCAGGCTTGCAACCCAAGCTGACAGGCACGTCGTAATGCCATATAAAAGTCCCTCGTGATGCATAGCATCAATGACCGCACATATAAGATAGAGCATGCTCATATTGTCTTATGCAGGTAGTAAATATTATATGTGTTTTATGCAAGGACGAGCACGACCGTGGTAAGAAATGGGATAAACTGCTATGTTTTACTGTATGCTTTATTACTTCAAAGATGGCTATCGATATGAACTGAATTCATTTAGTTCTAAATAGAAAGACAACTCTAAAGCATGCCTACCTTAACAATCAGAGTCGGTTTAGACGAGTGGGTTCGTCTCGTCCACTAGCAAGTGCTAATCCCCCCTCCAATTTCTCCAGGTGTGGTGGGCGCTCTAAACTGAACCTGAAGTGCAGAGAGGCATTTTGAAGCTCTTCCTATGCTGAAGTATTTTAAAGTCAATTCAATCGACGGCTTATGTATAAAGGGGCGAATGTATAGAACGGTAAGTGTTAGTTCAGGCAGCTTGTCGAGTAAATTTCTTTCTGTTTTCAATCAATGTAGCCACAACGACATCCAATTTAATTACGATTTGTACTTCGTTGCAAGCTATGAATAAAAAGCAAATTTCTATCTTCCTATATTGCGTCTCAATTTGATGTGATTTGAATTTTTAACTTGGCATTTCAATATAAAAATAAATAACGTTCTTGCCTTGTACGAGTGCAATTCCAGACTCGTACGTATCACGCCTTAGCGAGGACGATCGATTCAACAAAATAACACGGGGGACGAACGGTTTGTCGACTCGGGTGTGACAAATTGGTATCAGAGCACAGTTATTTTCCTCGGATTTTGAAAGATGTTTTATTATTGGAATGTTCGTTACGATGGCTCGATTGAATGCTTGTCGACATGCTACGTGAAATAAAAGTTCCATACAGGTAAGCCGTAGATATTTTTGAAAAATACTAACGGGTTTACTCTGTTTTGTAGAAATGACTAAAAAAATAGGAACAATCCCGGCACAACAACCCAAATTGTGGATAGTACGTCGAGCACAAATAGTACTGGCCCTAGTGAGACGACTATGGAGAAAATGCTACAGTTGATGAACTGCAGCAGCAACAGCTTTAGATGCAATTTAAAGCCCAATTTGATGCGCAACAGAAGCAAATAAACGACCTAACGCAGATCGTAAGCAAGATGAACGCAATACCAAGGCAACGGTCATGGTATCCGAAGAGAGGTAAGATGTTCAAGACGAAGTCGAGGAAGAAGTCCCACCGCAAATGATAAACTCTTCTTCCATGCTCAAAGTAAAGAAGTTCCACAAGATGAACCCGCCGAAGTTCAACGACCAAGCAGATTCCGATGTGATAGTGGGATGGCTCGTAGAAATAGAGGACTTGTTTGATCTTCTCTGCATCGAAGGGTCCCAGAGGGTGGCCTGTACGGTGCTACAGTTACAACTGAGAGCATACGACTGGTGGGCGGCGAAGAAACAAAATCTGTGAAACCGATCCCAACACCAAGATTTCTTGAGAAGTGTTCAAGGCAACCTTTCTTGAGCAGTACGTTCCTCGTACCATCCATGACAGAAGGAGGATAAGTTCATGATGTTGAGGCAAGGGAATATGATTGTTGAAGATTATGATGCAAGCTTCTCAAAATTTGTTAGCACCTTCCTACCCAACAAAGAAGAATGGTGTGAGTGTTTTAACAAGGCCTCAATGACGAATTGCGTAGGGACGTCATGAACCAACGATGCCAAACTTATCGTGAATCCTACGAAGCCGTACTTGATAGTGAGCGGATCTTTGGCCGTATGTCACAAAGGGCCGTGCATGTCGTTCGCAACAATTTAACAAGCGTCCTAATGACGATGGAGGATCGGGAGTACAAAAGCGTCAAACACATCTGAGAATCGGCCGTACCCAGGATTATACTAAAATATCTGTGGCAAGTATGGGCATCGCCCGGGCGATTGTTTCCACAGAACATGTTTTGGATGTGACGAGAAGGGCCATTCAAAGCCGCAATGTCCGAGAAATGTTCCGAATCAACACAACCCACCAAGGAACATTCTGAATCAATATAAAGCGCCTACACTACAAGACGCAAATGCGGTGCCTGTGAACCCGCAGAATCAACACCATGGAGCTCAAGGTCGAGTCTATGCATTAACTCGGGATGAGGCGTTCGCGTTCGATACTGTTGTAACAGGTATATTACTTTACAAAAATATACATGCTCGAGTACTATTCGATTCGGGTGTGACGCATAGTTTGTAACACCCAGTTTTCCAGAAGAGGTAATTTTGAAATTTTGTGATTATAATTATTATTTAATGGTATTCATTTCATATTATAATTTTTAGTGATTTTTAATTATTTTTAAACTATTTAAATTCATAACTTGTGATTTTTGGTATTTTGCTAGTGAACAGTAGAGACTGCCTACCCTAGAGCCTAGCCATTTGATTAGGGTATTTTTGACATTTTAGGATCATTTAAATTTATTAGAATTTATTTGAATTTATGGGAATTTTTAGGAATTATTTTGGAATTGTTTGGACTAGATTGATTTTGACTAGTTTTGACCCTTGTAGACCAACCTAGGAGCTAACCCTGGTTAGTATGGACTTGGTTAGGTTTTATGACTCTAGTCTAACCTAGTCTAATCTTTGGTTTGGTCATTAGACTCTAATTAGCAATAGGAATTAGAAAGTCATAAGTCATGGCTTATGATTTAGAGCCTTTGATAAATCATTTAGCTCATAGCCTTGTAGTTTGGCCCAAAGCCCAAGACAAATTCCAAAACCCTAAGCCCTAGACTAAGTGGCCAGCCACCATATCATCATTGGGAACATCACCCTATAAGTACTCTCCAAATTTTAGGGTTGCCTTTTTCTTAGGAAAGCTCAAAGTTCAAGAAGGTTTGTTTCCTATTGTATTTTAATCCCTAGATTCCCATTCCATTTCCTTTTTCATTCAAATCTCTTCCATTAGGTTCTAATATACCTATTCTTGCTGATTTTGAAGTTTATCTCAGTTTGTTGTGATTTGAGTGGATTGGGACATCAAGGAGAAGAGCTCTAGAAAGGAGGGTTTTATAGAAAGTTCAAGAATAGGTAACTCCTCCATTTCTCCGTGAAATTTTGATTTTTCATATTTAGGGAACCCTAGGAGTCCCCTAAGTGTCAGCATTGGTTTCGTGTCGAATTGCATCAGTTTTGTGTCCTATTTGGACACGTATCAGTGTCCCTAGGAATGTGTTTTGTGTAAATGCCTCAAAGGAACTTTTTGGGTCATTTACAAAATCTATTTGAATGGAAATTGCTATTTTGTTTTCACTTACCTATTTCTTTTGGACTGAGGTGATTATGGTGTGGTGTCGTGTCAGTTTGGACACGGGGACACGTTCGTACGCGCTCGGGACTACATGCCCTGCTGTTCGGGGGTTGTGTCGGACATGACACGCGGCCACTTGACACGGGGTTCGACACACTTATGGGGCACCCACTGACATGCCACGTGTCAAGTTTCAGGGGCCCACGTGGCGTGTCGAGGAGTTATTCACGTTGACTGGTCGCCACTGTCAGTCCCAGTCAGTTTTTTTTGACACTGATACGACGTTCGTATCAATCACAGACATTGAGGACACAGTGCAGGTCGACCTAGACCTAGCCCTAATATAGGAGTGCACGTGTGCACGAGCACGTGTCCTAGTTCGTGCTGTGTCTTGTGCACAACACGAGTGCACGTGTGCACGACACAGTGCTCTACTATGTCCGGATTTACTGATTTGGGTTTTCTTGAGTTTGACACGTCGTGTCGTGTCAAGATGGACACTCAGGCACCCTAGACACTAGAGGACACCTAAGGCTAGAGTTACCAACCTAGAAATTCGTGTTTTGATTTGGTTTTATGTGTTAAATCCTAATTACCCAAATTCCTGAACTGTATATCAGTCTGGGTATTTCCAGATTTTGAATTATGAACTTTGATATTAAATTAAATCTATTTTTTACTGTTAACGTTTAGTTTTAGTCCCTAATACTATTCTCTATGTGTAATCTAACTTTGGTTCAATTTTTGGGTTGTTTGATGAGTATTTGAATTCGAATTGGGCTTGGGAATGTTGAAACTGAAACTGGGTTCAGTTTTCTTGACTGATTTAAATGAATTGATTTCCTTCCTTTCCTACTTCATCAAATAGCTGAAAAAACTGTTAAGTGTAGACTGAAATATATGTTGTATGAATGGTTTTCCTTTCCTTCCTATTTCCTGAACTGTGCACACATTCACCCTCCTCATACACATATGTCCACTGTTACAATAATACACATACACACACTCACATTCTAGCCTATATACTCCTACACACCCTCTCCCTACACACACATTATTTTGAAATCTGAATACTGTTTTTCCCATTCCTGAAACTGTCATTGACAGGGTCACTTGAGTCTACCTAGGAACAAAGCACACTGTTAACATCCTATACACATATATGCTACACATGAAAATCTGATTTTAGATAATATGTTAAACTGAAATTTAGATAGGTTCAAGTGTGAAAATCTGAGAATTTTCTATGTTTGTAAAACTGAGATTTCAGTGGGAATCATTTTCCTCAAAACTGAGATTTCAGTGGGAATCATTTTCCTTGAAACTAAATTGTTTTGGATATTTAAAATCTGAGATATGGTGTTTGGATTGGGGCTCCCTCTCACAGTTTCTGTGCACTGTCCTCACTTTCCTCTCTCTCTTCACTGTTTTGTATAATTCCTGCACACAACTGAACTCTCTCTCATTCACACCAGGGTCCTGTCATACATGGACAGCCCTCACTCACTCACCCTCTATTTTCTAACCCTCTCCATTATAGGTGATGCATATGACTAAGGGATTTGTGTGTATAATGTAATGTATGCCTTAATTTTGAATCTATATATGTAGATAAGTTGTGTATTGTATATATAGGTACCTAATATAGATATTTGCAATGGGTTCCTTTCCTTCACTTTCCCTGTACACCCTCACTACACACACATTTTTCCCTTAACACATAGTCACACACACTATATTACCTTCCTGACACTGTGCACTCACTGTTTCACTCAACTGCACACACACTGTTGTACTCTCTCCTCTCACACACACAAGCTTAACACACACACACATACCCTTCTCTCTATATATGTATGTGGGTATATATTATATATGAATATGTGTTGTATGTAATATATGTATATGTATGTATATCTATATATGTATAATATATTAAGTATATATGTGGATACATGTATGTAGGTATCATATATATGATAATATGTGGGTGTATTATTATATATGTATTATATATATGCATGTGTGATACACATATAGGTAGCCCTATGTGGATATATATAGATAATTGTAGAGTAAAGATACATGTTACATATATCATAAATAGTCTACTCCTAAAATGTAAATAGATGTAACCTTGTTAACTTGTGCCATATTCTAAGGTAATCTATAGCTAGTGTTTGATTTTCCCTTGTTGTGCACCTCCATGTTCAACACAAGATAAACCTGCAACCCTTTCTCTCTCATTATACAATGTTGATAAATAACATATATGAATGTGCCTTGATGTGTGGCTTGTGTTTGGCTTGTATAGCCTTGTGATTGGTGTGTGATTGCTAGACTAGGCTTGGTTAGGCCTAGTGAGACTTATTAGACTTGTTGGGCTAGGACTTGACCTAGCTGACCTAGTTTGACTAGTCTAGTTGACTAGAGTTGACCGAGAGTTGACTTTGGTCTAGTTTGACCTAGACAGCATGCAGATGCATTGTACATTTTATATATCATCCTCTGTATACATCTTGACTTGTGTTGCTCTAACTAGGAGTCAGGTATCTCATCTTGGACAGTACATTTACTTCAGACATTCAGATACGAGGCGAGTACATTCTTTGACCGTTTCATACTTGTCTGGATTTATATTCTTGCTCTAGATTACTGTACTTGTTGCTGACACGATCATTATCACGGATTGGTACTATACGGATTCTTCTGAGATGTTATCTCCTTGTATTCACTAAATACATATTGTGATGTGCGTTTCACTTACATATATTTATTGAATACCCTTATCATTGTACACTCATTGTGCATATTGTACTCTCATTATCACATTGAGCCATTGTACAAGCCATTGTACAAGCCATTGTAAGCCATTGTATGGTAACGTAACTGAATTGGATCCTTGTGTATTGATTGAGGAGGGAGAGTAGAAGTGGTTATGTGATCAATCCTATTGTATAAAAAATTATATATGTCCATTGTACACTCACGTAAGGGAGTCCCATTTTATTGTATAACCTAACCCGTTTATATAACCATATTGTACTCTAAATCACAGTAGGCTTACAGTTCTTACTTATCATATTTAGATATTTTCTGTTATCAATCTTACTATTTCTCTACTTCTTCTTTCAGCGTTCATACCTTACTATTGCATGCTTTATATTTCCTAACATGATATGAACTGCGTGAGATGTTTTGTGCTCGCTCCATCCTGACTGGACCTGTTGAAAATTTTACAGAGGATGATGAGGAACCCTGCACCCTTACTTGGAGCTTGC
This sequence comes from Iris pallida, assembly GCA_029216955.1. NCBI lineage: Eukaryota > Viridiplantae > Streptophyta > Magnoliopsida > Asparagales > Iridaceae > Iris > Iris pallida. The sequence continues at coordinate 708,463 of JANAVB010043220.1, forward strand.
CTAGTTGACACTCGCGACCTGGACCCCTGGGGAGGTTCAGGCAGCTGCTCAGGATGATACCTTGTATAGTGTAGATAGCTTAGACTGTTCCTTCTTTTCATGCTTAGCTGTTGTCTTTTTTCAGAGTTGTATATTTTAGAGATGTTGAGACTTTATTATTTCATTCTGCTGTACCTCAGTTGATGATTTCTTATCTATTTCCATCGTGCTATATTCTACATTAGATTGTGATTGAGTTGTACCTCTGTATTGGCCTCCTTTTGGAGAGTATATTCATGTTAGGTAGTTATAGTTTATGACCTAGAACAGCGTTCTACCGCCGACACTGCGGCGTAGGCTGGGCGTTGTTACGCTCTCGTACCCTCACTGTGGGTGCGGGTCGTGACACGTTTTTAGTGGTGGCCCATGCAGGTCGAGTTTATGTAGTGGTATTCGAACTAGAGTATCACTGCAGCCTGCAGTAGGATTAGGATATTTTTGGGGTACTCAATCACATTAGGAAAAACTCTTAATCAGATTCCTTTTGTCTAAAATTGTTGCTTACTGACTTCCCTCGAATATAAACTGTCCTCCTTTGAATTTTTGCTTCATTCTCAGAAATTGCTTCTTGTTTTGATCTGCTTTCATGATGGTTATGAAGACACGATTTCATTTCCGCAATTGTCTTTTATAACTACCTTGAAATCTGATTCCATCTGTTCCTTGTTGATTGATTAATTTTGTTATGTTACTCTTTTGTTATGTTTGTTTCCTTTTTTTTTCTTTCTGAAAAAATCATATGGGCTAGGTCACCTCAGTTATGGAATCTAGAATCTTCGATGGTCGTGTTAGTTGGCATAGTGAGGACATGTAGTCAGATTTTGGATGTATTTCTCGGGTATGGGAATTTAAAGTTTTCGCCGTCGCATGCGACAATGCGAAAATTTTAAATACCATGAACCTAAGGGTACGTACCTTAGTCAAGGACTCTGTGATTATCGTAGCATTGCCCACTAGCATGATGAGGACTCTGGGCAACATGATTTCGGACAGACGCATATGATTAACAGGTTGTATCTTGAGAAGGTTTTAAACATCATACCCTTTTTATTGTTATAAATGACCTAGGAGTAGGGATATTTAGTTTGTAGAGCTTGTTCATAGGTAGTTTCTTCATAGTATATAGATATGGTGACTTGTAGAGTGTCTGTACCCTAGAGGTGATAGTTAGCATTGGTGCTAGAATAGTAACCCATTGCAGATAATTTCCTGTTATTATGATACCAACCAGTTACGTATAGGATGTAGTATGCCATACAACCTTGATGATTTATTATAGTTTTCCTTTACCCTTCCAGAAAGGCACCCAGTGACCAGAGCCTGCCCTTGAGCATAGTTGTAGTTTCACCTAAGACTAAGAGGCCTATATATATAGATGATATACTTAGGATATATGTGATGGGTTGTTGTTCTTGAGCATATATATATATATATATATATATATATATGTGGTATTTGGTATTCATGTGCTTAGCTTGTAGGTATTTAGTTATAGGTGACTTGATAGGATTGGAAAGTTAAGAGCTAGTCTATTATAGAGTTTCTCTTTTGCTAAATTTAGTTGCCAACACCTAGATAGCTAGCATAGGTAAAACTCTAAAATTGACCAGTTGATGACCAAGTACTAGGGTGTTGAGAAAATTAACTAGTGATTGACCCTTGACTATGTTTGACCTAGAAGGGGTGCGATCATCTTAATTTCGAGGACAAAATTTTTATAAGGTGGGTAGGATTGTAACACAGTTTTTCAGAAGAGGGTAATTTTAAAATTTTGTGATTATAATTATTATTTAATGGTATTCATTTCATATTATAATTTTTAGTAATTTTTAATTATTTTTAAACTATTTAAATTCATGACTTGTGATTTTGGTGTTTTGCTAGTGAACAGTAGAGACTGCCTACCCTAGATCCTAGCCATGTGATTAGGGTATTTTTGACATTTTAGGATCATTTAAATTTATTAGAATATTAGATTATTTGAATTTATGGGAATTTTTAGGAATTATTTTGGAATTGTTTGGACTAGATTGATTTTGACTAGTTTTGACCCTTGTAGACCAACCTAGGAGCTAACCCTGGTTAGTATGGACTTGGTTAGGTTTTATGACTCTAGTCTAACCTAGCCTAATATTTGGTTTGGTCATTAGACTCTAATTAGCAATAGGAATTAGAAAGTCATAAGTCATGGCTTATGATTTAGAGCCTTTGATAAATCATTTAGCTCATAGCCTTGTAGTTTGGCCCAAAGCCCAAGACAAATTCCAAAACCCTAAGCCCTAGACTAAGTGGCCAGTCACCATATCATCATTGGGAACATCACCCTATAAGTACTCTCCAAATTTTAGGGTTGCCTTTTTCTTAGGAAAGCTCAAAGTTCAAGAAGGTTTGTTTCCTATTGTATTTTAATCCCTAGATACCCATTCCATTTCCTTTTTCATTCAAATCTCTTCCATTAGGTTCTAATATACCTATTCTTGCTGATTTTGAAGTTTCATCTCAGTTTGTTGTGATTTGAGTGGATTGGGACATCAAGGAGAAGAGCTCTAGAAAGGGGGTTTTTATAGAAAGTTCAAGAATAGGTAACTCCTCCATTTCTCCATAAAATTTTGATTTCTTTTCATATTTAGGGAACCCTAGGAGTCCCCTAAGTGTCAGCTTTAGTTTCGTGTTGGATTGCATCAGTTTCGTGTCCTATTTGGACACGTATCAGTGTCCCTAGGAATGTGTTTGTGTAAATGCCTCAAAGGAACTTTTTGGGTCATTTACGAAATCTATTTGAATGAAAATTTCTATTTTGTTGTCGCTTACATATTTCTTTTGGACTGAGGTGATTATGGTGTGGTGTCGTGTCAGTTTGGACACGGGGACACGTTCGTGCGTGCTCGGGACTACATGCCCTACTGTTCGGGGGTTGTGCCGGACACGACACGCGGCCACTTGACACGGGGTTCGACACACTTCATGGGGCACCCACTGACATGCCATGTGTCAAGTTTCAGGGGCCCACGTGGCGTGTCGAAGGAGTTATTCACGTTGCACTGGTCGCCACTGTCAGTCCCAGTCAGTTTTTCTTGACACTGATACGACGTTCGTATCAATCACAGACACATCGAGGACACAGTGCAGGTCGACCTAGACGTAGCCCTAGTATAGGAGTGCACGTGTGCACGAGCATGTGGCCTAGTTCGTGCTGTGTCTTGTGCACGACACGAGTGCACGTGTGCACGACACAGTGCTCTGTACTATGTTCGAATTTACTGATTTAGGTTTTCTTGAGTTTGACACGTCGTGTCGTGTCAAGATGGACACTCAGACACCCTAGACACTAGAGGACACCTAAGGCTAGAGTTACAAACCTAGAAATTTGTGTTTTGATTTGGTTTTATGTGTTAAATCCTAATTACCCAAATTCCTGAACTGTATATCAGTCTGGGTATTTCCAAATTTTGAATTATGAACTTTGACATTAAATTAAACCTATTTTTTACTGTTAATGTTTAGTTTTAGTCCCTAATACTATTCTCCTATGTGTAATCTAACTGTGGTTCAATTTTTTGGGTTGTTTGATGAGTATTTGAATTCGAATTGGGCTTGGGAATGTTGAAACTAAAACTGGGTTCAGTTTTCTTGACTGATTTAAATGAATTGATTTTCCTTCCTTTCCTACTTCATCAAATAGCTAAAATAAACTGTTAAGTGTAGACTGAAATATGTGTTGTATGAATGGTTTTCCTTTTCCTCCTATTTCCTGAACTGTGCACACATTCACCCTCCTCATACACATATGTCCATTGTTATAATAATACACATACACACACTCACATTCTAGCCTATATACTCCTACACACCCTCTCCCTACACACACATTATTTTGAAATCTGAACACTGTTTTTCCCATTCCTGAAACTGTCATTGACACAGTCACTTGAGTCTACCTAGGAACAAAGCACACTGTTAACATCCTATACACATATATGCTACACATGAAAATCTGATTTTAGATAATATGTTAAACTGAAATTTAGATAGGTTCAAGTATGAAAATCTGAGAATTTCCTATGTTTGTAAAATTGAGATTTCAGTGGGAATCATTTTCCTCAAAACTGAGATTTTAGTGGGAATCATTTTCCTTAAAACTGAATTGTTTTGGATATTTGAAATCTGAGATATGGTGTTTGGATTGGGGCTCCCTCTCACAGTTTCCTGTGCACTGTCCTCACTTTCCTCTCTCTCATCACTATTTTTGTATAATTCCTGCACACAACTGAACTCTCTCTCATTCACACCAGGGTCCTGTCACACATGGACAGCCCTCACTAACTCACCCTCTATTTTCTAACCCTCTCCATTATAGGTGATGTATATGACTAAGGGATTTGTGTGTATAATGTAATGTATGCCTTAATTGTGAATCTATATATGTAGATAAGTTGTGTATTGTATATATAGGTACCTAATATAGATATTTGCAATGGGTTCCTTTCCTTCACTTTCCCTGTACACCCTCACTACACACACATTTTTCCCTTAACACATAGTCACACACACACACACACTATATTACCTTCCTGACACTGTGCACTCACTGTTTCACTCAACTGTCACACACACTGTTGCACTCTCTCCTCTCACACACACACAAGCTTAACACACACACATGCCCTTTCTCTCTATATATGTATGTGGGTATATATTATATATGAATATGTGTATGTATGTAATATATGTATATATATGTATATCTATATATGTATATAATATATTAAGTATATATGTGGATACATGTATGTAGGTATCATATATATGATAATATGTGGGTGTATTATTATATATGTATTATATATATGCATGTGTGATACACATATAGGTAGCCCTATGTGGATATATATAGATAATTGTAGAGTAAGATACATGTTACATATATCATAATAGTCTACTCCTAAAATGTAAATAGATGTAACCTTGTTAACATGTGCCATATTCTAAGGTAATCTATAACTAGTGTTGATTTTCCCTTGTTGTGCACCTCCATGTTCACACACACATAGATAAACCTGCAACCCTTTCTCTCTCATTATACAATGTTGATAAATAACATATATGAATGTGCCTTGATGTGTGGCTTGTGTTTGGCTTGTATAGCCTTGTGATTGGTGTGTGATTGCTAGACTAGGCTTGGTTTGGCCTAGTAAGACTTATTAGACTTGTTGGGCTAGGACTTGACCTAGCTGACCTAGTTTGACTAGTCTAGTTGACTAGGGTTGACCGAGAGTTGACTTTGGTCTAGTTTGACCTAGACAGCATGCAGATGCATTGTACATTTCATATATCATTCCCTGTATACATCTTGACTTGTGTTGCTCTAACTAGGAGTCAGGTATCTCATCTCGGACAGTACATTTACTTCAGACATTCAGATACGAGGCGAGTACATTCTCTGACCGTTTCATACTTGTCTGGATTTATATTCTTGCTCTAGATTACTATACTTGATGCTGACACGATCATTATCACGGATTGGTACTATACGGATCTTCTTCTGAGATGTTATCTCCTTGTATTCACTAAATACATATTGTGATGTGCGTTTCACTTACATATTGTATTTATTGAATACCTTTATCATTGTACACTCATTGTGCATATTGAACTCTCATTATCACATTGAGCCATTGTACAAGCCATTGTACAAGCCATTGTATAAGGTAACGTAACTGAATTGGATCCTTGTGTATTGATTGGGGAGGGAGAGTAGAAGTGGTTATGTGATCAATCCTATTGTATAAGAAATTGTATATGTCCATTGTACACTCACGTACAAGGGAGTCCCATTTTATTGTATAACCTAACCCGTTTACATAACCATATTGTACTCTAAATCACAGTAGGCTTACAGTTCTTACTTATCATATTTAGATATTTCCTGTTATCAAATCTCTACTGTTTTTCATATACTTTTTTCTTTCAGCGTTTCATGTACCTTACTCTATTGCATGCTTTATATTTCCTAACATGATATGAACTGCGTGAGATATTTTGTGCTCGCTCCCGTCCTGACTGGACCTGTTAAAAATTTTACAGAGGATGATGAGGAACCCTGCACCCTTATTTGGAGCTTGCCTAGTTGACACTCGCGACCTGGACCCCTGGGGAGGTTCAGGCAGCTGCTCAGGATGATACCTTGTATAGTGTAGATAGCTTAGACTGTTCCTTCTTTTCATGCTTAGCTGTTGTCTTTATTTTCAGAGTTGTATATTTTAGAGATGATGAGACTTTATTATTTTATTCTGCTGTACCTCAGTTGATGATTTCTTATCTATTTCCATCGTGCTACATTCTACATTAGATTGTGATTGAGTTGTACCTCTGTGTTGGCCTCCTTTTGGAGAGTATATTCATGTTATGTAGTTATAGTTCATGACCTAGAACAGCGTTCTACCGCCGACACTGCGACGTAGGCTGGGCGTTGTTACGCTCTCGTACCCTCACTGTGGGTGCGGGTCGTGACATAGTTTTATATCTATTGATTATACGAAAGAAAATAAAATAACCATGCAATCACTAGATATAGACATTAGCGTTAGCACTTCCGTCGGGAGTCGATATGCCTGCAAACTTTATTTGTAGGGATGGCCACATTTGCATCGGAGGAAGAAATCTATCCTTGGATGCCTTCGTACTAGACATCAAAGACTACGACATAATCCTGGGCATGGATTGGTTGGGGCGCTTGTCCTGCAACGATCGAGTGCGCGGAGAAGAGAGTGGTGTTTCGTCTTCCAAGCGAGGCAGAGTTCTCAGATTCGTGCGGAGCTTTTCAAAACTAGCGTCGCCTCTGACTCGCCTCACCCAGAAGGGAGTAGTATTTGAATGGAGTGACGACTGTGAATCCAACTTTCAAGAGTTGAAGCAACGGCTCGTCTCAGCTCCAATCATTGTACTTCCAGATGGTCCAGAAGGCTTTCAGATATTCAACGACGCATCGGGAACTGGCCTCGGGTGCGTACTCATGCAGAGAGATAAAGTCATATCCTATACTTCATGGCAGTTGAAGCAGCACAAGAAAAACTACCCGACGTACGACCTAGAATTGACGACAATCGTGTTTGTGTTGAAGCTCTGGCGGCACTACCTCTATGGTGTGGCGTGCAGAATCTACACAGATCATAAAAGCCTGAAATACTTGTTTACGCAACGAGAACTCAACCTACGGCAGCGACGTTGGCTCGAACTCATAAAAGATTACGAGCTAACGATCGAGTACACGCTGGGCAAGGAAAATGTTATAGCCAACACGCTTAGCAGAATGTTTATGGGATCACTGGCCATAAATAAAGAGATACGGCGAGACCTTGAAGCGATGGGTATTGAACTCGGAATTGAGTATCGACACCTGCACCTAGCTCAGTTGAAGTTAGGATCGAGCCTGCTTAGCAAAATAAAGACCGCACGGAAGGATGATTCATTCCTGAAGAAGATGCACGAGCTCATTTCAACAAGAAGGGCGGCTGACTTTGTGGAAGACGGAGAAGGGATGATGCGACTAAAGGAAAGGCTCTACATTCCTGAAACTGTCGAACTCAGGAAAAAAATTCTGACGGAGGCACATTATGCGAAGTTCTCGTTACATCCTGGAAGCACCAAGATGTACAAGGACTTGCGTATAAACTTTTGGTGGCACGGCATGAAGAAAGACGTAGCTACATTCGTGTCGCAGTGCATGGCGTGTCAGCAAGTGAAGGCGGAACACCAAAGGCCAGGCAGGGATCTGTAGAACATCGCCATTCCCGAGTGGAAGTGGGACAACATCTCAATGGATTTTATTGTAGGATTTTCGAAGACGCCGTGGGGGAATGATGCGATTTGGGTCATTGTTGATAGATTGACCAAGTCGGCTCACTTCATCGCAATTAAAGTAGGATGGAGCGTCGATCGGTTAGTGCAAATCTATATTGACGAGATTGTTCGACTGCCGAGATTGTTCGACTGCATGGGGTACCGGCCTCAATAATTTCGGACATAGATGGACGATTCCTATCACATTTTTGGACGAACCTACAAGCGACGATGGAGACCAAACTAAACTTTAGTTTCTGCGTACCATCCCCAGATAGACGGTCAGACGGAGAGGGTAAACCAAATCTTAGAGGATATGTTGCGTCTGTGTGCGATCGATCTAAAGACTAGTTGGGATACACATTTGCCGCTTGCAGAGTTTACGTATAACAACAGTTATCAGTCGAGCATTCAGATGGCTCCATATGAAGTGCTCTACGGGAGGAAGGGTCGTTCACCAATATGATGGGACGAAGTCGGAGATCGACAAGTGCTTGGACCAAAACTGGTGGAGCAGGCCGTCGAAAAGGTCCGCTTGATTCGAGATAGACTCCGTATCACGCAAAGTCGACAAAAGAGCTACGTAGATCTTCGCCGTCGACCGCTAGAGTTTCTGGTCGGGGACTATGTGTTTCTGAAAATAACACCCATGCGTGGTGTGATACGGTTCGGCGTTAAAGGCAAGTTGAGCCCGAGATTTGTAGGCCTCTTCGAGATCATCGAGCGAGTTACAACTGTTGCTTATCGGATCGTACTACCTCCTGCCTTGGCTGATGTGCACGATGTTTTCCACGTCTCACAACTTCGAAAATACGTGCACGATCCAAGTCACTTGGTTAGCTTCGATCAGTTGGAGCTACGTACTGACTTGTCTTACTCGGAGGAGCATATTCAAATTTTTGACCATAAGGAGAAGGTGTCACGAAATCGGTCGATGTCTTTGGTCCGCGTGCTTTGGCGGAACCATTCAGTTGAAGAGTCGACGTGAGAAATAGAGGCAGAGATGAAGGAGAAGTACCCTTCGTTGTTTGCCTAATTTAAGGTCAGACCCTTGTTCTTAAGTTTCGGGATGAAACTTTTTCTTAGTGGTATGTTATGTAGTGCCCCGCTTCGATAGGCGACGGACTTCATAATATGCTAGCGCCGAGTCAGATCGGTCGGGAACTTAGATGGCCATCTGACTCGATCGCTGAGATTGCTAAACGATAACACCTTGCGGCATCGATCAAATCGATTTAGACGGATGTTACGAGAATCAATCCAACTAATGGAATAACTTTTGTTAGAATAAGTCCTAGATGTAGCGGGCTGCATCTCGGCAAGTGAGCTCTATATAAGAGTCCCTTCGACGGGACCGGACCGCTGTATGGTTTTCTTGGAGCTTTTGTCGCTGAGTTTTAATGAAGTGCTTTTGCATCGTTTTTCTGGATACAATCTACAAATTTTGAAGCAAGGAAAAAAAGAAATCCTAACAAAGTGTTGGTGCTATTGCAGGAGCTCGCATAACTAAATCTTGAACGTTGCGAAGCGCTTCGACGGTCGACACGAATCGTAGAACTTGGTAGATGATTCGGCCCTTCTTTTTTACTCTGTCCCGCAAACAAATTTCCATTGCCTCGAATTCATTCAAATCGACGATGCCAAGTTAAATGCATGCCAATCTACTAAGGTCTCGAACTCGGAAAAACGTATCGATTTAGAGTAATTTACTCTAAAAATATATTTTCAAAGTTTCGCACATAAACGAGAAAGTTTAAGGTTCTAGTAAAAAGATAGACTATTTTACGTGCTGCAAAATAATACACTACTAAAATATGCTATATTAGCGACGTTGTTTAGCGATGGAATAAAATATTGTCGCTAAATATGTAATATAGCGACAACCTTCTATAGACATCGCAAAACGTCGCTGAATAGCGACGTTCAGCGACAGTAGATAAATTACGTCGCGAAATAGCGACGTTCAGTGACATATTATTAAAATATGTCGCCATATATTAAAATGGTTGCGACCTTTAGCGACGTCGACTGTTGACGTCGCTAACTTTTTAACTTAGGGCACAGTACTGTTTCCTTTTTCCCCCTCACTCAAAAATTTCATAATTTTTCCTCGAGCTCTCGGCGACTCCCTCCCCCCCCCGGCGACTTCCTCTCCCCCGGCGACTCCCTTCCCCCCTGACGACTCCCTCCCCCCCCCCAAGCGACCCCTCCCCCCTCCCGTCGAGCTCCTCCTCCTCGAGCTCCTCCTTCCACAATCCGAGCTACTACTCTCCGGTAAACCCTAACCTAACTCCTCCTCTCCCACGGACACACACACACACACACACACACACACACACACACAGAGACACACACACACACGGACACACACACACACACACACGGACACACACACAGCTATTGTGTGTGTTTGAGTAGAGATGGCAACTTCCCCCGAACCCGACGGGGACCCGACTTTTTTTCCCCGATGGGGACGGGTTTGGGGATATAGAAACGGGGATGGGGATGGGAATGTGGATTAAACAAAATCCCCTATTATATTCGGGCCCGGGTATGGGTATTGTACTCCCCGCCCCGGTAAATCCCCGACCCCGATTACTTATACTTATATGTGCAACACATTTGTATGAGTTCATGATCTATCTGGTACTAGATATAATTTTTATTAAATTAATATTTTATCAACATTGTCTTGTAAAAATTTTTGGAATGAAATAGTTTATACTATAAAGAAAAAATTATTAACAGGGACGGGGACAAAAAATCCACTCCCAAAAGTGTTAATGGGGCAGGTTGCGGGGACGGGGACGGGGACGGAGAGTACATTGTTAAACGGGAACGGGGATGGGGATAAAAATTTAAATCCGATCGGGGATGGAGTACATTGTTAGATCATTAGCTAGTATTAGAGAGAGAATTATTGTAATTGCCAAGTGTAGGTAAGGATTGGGTATCTCAAGATACTAAGTTATAAGGTAAATATAGCTACACATATATATGTGTGTGTGTGTGTGTGTGTGTGTAGAGTTGAGAGTAATTGATTTATGTGTGATAGTAAATGTATATGGGGATATAGATATTAGTGTGTGTATGCATTAGCTATGGGTTTGTGTAGTGTTTGAGAGTGTGTAAGTGTGTGTAATTTTAAGGTATATATATATATATATATATATATATATATATATATATATATATATATATATATATATATATATATATATATATATATATATATATATAATAAGGTAACAATTATGTGTGTCTATGTGAGTATAGTAGAGTGGTGTGTGAGTGTGTAGTATAGGCTTGAGTATGTGTCCAGAGGGTGTTTAGTCGAGTGTCAGTCAATCTAGTATACTATTTATTTACCTCAATATCATACTAGGAGACTTATTTAGTACTAGTTGTGGTTGTAATTAGTTGATATTATATTCAAGTCTTGTCAATAATGTCTTTGACTTTGTCATGGGGTCTTAGATATCGGTTGTAGGTGACATTATATATATATGGTCTGGCGATGTCGAAACGAATCTAGTGTGTCTGAATGAGATATCGGTTGTAGGTGACACTATAATCATGGGATCTTTGACTTTGTCATGGGGTCTTAGATATCGGTTGTAGGTGACATTATATTCAAGTCTTGAAAATTGATGTTAAGACAATTTTCAACTTGACCCTGGCGATATCGAAACTAATCTAGTGTGTCTGAATGAGATTGGCATCAGTAAGAATCGATAGCGTATGTGTACACGTTGGATGCACAAGAACTTATGTACGATATAGCATGATTATTAGTAACTGTCCGCTACTAATGTGGGTCCCATAATAAGACATAATATACGAATTTGTGCCTATTGGATAATGTGTGTCCATCTTTGCAGAATTATTTCCAAATGGATATGAATTACTACTTGCGGAATCGTTCATGGATATACAATCGTCATCCTGATCATATGTGTGGTGTGCGGGATGAATACATAGCGGGAGTAGAGCAGTTCCTGCAGTTTGCTAAGGCGTTCCCTCAGTACATGGACGGCACCAAAATTAAGTGTCCGTGTGTGTCACGCCCCGCTCCCGTAGGAGCGATCGTCCTCACTAAGGCGTGATGCCGCACGAGCATAGATTGCGCTCGTGCAAGGCGGATTCCATAACGGTCGATTTCAGCGGCTGCGACGGGATTGTCGCACAGAAGTTCCAAGCAGAGACATTGAATAATAGTAGCAGAATTTAGAAAGCAAACACAAGTCATTGCAAAACACTCTTTTATTGATATTGAAACAATGGTTACAATGGACGCAAGGCCAAGATTACAAGTCTCTCAAGCTCACTCATCTCACATTACAAGTCACTCAGCTCTCTCTCATCTCTCAATACATGTCTCGAGCCAGCGGATGCTTCAGAAGGCGACGTCTATACATTATGTCATGTATAAGTCTTGACTCCATGTGGCCGCACGCTTCGAATCGCTAAGGAACTCCGTGCCTCGATGCATCTAAGCGAGCTCCGTGCCACGAGCTTCTACCTGTGCCTGCACATGTAAACTATGTGGGTGTCAGTACTCAACTGTACTGGTGGAATGAGCTCCTCGCCCATCCATAAAAAACCAACATGTTAATTTACTTTGTGCAACATAGTCCCTTCTTATCAATTTATTTTACTCTTGCCATAGGATCAGTTTTAGGACCGACGCCTTGGCCTATTTTGTGTCTCCAGACCACCCCGTGCTTGCAACAATTCGTTAACTCATACTTTGTCTCTAGAAGCTTCTCGTGCCAACAACGTTAACCTATCAAGTCGTGTTTGCCTTACGGCCCAAAATTAGAGGCGCAGTTACGCGATAGACTCCATTTCCGTGTGACCGTGCTACAAACCCTTGCTGAGGTCGTGCCTCGCAATTCAATGAGACTTAACCATATCGCCGCCTTGCAGAATTTTCTGACTTAAACTTAAGACAACTCAAACCAACTTATGCAACTTATATGCCGATGACTCAAGACTCGACGCCACATCTCGTGCCGAAGCACGTCGCCTACGTTGCAGCCAAATCTTAGGCCCAAAATTTTGTGTTCCAACTCTACACACACATTCAACTCAACTTCTTTGATATATTACACTTAATACTCAACTCAATCCAAAGGCACACTCGCGGATTGCCGCCCGTGCCGACTCATCTATATGAGGTCACTAGCATGACAAGCTATCTTGGACAAATAGCTTGTGGTTGGCCGGGACCCTTCCAGCGTAAGGTAGCTAGCCCCCTGGAAGTCCCCGACTAACCCGGTGCTATCGAGTTAGCACAGCTATCACCGTGTTTCCTTTTGGCCGAAACGGTCCCATGGTCCTGGGTTGCCGTTACGGGGAAACTCTACCTTGTCGACAAGTTGTCCAATGACCATACAAGACCCTTCACTTAAACTGACGTCTCACACAGTCATTCTACTTTCAGTGTTATCATCTCTTTCCAAAACCAAGTTCAAGTCTTCCATCCTTGAGACCCCTCAAGGACCCCTCGATGACCCACGGTCGCGAGCATTCTTTCCATGTTAACATATCATTTCATTCAACTCAATGCTTATTCGATAGTCCTTTCTCCAAAAACTCATTAAATCAACCGTGGTTTATGTCTTAAACACTAAGTCCGTACATCGTGCCTTAGGCCCATCGTGCTCTACGCGACGCTATCGCCCAACTCATACTCCATACGACTAGCTTTGAAATCGTAGGACTTCGTGGCTATACTCAGCCGTAGAACTCATAGGACCGTGCTTGGAATGTCTTAGGTCGGCCACCATCCCTTTGCCCAACTAAATCAAGCCTACAACTTAACCCAAGGGACGAGCAAAGGCTATGTCAAGCCTTGCATCGTGGAAGCGTGCATGCTTTATCGAGCATTTACGCGGGCGACGCCTATGACTTAGGCTAATTCACAGTTTGTGTCAAAGACCAACTTTTTCTTCTCCCAAGCCGCGGGACGAAGGACCGATTGTTATTTTCAAAGCACACCATGCACCAACTCTAAGCCGACCGTTGGACCTTTCCATATTCTAACTCAATTCGACCCGTCGGGATTATTCCCTTTAGCTATGTGAATTCGTCTCTTTTATTATCAAGCCTACTTGTGCAAGTTGAAAACATGCGATTTATTATATGAAGGCTAAGATAAGGCAAGTTCACCGAAACTACCCCACCTGAGCGAGCGGTCGCCTCGACCGAGCGATTTCTTCGAGTAGCCATTGCAAGGCTAAGTCTGAACGTCGTCGGCATTTCGATTCCTCCGATTGACTGAGCGGGACGGGGTAATACATCATACACCACTTAGAAAAAGTTTCGTTCTCGAAACTTACTGAGTACATTTATCGACTTATCACTTTTACTCAACGTTCAAGGACTCTCGCACACACTTCTCCTATGCATTTTCTAAATCCGAGCCACGCTCGTACTACCCTCAATCTTTTCTTCAAAACTTACGATCTTAAAATCCTCGGCACTTTCATGTTCCTCAAGTCTCACTTGAATTCAACGTATCACTTAGTATGGATCGTGCACATATTTTAGGCGTTCCCAAAATACATGTATTTCAACCAAGCCTCGTGATAGCGAATCCCGCCGTCACCACTCGAGTCGGATTGTGCACATATTCAAGCGTCCCTGATATACGTGTATGTCAACCGAGATTCGCGAGTGGTGCCTCCACAAATTCTACCACTTCGCACTCGGACGTCTGCCTAACCGCTAGGCTATATCTTTCCGTCAGTATTGGAATCATAGTTCCCAAACAACAATATCAACACTGACCCCATCCTAAGGTCAAACCAAGTTGATAGTATAGGATTTTCTACCCAAGCTCGCATCACTCCGATTTCTAAACTTCGAGCATCGATTCCCTACGCATACATCCCAACGTTCGTCGCACAGGGTCCGAGTCGTTCAGCAAAGCCATCCTACAATAACTCACGTTTCAACCAATTCCTTGACTTATCGATATCCCTCGTTCATTAAGCTCGTATAGTCTATCTCGTTGAACACGTTCAACATAATCCGCCTATCAATCATTCTCAAGTCAAGCACGCTACGACATAATTTATCGCTAAACCATAATTCATATTTCACATTCCCTAAGTCATTTATCCTAATTCACGTCGTCCGACTTAACAATATGTTGTGCCCCGATCTCACGCGAGTCAGATTATCCACGGTGGGCACGAATCACCATGCACGCTCCCGCGAGATAATCATTCTCATCGGGACGTAACTCTTGTTCGAGTCTAGACAAATTCATTCTCGATGCGCGGATTGGACCTACTCAATCCTCAAGTTTCATTTATTCGTCAATCATAAGTCCTACAAATCCTCGAGTTCACCTTCGCATCAAGCCAACAGTCGAGACAATCTAAGTTGCCGCATCCCGATTTTTCGAGTTCGATCATTCTCGCGACATGAATCACCATGCCAGCGCTCCCGCGGAACGATCGGCCCAAATCTGACGCAACGCATGTGCGAGGCTAGAGTTGCGCTCGCACAAGACAGGAATGTCGACGCTGTGGTTATCCGCGTAACCATCAAGACACAATCATTTTTATCCAACATTCATCTCAATCAAAATTCCAAGTATAGCATCCAACCGAACAATAATACTTGTACGATCGTCATTCGCCGAGTCAGAGTACCCCCAAGTTATCGTATATCGATCTTTGATACGCCTCAATACCATCGACGATATGCATAACCTGACAATCTTCCTTTGCAACCAAATTTTGAGTCATGCGAATGATGCTATCGTCCGACAGGATAATCTCCTCGACATTCAAATTCAAGTTTGGTCATTATCCCTCGAACCATTCACAACATCGATTTCCTCAACCAATTTCACGTATCATTTATCTGTTTATCTTAAGTCATCGACTAACGTGTTTTCTCAATTCGTAACATTCCTTGCTAACTCAAATCATCGAGCAACATTCAATCCAATCCTTAGAGTCATTTCGTAACTTCAAAATTCAAGTTTTCATGTACGCTATCTTCCCATCGTGCTAACTTTTTCTATATGATCCACCTATCGATTTCCTTTATCAAGTCATCCGTTTGCTACACTTTAACTTTTCTTCGATTTGATTTCACCTACTCAATCATCTTCGCGTTTCATACTTTCGTAATCCTCAATCTCGTGCACGTTCCGTGCGCGTCAATTCTAGGTTGTTCAAATCGACTCATCAAAATCTTCAAGACTATATTTTGCTCAATCATATTCAATCTAAGGCTTTGCGTCCACGCGATGCTTGCTGATAGACTCATTGACATCCCGAATCCTCAATCGATCGATCGACATCCCTGAGGCTATCGCATACACCACTCAGGGATGAAGTCATTCAATAAATTCTCAAAACTATCATTCGATTCACAATCTACTTCTTCGAATTTCTGTCCGAACGATTCCTTAAATTTCAAGCACGCTCACCTTATATCGCACCGACGATAACATCGTCATTCGATAGCACCCTTATCGATAGTCCTCTTAATTTACTCAATCGAGTTCAACTCATTCTTGTTCGACACTATTTAATTTATGTACTTGATTTTTCTAAGGTCGACGCAACTTTGGTGTATATGCCCAGCCCGACTTAGCCAACCGTGCTTACGTAAACCATCTTTTTCTTTCTTGTCAAAAATTGTTCTCCTATGTTTTGCAAAATAGTTAGACTTATTGTATGGACATCCCGTAGGACATTTGAGAGAGAGCGCACCAATAATTCACTACTACAAAAATCGTTAACAATGACACTTTATAGATGACACTCGTAAAAAAATGTCATTAGTGATAATTTTAATATCAGCTCTTTAGATGACTATCATTAATAACGTAATCAATGATACTCAAAAAATATAGTGTCATAAAAAATATATTATGATGACGATTAGAAAAATAAGGGTCGTCAAAGAATTTTATGGAAGTCATCTTTTATCTATGCAAGAAAAGATGTGAAATATATTTTTAATCTTTTGCTTTTAATTGCTTATATACTAGGGTGGGATCCCGTCTCTCTCTCTCACACACACATATACTAGGGCTGAGATTTTTTACTTCCTCCCAAATCCAATCCCATTTATCCCTAATTTTCTTCTTCTTCTCCCTCAAGCCCACCCCCTTCCTCTTCCTCGTCGAATCCTCTGCGGGCCATCTAGCAACCGCAACGACACCATCGGCAGCCTCTCTTCGAGCTTCGCCAGCCGACGGGGACGGGGACTTCTCCAGCCGTGGAAACTCCCAAAGTCCCTGTCGACTTCTGCAGCCGACGTTCACTAACGCCACTACAAGAAGCACCACTCCTTCCTCCACCATCGGCAGAACCATAACTTTTGTGCAGGTCCTAGAAGAAGTCAACATCTTCGTCGACCTCTTTCCGAAAGTCGATGTTGTGGCACCTCGACGGCGATGGGGACGGCCTACCGTGACACCTCGACCTGAAGCCCCACGCCTCCGGTGACTTCTCCATCGCCGTCGTCTACGCCAACTCCTCCCTGGAGGAACAGGGGCAAGTGCTCACCTCCCCCTCAGCGACCTACGTCGGGGTTTTCTCCCACCTCCATAGTAAGGAATCCCTTCGAAACCTCTCTCGATTGATTGATTTTTGTGTGTGTGTGATAGATTTTGATTGTTATCATGTTGGAAAGTTCAGTTTTGTATGGGTTTTGGGAGGGAGTTCTGGGTTGGCACGATGGTTTTAGGAGAAGGCTCAGTTGGAAGTTAGGGTTTTGGATGATGCCAAGTGATTTCATAGGGATTTTGATGATTTCACGTTGTTAAAAGTTTTGATTATTTCATTGTTCATCTAACTAGGAACTTCAACATCCAACGAGTTTTTAGTAGGACAAGAAGCATGATGTGTTAGCTATGTCGCTTATTACATATACTGCTTTCCTGACTTCTTGTTTTGAAACTACTGGGGTTGAGTATTGTCTTGCAAATACATGCTCTATCGTGCAGGTGTTCCTTGCCATGCCATCATAAAGAAGTTTATTGGAGAAGAGAGATCAAAATTAGACGATCTGATCTCAGTTCTTGCTAAGTTATCGAAAGGTGCACGACTCCCTTTGGAATATATAAGCCATTCAGATCAGCGTCGAAATAAGGTGCACACTCTTTTAATGTTGTTTTATATGATCAAGCTTATTTTTGGTGCTTATGCTCTCTGATATTTTTAACCCCATAGCTATTAGCATGCTTTCCATATATCTTGAATTAGTTTGATCTCAATTTGAAGCTCCGACTAGTGAATTATAATAGGAATGTTATTCCTTTTCACTCTTTGGTTAGTAGTATGTCATATATATGAATGCATTTCCCTTTGAAATATTTTATCATCTTACCTCTTTATAGTTTAGAAGAACTTGGATGGTGCTCCTTGTCTGCCTGAGCTTAACACTACAAGAAAAAAAAAATCCCTTTTAAAATGTTGAAAAAATATTGTAAAAAGACTTTTACAATGTTTAATAGAAGGTTGTTATATGCAGGGTTGTAAACGGGGAGGATATGTTCCACAACGATCGTTTGAAAGATATAATAAATTTAATAAAGGTCTGAAACCTAGTTAGGGGATGATTTCTTAATTACTTCCTTCTCCTCATGGACAAGTTTCATAGATCTGAGCCCTAGTTAGGGTTGTAACACAAATTTTTGACAGATTTAATAAAGGCCCTTGAGCAAACCAATATATAACTGATCATCTAGAAGTTTGGTTGGATCATCTAGAAGTTTGGTTGGCACTTGGCAGCTTATTTCTATTGGACTTCAAATTGTAATTTAACATAATCATTGCCTCCCGCTGATAAATTTACAATATTGTTAACATGGAGAGCCTATTATTTGAATTCTTTTCTTAAATTAAGCTTTGTTGTCCTCTGCAACATACCCATTCACCTCATTTTGGAGAACTAAATCAACTAGGATGGTCAATACAAAATTATTCAGATATGCATGCATCTATGGTTTCAAGATTCTGCAATTATCAATTCAAATTAGAGTGACATGCAGTTCTTTTGGATGTAAATGAACTGGACATTTATTACTAGCATATCTTTTGCAGGGTAGCAATATGCAACTTTGTTTCTTGTAGAACAAAAGACAATATATACCAGAAGATGAGAGGAATTATGTCAACTGGTGCAAAATGGTGTAAATTACCCTGTTATACCATAAGGTGAATCTTCGTCTAATAGGTCAATAAAGAGTACATAATCAAATGCAAAGAATTTGAAGTCAATTTAAATGAGAAACATCGGCGTGCTTAATATGAAAATATTTACCATAAGTAAAGCCATTCCTGGGAATATGACATATAGGCGACCATTGTTTTTCCATAGAACATTGCCAGTAGAAACGTCTAGTGCCATAAATGAAGCCATTCATGGGAATATGACATACAACCAAACTCTCTGGTGGTGTTGCTCTCATTCAAGTTGGAGCACAAACATAAACAGAACTAAAAGAAAAGAAATTGAGGGTGGAAGATGCCCTAAATGCCACAAAGGCTGCTGTTGAAGAAGGGATTGTTGTTGGTGGTGGCTGCACTCTTCTAAGGCTGGCAGCAAAAGTTGACGCAATCAAGGATACTCTTGATGATACTGAGCAAAAGGTTGGGGCAGATATTGTTAAAAGAGGTCTAAGTTACCCACTGAAACTGATTGCGAAAAATGCTGGAGTTAATGGAAGTGTGGTACTGAGAAGATGCTCTGAAGTGATGACCCTAAATACGGCTATAATGCTGAGGATTTGATGGCTGCAGGGATTATTGACCCCACTAAGGTGGTAAGGTGTTGTTTGGAACATGCTGCATCAGTTGCAAGAACCTTCCTTACATCTGATGTTGTGATGGTTGACATCAAGGAACCTGAGCCTATTCCTGCTGGAAATCCTATGGATAACTCAGGATACGGCTACTAGTTGAGTAGTCGCACGAGAATGACTCGACGGAAAATTAGACCAGATCTCTCTCCCGAAACTAGCATCCCCAGCAGCAAATTCTCTGTAATATTTTGGTTAATTATTCAGTGCCAAATGCTGATTTAGTATGTCATGAGGGTAGATTAAGGCTTCATTCTGCGGGCTTGTTATAGTGAGTTATTGTATGGAACAGAATAGGAGTCCCATTTAATAAAAGATTAATGTTTCAATGGCTTCTCTAGACAATGTAATTCAACTATAATTAGTCAAAACCTCCTGGCTTTAGTGGTAGATTCTGCGGGAAAGTTGATTATTTCTTCCAATTATGGTTTGAGTTTATCGGATTTAGATTTGGATATTACTTATTTTTTAACCTATATATATATATATATATATATATATATATATATATATATATATATATATATATATATATATCACCATAATACTAGCCATGAATCAGAACTGCTAGGTAAACAACTAAATACCATCTTCTAAGATTTGTTGAGATAAAGAGAACACAGCTCAAATTACTAGCTTTAAATACTCAAATTAGCTACAATAGTATATGACGTGGGAGATCATAATTGTGGAGAGACTTGAATTGTTGGAAATTTTAGAAAGAGAAGAACCTCACCCTAGCAACAATACCGAGCTTCTCTAACTTTTGTATGACATCCAATACATCAAAGTTTTCTTTACGCAAATACGTAGTCACTTATTGGTCATTTTGATATGTACCCAAATCGTGTTTTTAATATTATAAGTGTCTTTTCTTTTTTTCTCTACCTCACTCTTTTTTGTCGTGTATTTTCGAAGATATGGTTTACTTAATAGTGTTCTTATATTGATTGTCAGTATCAGGTTTTGGAATGTTTTGAACTTATCCAGACAATAATATTTTTTATGATCTTATACCTATCTTTCCTAAACTGTGAACCTATGGTAGGCACCTTGGTAGGTACAAAGGGCAATACTGCACTCCATATAACAGCAAGGAAGGCTCATCCTCAGGTATATTTTTTTTCTTCCAGTTTTACCTATAGAATAGATTGTAATGTCTACTTTTCATTCTTGTTGTGTAATGTATTCAGAAAATTCTGGTTCAAATATTGTCAGGGAATTTAGTGGTGTAAATTTGACTTCAATTTGTATGGGATTTCTAATTTGGCTAGATTGCTCCTTTAGTCAACCCTCCGCAAGGGGGAAATCATACTTTTGCCGGTTTGGTCGATAGGGGATTTCTAATTTGGCTAGATTGCTGGTTGGAGTATGTTTGATGATCTCTATCTCACTTTTAGTACTAGTTATCTTTTGCAGGTATGCTATGGACTGAAACTTGTTAAACATAGTTGTCTTTTGTTGGTTTTATTTATTTTATATAGATGAACCTTAAAATACATGTTTATCATGTTTTCAAGTATTTTGATTACGTTTACCAATTATATATGTGATGCTTTTGGATATTAAAAAAACCTTTTTTAACTCTGCCAATTCATTGCTTATCTTTGCATTGCCGGTCCCAAGCCCGGATAAAAAAAGAGGGAAAAGGTTTTATTACTACTAACATTTTTTAAAATGGTAAGGTGTTATATGTTACTTATACTAATATATGGATTTTTCTTGCCAGATCATCATTCTTTAGGAACTAGAGGTGATGCAGCCTAGAGGGATTGCTTTTAAGGTTGTTACTTGTGACCATATGGTCTTTGTTTTCTATATCGTAATAACACTCATTTTTTTAAATAGGCAAAGGTCTCATCTAGCTGAACCAAATTTTATACAAGGCTTTTGCTGCTATAGCTGAACCCAACTTAAGGATGCCATGAAAGCCCCACAACTCATGTTGTTCTACTTAAAGCATAATATTCAATCCTTGAGCAAATTAAACTGGGAGAAGCGGCTAGAGGTATAGATAAACTCCTTTATCCTTTCTTATTAATATAGTATTTGGTGGTTTCTCGCAGATTTTTGTTGTCTTACATTTCTAATTAGTTGAAGGAGTTGCAGGCCAATTTGTCCACTTAAGTCTTCTTAGCAGGTAATGCACAACTTAGACTCCCATATGTTTGTACGAATAGCTGTTAGACTCGGCATGTATCATATGCATGTAGTTGTAATTTCTGTGCTTCAGACAAGTAGCAAACTGTGATATATAGTTTTTCAAACATTGTTTGCAGTATCAACATATGTGATACAGTTTGGCATGTCTGAACCGCTAGCGACCACTAGCGATACTGACCAATACCAACATTTGTGATCTTTTTTAGTCAATTCGATAGAGAAAAGATAAATCGAAAAGGGTATAGAAGCATATTAATGCTATAAAAATTATATCTTTATTTGACTATAGAAATTACAGAGCATTCCAGTTTCTGATGGTGTAAGGAAGAAATCAGATTGACAAGTATTATTGCTAAAGCTATATGTTGAAATTCCTGGAATATACAGTTGCTAAGCACATCACACTATGGTCTCACCTTTTATGTGTAATAACATTGGTTATTCTTGCTTTCTTTTCATCATAATCATGTATGATATCCCACGTTTTCAAATTGCCAAATTTGGAACATCAAACACTATAGGCGAGCATACCTGGATTTCTTCATAGGGGAAGTAGGAATGTCAGGATTCTATCGATTCTAGCAGTTTAGGATTTATTTCTGACTACCATCAGTTTGGATGGCTATTGTTCCTGGCTCTGCGGACCCATGCATTCAGCCGTTTCAAGGATCTCGTGACTTGTACTAATGGAGTTTGTCCAAACATCCTGCTTGCTACATGGCTTTTTAAAGGTTTTGGTTAGGTTTTATGTGCCTCAGCTGTGGTTTACATTAAGGTATACTCTTAACTATTGGTAGGAACTTTCAGCAGGCCATACTTGTTCTTCATGTTCCTGTTCGGTCCAGGACCTTCAAGATCCAGGATTCCAAACTTTTAAGTAATAATCTTCCAATTCATGATTGCATTAATTATGCCCAACATTTAGTTTTATGTTGTTCATAATACTTTGGAGTCTGATGGATGTGATCTGTTGGTTTAGCTATGAAGTCAGATGAAGGTGTCAACCTTCTGGCTTCTTTATGTAACATATATCAGACCTCAGAAGATGAGCTAAGAAGCACAACAAAAAAATAATGTTTCCAATCATACAAGCTTGCTTTGCCATAATAATGAATCTCCATGAGCCTTCTTTTGTGAAATATCCCTTACAGGTAACTAATGAATCTCCATGAACCTTTATATGACACATTTTTTATTGTAGGGCTTTTAAGATATGGCTCGCTCAAAAGGGGATGAAGTCGAAAAACCTAACATGGAACTATGTAAATGTAAGTTTAAATTTACATTCCATTTTTTTCTTGATTAATTATTCGTGCTAACTCCTTTAATTTTTTACTTTCTAATGCAGTGTCCTAAACAACCAAACAATAGTGAAAGTGGTTACTATGTAATGAAATATATGAAGGATATATTCCAACATTCTACTACCAAATTAGACAAAGTGGTAAGTTAGATGTTAAGATAATTCTATAAATATAATATTTGTTTTATTGGTATAAAATGAAGTCATTAATGTAATAATTAATTTTGTGTTTTTTTTGTAGTTTGCTGGGAGAAAGGATTACTCCATCAAAGAAATTGATGAAATGAGAGGGGAGCTGGCCAAGTTTATAATTAACATTATTAATGAAGAAAATTTGTATTAAAATTTTTTGGAAGTATTATTAATTTATGATTTGAAGTATGAGAGAATAATGAATATTGTTTAGTTCAATGTCATGATTAATAAAATATATTTGTTTGGTGTTACATATTAGTTTTCTTCTTTGTTTTCTTCAATGGGATATTATATGTACATTTTATTGTCTTGAGCCGTCATTGTTGTGTAATTAATAAAAGTCATCTTTTTATAACAATGATGTGTGTTGTTTTTCAATGTTAAAAGTCATCTTTTATAAATAATAATGACACATGTAAGTCATCTTTTGTAAATAATGATGACGCATAAAAGTCATATTTTATAAATAATAATGACACATGTAAGTCATCTTTTGTAAATATAGATGACGCATATAAGTCATCTTTTGTAAATAACAATGACATATATAAGTCATCATTTGTAAATAATAATGACGTGTGTTGAACCGTCATTGTATTTCCACGATAAATGTCATATTTTATAAATAACGATGACGCATGTAAGTCATCATTAGTAAATAAAGATGACGTCTAAAAGTCATCATTTATATAAAAAGATGACGTGTGTAATCTGTCATTGTTGTCTCACGATAGAAGTCATCTTTCGTAAATAAAGATGACATATATAAGTCATCTTTTATATATAAAGATGACACACATAAGTCATCTTTCATTGATAAAGATGACGTGTGTAATATGTCATTGTTGTCTCACGATAGAAGTCATCTTTCGTAAATAAAGATGACATATATAAGTCATCTTTTATAAATAAAGATGACACACATAAGTCATCTTTCATTGATAAAGATGACGTGTGTCGAGTTGTCATTGTTTTCTTACGATAAAGATGACGGTAACGTAGATGACGGTCAAACAAATGTCATCAATGACCATTTTTGGCCGTCATTGTTAACCATTTTTGTAGTAGTGATTTCAACTTTGCGGAAGCAACAATTCAGAGTTTGCGAAAACAACAGAGTTAAAGAATTCAATCGAAAGTCCAAGGACGTAAAGCCGTGCTCTGATACCATTTTGTCACGCCCCGCTCCTGTAGGAGCGATCGTCCTCGCTAAGGCATGATGTCGCACGAGCCTAGATTGCGCTCGTACAAGACGGGTTCCATAACGGCCGATTTCAGCGGCTGCGACGGGGTCGTCGCACAGAAGTTCCAAGCAGAGACATTGAATAATAGCAGCAGAATTTAGAAAGCAAACACAAGTCATTGCAAAATAATCTTTTATTGATATTGAAACAATGGTTACAATGGGCCCAAGGCCAAGATTACAAGTCTCTCATGCTCACTCATCTCACATTACAAGTCACTCAGCTCTCTCTCATCTCTCAATACATGTCTCGAGCCAGCGGATGCTTCGGAAGGCGACGTCCATACATTATGTCCCGTATGTAATGCCCCGCTCCGCATCGGTGCATTACGATGAGTCGTTGACTCGAAGAGTTGCGTTGACCCGACGAGGTATCGATGCGAATCGATGCAAGTGTTGCGTTGGCCAAAGGTAAGCTTTGAGTCGGTGGGAATCTATGAATCGAATCGATGCAAAGAGTAAGTCCCGCTTGAGCAAGTGCTAATTTTAGTTGACCTGGTGTGCAGGCTATGCTTTTACGCTAGACGATAAGAGGTCGACATTTGGCCTTATGCAATGAAGTGTCCGCAAAACCAAATCGTGACCTTGCAACGGATTGTGGCATGGGCACGATAGGCCAAATCAACCGAGTAGAGCAAAGGAATGGCTAAGTCCGGGAGTTAGCTATGCGATCGAGTTATGGAAGCGAGGCGCTTCAATCGGCGAGGCGGCAAGGCGTATCGGCTTAAGGTGGGCGGGTTCTTGACTCTCTCTCCCTATTCCTTCACGTCTAATAAAATATGTTATGGTGTGCGTAATATGTTATCGAGTTAGCGAGCGTGGCTCGGCGAGTAAGTGCCTAAGTATGTGTCGAACACTAAGATAGAACATTGAACAATTGAACAATTGAAGCGACGTGCATCAAGTGTACGGGTCGCGATAGGGCATGATGGTAGAACATTGAAAGACAACATCGAGATGTGCATCAGGTGCACGGCTCCGAGAACATTGAACTCTAGGCGTAGAACATTGAATACGGTGCTGAGCGTGCCTTTGCGCACTTAAGCTACGAAATGACTAAGTAAATACGGAGTAGGCTATGCGAATAACATTATGAACGGGACGCGTGATTTTGAGTACGAGACGACTAAGCCGTTGGGCGTCGTACATCAATATGGATGTGTTGGGGCATAACGCCGACGGAGCTCCCCATGCGAATGGTGGATTATGATTACGGCACGGGAAACCGTTTATGGCACGGGAAACCGTTTATGTGTGACACTATGTTTATGGAATACGAGATCGGTTGGTATGCTATGGATTGTATGATATGGAACGTATTGCATGGTCAATGGACTCGGATTGCCCGTGCACGGGTGCGGCTTCCCTCGAACGGTTACGCCGGAGCACCGGGACCGTTCGGCCTAGGAGGGAATTATGTGTGGTATTTATGGTGCACAACATTCGGACGGATTGCGACCGTCCAGTGCTGTGATAAGCTATGATATCCGTAAGTTTGGGATCCTTCGGATACTGGGCTAGCAACCCGTATCGAAGCGATTGTAGGCTTACACATATGAGATGCCAAGTCCATTACGGTGCGAAACACCGTGACCTTCATATAGTTAGGGCCGGTGGGCTGAGATGAGAGCTGGGTGCAGGCGCAGGGCCTGCCACCCATTATGCATAAGTTTACGTTTATGAATCGGTCGGTTGTACGAATCGTATGTTTGCTTATGTTAAGTTCTAACCACTGCAGGCTAAGGAAAATGGGACGGCATGAGCACGAACACTATGTTTATGTTTCATGTTATGGCTAACTGTGTCTGCTGCAGGAATACGGTACGGGACACATTTAAGATAAGTTGCTATGTTTAAGTGTTGCCATGAAATTGATCCCAAGGCTAAATAGAAAGACCATAAAGTAAGATGCATGTTTCACTAATGAATAAGTGTTTGGTTTGGGTGCGAGCGGTCTTGATCAGTGCGAAGCGAGGACGAAAGCACTAAGCCCCCACTAGTTTATGTGCAGGTTCAGGTTATGATCGGCTCGGGGCGGAGCTTGGCTTGGACGTGCCAAGGCATGGAGTCCTTGGCGTTCAAGAGGAGCTTCCGCATATGCGTTCGGACTTGAGACATGAAGATGTTCGGCCGAAGACTACTTGGTGGCTATAAAGGGGCATAATGTATGGAACAATGTAATCCTTTGTGAGCTAGAGAGATCATGAGTGTTGTAGCCAATTGGCATTTTATGTTGGGCTATTCAGAGCCTTTGTAACCTTCAGTTCAATATGAATAAAAGAGATTCTTATGTTATTCTTTGTTTTCTTCCGCTGCTTATGTTATCGATTTGAGATAGTTCTACGTGAACCTGTTATCTTGCCTTGCACGAGCGTAAATCCAGGCTCGTGCGGCATCACGCCCCAGCGAGGACGATGATTCGGGTTAAATCTAGCGAGGATGAGCGATTTCCCGGGTCGGGGCATGACAAGTTGGTATCAGAGCGGTTCCATCCTTTGGACCGTGCGTGAATCTCTTTGACCCTCAGTTGCTTCGTTATCGAATTCAGTTGACTCTAAGTTGTTTCCGCAACCGCATGGCTCATGGATCTGCTCGACGCTACATTGGATCTTCCATACAATAAGTCTATATTAAGTTGCATACGTCTGCCACAAGTATGTCGTGACTATTACGTGATCTCCGGGTGCCATCGGAGAGTGTTGGTTGCACGAGGTGCAACGGGTTATGGGATGTTGATTGCACAAAAGTGCAACGAATATGGTGATGTTGGTTGCATGAAGTGCGAAGAGTTATGTGTTGTTGGTCGCACGCAGTACGAGGAGTTATGTGTTGTTGGTCGCACGCAGTGCGAGGAGTTATGTATTGGCGGTCGCACGAAGTGCGAGAGATATGTGTTGTTGGTTGCACGAAGTGCAACGGGTCGATATGTGAGGCGATACGTGTTATGTGACTACGGAAATGGTTATGTGTTATCGGTTGCACGGAGTGCAGCAAGTCGTGGATCGTTCGTTGCATCGGTGCAACGAGTCGATACGGTATGATGTGCGTAGTATGGCTATGCGGATGGATAGCGAAATGTTGTTCAAGATTGAGTAAAGACCTTAAGTATCGAGACTAAGTTGTTGCACGAGCTGCAACGAGCGGGATTCGAAGATCGGGGATGCGATTATACGAGTTGAGTTGGTCGCTAAGTCGAGTTGTGTGGGCGAACGTTATGTTGGCCGTATGTCGCGTTGAGCTTTGAATAAGCGAATGTTGCGGGTGTGATCGAGATGATCGCCATGGTACGGTTAGATCGAATGTATGTCAAACTTGAGCTAACGTTAGAGCTGGGATCGGAAGGATCGCCATACGGGACGGTTAAGTTGGAAGATAGATATCGGACCTATGCGAAGTGTGATGTCGAGCAATGACTTGATTTTGAGCGGTATATGCAATACCAATTATGCGAGCAAGCGTGGTGAAGTATTGTGTCGATAACGATAGGCTCGATCCTGAGTGGTATATGGAATACCACTTGGCGATAGCTATGTTAAGCCGGTTGGTGACTTGCGATAGGTTACGTCGAGACGATTATGTTGTTACGATATGATTGTCCGCAACGGACGGAGTAGTACTGAGACTTGAGTGGGAATGACTTGATAGAAGTCGATGCGAGCATGCCTCGATGAATTGAGTTGAATGATTATGTGAGAAGTTGCATCTATGGATGGTACGTCGGACGAGGATTCGTTAAGCGTAAGTCGAATGATAGGCTGAACATTGCGAATGAATGTTACGTTGAGGAAATGGTCGACCCGGTCGAACTTATGTTGAGTAAGTACGGAGAAATTGTGCGAACGAATTTGGGTTAACACGATGAATCGGTAGCACGATTTGGAGTGCGAGTTAGGAATATGAGAATGGATGTGTGCAAGACTTGATTCGTATTCGAGTTCGGATAATGGCAATGATTGCAACGAGTTTGAGCTTATGAGAAAGGAATATGTTCAAGTTATGCATATCGACGATGGTATTGAGGCGTATCAAAGACGATATGCAATAACTCGGGGATACTCTGATCGAATGAATGAAAATTATGTTGAGCATTGTTGTTGGATGAATAAGATGCAAGTTAAGTTATGGCAATTGAGATGATAACGGTAGGAACGCTTCGGAGAATTTGAGAGTGTATGGATGTTGCTCGGATGAAATCGAAAGTGTCTGGATTGCTTCGCGGATCACCACTATGTTGACATTCTTGTCTTGAGCGAGCGCAACACCAGCCTCGCACATGCGTCACGTCTAAATTAGAACGATCATTCCGCGTGAGCACTGGTATGGTGATTCATCCAGTGGGGATGATCGAACTTGCAAGGCGTGGCAATTTGGATATGGATTTGTGGTTTGATGCGAATGTGGAATTGAGGATGGTGCGATATTGTTGACGGTAGTATACGAGTGATTCGAATAGTTAACGGCACATCAGTTGTGCGGGGATGGATAAATTATGGATTGGTATGTCGGATTGGGTAAAGTTCCATAGGAAATGTCGGGAATTGATTTGGCTCC
The DNA here is from genome assembly GCA_029216955.1 of Iris pallida. Lineage (NCBI taxonomy): Eukaryota > Viridiplantae > Streptophyta > Magnoliopsida > Asparagales > Iridaceae > Iris > Iris pallida. Next base: position 737,635 of record JANAVB010043220.1, read on the forward strand.
GCGATAGGATATAGCATGGTTCGTTGTAACTGTCCCTCGTTGATGATCTTCAATTATCGAGCGTAGTTTCAGGGCAGATGACCCTAGAAGACTTGACCGCCAAATCAAGTAAATGTTGAAGTAAAATAGGATGACCCTAAAGAAGTCACGTAAGGAGGATGAGGAATAAGGTAGTGCATGTTGAGGATAAGTCTAAGCGAGTGAGTATAGTGTCTCGAAAGTTAGCGAGTACTAAGAATCGATATGGTCAAAAAAGTTATGTCGGATCGAACAGATGTCGGGGAACGTGCTTAGCGTAGTGACGCGGTAAGGCGATTGCAAGAATTTTGCAATGCACGAGGGCGACGAGTAATAGAATGACCCTAAGAGTTGTGTCGTAGATTGATTTGAGTAACGGTTAGGCTATGTATGTTGAGCGCACGATTTGAGTTATGGAATGAACTAGTCGGGATTGAATCAAAGTTTGAGTAAAGGATTTGTACTCGATCGAGAATCGGAGATAGGCGTATCGTAAGAGACCTTGGGTCAGAAAGATTGTTGCCTTTGAGCATCGTAGACTCAAGTCGACCTCTTGTGTCGGGAGAGTGCGAGCATGATGTCTGGATAAGTTACCTAGCGGGGGTAGCCCCAGACGCAACGTATGGATAGAACGAGAGAATGTGGATCACGTATGGATAGTTGCGTCGAGACTTAGTACGGATTGTAGACAAAAGGAATTTGTGACATGTTGACGTAGTCCATGTCACTGAGGCCAAGCGTTATGAATGATTGGATAAAAGATTTAAGTTATGCGAGAGATAGGAAACGGTTGGACGAATAGGCATTGCGGGAGCTCGTTGCGATCGGATGCGCAATGACTTATGCAATGCATGCGTTAGGTGGCCGGCGAGAAACTTATGAGATCGAATTTACGGATTTGAATCAAGTTATGTGCAGAGATATTTGGAAGACGATCGCATGTTATGGGATACTGTATACGAAGAGTATTTGGGAATAGGCGCTAAGATAAGACTAAGTCGAGTACGGACTGATTGGTGCTTGAGGATTTGAGTTGAGCTTGTTAGTTTGTCCCGATATCCTACAACTGAGCTTGGCTGAAATGCATATATTGGTGGGACGCCTAAAATATGTGTATGATCCAAACTAAGTTGTATGATTCAACGATAGTACGAGATCGTGAAGCGATCTATGCGAGGCACTTGGATTAAGTGTTGGTTTCGGTTCGAGGACGAACCTGATTTTGAGTGGTATATTATGTAATGCCCCGTTCCGCATCGGTGCATTACGATGAGTCGTTGACTCGAAGAGTTGCGTTGACCCGACGAGGTATCGATGCGAATCGATGCAAGTGTTGCGTTGGCCAAAGGTAAGCTTTGAGTCGGTGGGAATCTATGAATCGAATCGATGCAAAGAGTAAGTCCCGCTTGAGCAAGTGCTAATTTTAGTTGATCTGGTGTGCAGGCTATGCTTTTACGCTAGACGATAAGAGGTCGACATTTGGCCTTATGCAATGAAGTGTCCGCAAAACCAAATCGTGGCCTTGCAACGGATTGTGGCATGGGCACGATAGGCCAAATCAACCGAGTAGAGCAAAGGAATGGCTAAGTCCGGGAGTTAGCTATGCGATCGAGTTATGGAAGCGAGGCGCTTCAATCGGCGAGGCGGCAAGGCGTATCGGCTTAAGGTGGGCGGGTTCTTGACTCTCTCTCCCTATTCCTTCACGTCTAATAAAATATGTTATGGTGTGCGTAATATGTTATCGAGTTAGCGAGCGTGGCTCGGCGAGTAAGTGCCTAAGTATGTGTCGAACACTAAGATAGAACATTGAACAATTGAACAATTGAAGCGACGTGCATCAAGTGTACGGGTCGCGATAGGGCATGATGGTAGAACATTGAAAGACAACATCGAGATGTGCATCAGGTGCACGGCTCCGAGAACATTGAACTCTAGGCGTAGAACATTGAATACGGTGCTGAGCGTGCCTTTGCGCACTTAAGCTACGAAATGACTAAGTAAATACGGAGTAGGCTATGCGAATAACATTATGAACGGGACGCGTGATTTTGAGTACGAGACGACTAAGCCGTTGGGCGTCGTGCATCAATATGGATGTGTTGGGGCATAACGCCGACGGAGCTCCCCATGCGAATGGTGGATTATGATTACGGCACGGGAAACCGTTTATGGCACGGGAAACCGTTTATGTGTGACACTATGTTTATGGAATACGAGATCGGTTGGTATGCTATGGATTGTATGATATGGAACGTATTGCATGGTCAATGGACTCGGATTGCCCGTGCACGGGTGCGGCTTCCCTCGAACGGTTACGCCGGGGCGCCGGGACCGTTCGGCCTAGGAGGGAATTATGTGTGGTATTTATGGTGCACAACATTCGGACGGATTGCGACCGTCCAGTGCTGTAATAAGCTATGATATCCGTAAGTTTGGGATCCTTCGGATACTGGGCTAGCAACCCGTATCGAAGCGATTGTAGGCTTACACATATGAGATGCCAAGTCCATTACGGTGCGAAACACCGTGACCTTCATATAGTTAGGGCCGGTGGGCTGAGATGAGAGCTGGGTGCAGGCGCAGGGCCTGCCACCCATTATGCATAAGTTTACGTTTATGAATCGGTCGGTTGTACGAATCGTATGTTTGCTTATGTTAAGTTCTAACCACTGCAGGCTAAGGAAAATGGGACGGCATGAGCACGAACACTATGTTTATGTTTTATGTTATGGCTAACTGTGTCTGCTGCAGGAACACGGTACGGGACACATTTAAGATAAGTTGCTATGTTTAAGTGTTGCCATGAAATTGATCCTAAGGCTAAATAGAAAGACCACAAAGTAAGATGCATGTTTCACTAATGAATAAGTGTTTGGTTTGGGTGCGAGCGGTCTTGATCAGTGCGAAGCGAGGACGAAAGCACTAAGCCCCCACTAGTTTATGTGCAGGTTCAGGTTATGATCGGCTCGGGGCGGAGCTTGGCTTGGACGTGCCAAGGCATGGAGTCCTTGGCGTTCAAGAGGAGCTTCCGCATATGCGTTCGGACTTGAGACATGAAGATGTTCGGCCGAAGACTACTTGGTGGCTATAAAGGGACATAATGTATGGAACAATGTAATCCTTTGTGAGCTAGAGAGATCATGAGTGTTGTAGCCAATTGGCATTTTATGTTGGGCTATTCAGAGCCTTTGTAACCTTCAGTTCAATATGAATAAAAGAGATTCTTATGTTATTCTTTGTTTTCTTCCGCTGCTTATGTTATCGATTTGAGATAGTTCTACGTGAACCTGTTATCTTGCCTTGCACGAGCGCAAATCCAGGCTCGTGCGGCATCACGCCCCAGCGAGGACGATGATTCGGGTTAAATCTAGCGAGGATGAGCGATTTCCCGGGTCGGGGCGTGACACCGTATAAGTCTTGACTCTATGCGGCCATACGTTTTGAATCGCCAAGGAACTCCATGCCTCGACGCATCCAAGCGAGCTTCACGCCACGAGCTTCTACTTGTGCCTGTACATGTAAACTATGTGGGTGTCAGTACTCAACTGTACTGGTGGAATGAGCTCCTCGTCCACCAATACAAAACCAACACGTTAATTTACTTTGTGCAACATAGTCCCTTCTTATCAATTATCTTTCTACTCTTGTCCTAGGATCAGTTTTAGGACCGATGCCTTGGCCTATTTTGTGTCTCCAGACCACCCCGTGCTTGCAACAATTCGTTAACTCATACTTTGCCTCTAGACCCTTTTTGTGCCAACAACGTTAACCTATCAAGTCGTATTTGTCTTACGGCCCAAAATCAGAGACGCAGCTACGCGATAGACTCCATTTCTGTGTGACCATGCTACAAACCCTTGCTGAGGCCGTGCCTCACAATTCAATGAAACTTAACCATATCATCGCCTTGCGACATTTTCTGACTTAAACTCAAGACACCTCAAACCAACTTATGCAACTTATATACCGACGACTCAAGACTCGACGCCACATCTCGAGCCGAAGCACGTCGCCTACGTTGCAGCCAAATCTTAGGCCCAACATTTTGTGTTCCAACTCTACACACACATTCAACTCAACTTTCTTGATATACTACACTCAATACTCGACTCAATCCAAAGGCACACTTGTGGATTGCCGCCCATGCCGACTCATCTATATGAGGTCACTAGCATGACAAGCTATCTTGGACACATAGCTTACGGTTGGCCGGGACCCTTCCAGCACAAGGTAGCTAGCCCCCTGGAAGTCCCCGACTAACCCGGTGCTATCGAGTCAGCACAGCTATCACCGTGTTTCCTTTTGGCCGAAACGGTCCCATGGCCCTGGGTTGCCGTTACGGGGAAACTCTACCTTGTCGACAAGTTGTTCAATGACCATGCAAGACCCTTCACTCAAACTGACGTCTCACACAGTCATTCTACTTTCAGTGTTATCATCTCTTTTCAAAACCAAGTTCAAGTCTTCCATCCTTGAGACCCCTCAAGGACCCCTCGACGACCCACGGTCGCGAGCATTCTTTCTATGTTACCATATCATTTCATTCAACTCAATGCCTATTCGATAGTCCTTTCTCCAAAAACTCATTAAATCAACCGTGGTTCATGCCTTAAACACTAAGTCCGTACATCGTGCCTTAGGCCCATCGTGCTCTACGCGACGCTATCGCCCAACTCATACTCCATACGACTAGCTTTGAAACCGTAGGATTTCGTGGCTATACTCAGCCATAGAACTCATAGGACCGTGCTTGGAATGTCTTAGGTCGACCACCATCCCTTTGCCCAACTAAATCAAGCCTACAACTTAACCCAAGGGACGAGCAAAGGCTATGTCAAGCCTTGCATCGTGGAAGCGTGCATGCTTTATCGAACATTTATGCGGGCGACGCCTATGACTTAGGCTAATTCACAGTTTGTGTCAAAGACCAACTTTTCCTTCTCCCAAGCCGCGGAACGAAGGACGAGTGTCATTTTCAAAGCACACCGTGCACCAACTCTAAGCTGACCGTTGGACCTTTCCATATTCTAACTCAATTCGACCCGTTGGGATTATTTCCTTTAGCTATGTGAATTCGTCTCTTTTATCATCAAGCCTACTTGTACAAATTGAAAACATGCGATTTATTATGTGAAGGCTAAGATGAGGCAAGTTCATCGAAACTACCCTACCTGAGCGAACGGTCGCCTCGACCGAGCGATATCTTCGAGTAGCCGTTGCAAGGCTAAGTCTGAATGCCATCGGCGTTTCGATCCCTCCAATTGACTGAGCGGGACGGGGTACTATAGTGTGTAAAATGTCATAACGTAAAATATTATCCAGAAGTGGAAGTGACATATCATTTGTACTCGAGGGGTTTCACGCCTAATTACTATCAGTGGACCACACACGGAGAACTTGTGTCTTTAGCATCAGAGCTGGATTCTTATGTTGAGCCGTATATGCATGCGGGACCTAATTTTGTTTCAGATAATCATGCATACGATGACGGGTGCGTGAACATGATTTTCGACGCTGCGGAGCCTAGTTTCGTTCATGATGCAGCTGAGGAGGCACCGAATATCGATGCTGCAAAGTTCATGGAGTTGCTGGAGAATGCAAGGACTCCATTGTATCCTGGTTGTGAGGATCATTCACCGTTGGAGGTGGTTACAAGACTGTTGAGCATTAAGTCAGATTTTAACATGTCGCAAGAATGCTACAACCGAGTGTTGGAGTTGATTATAGAGATCTTGCCGGCGGGTGCTAAGTTACCTAAAGACTTCTATCGGTCTAAGAGGATGGTGAGATCGCTCTGGATGGGATACAAGAAAATCGATTCTTGTCGCAATGGGTGCATGCTGTACTACAAAGACGACAAAGACGCAGATGTGTGTAGATTTTATGGTGCTTATCGCTATAAGACAACTAGTACAGGAAGGTCTACCGGTAAAAGAAGACCGACCGATTCAATGCACTACTTGTCTTTAACGTCGCGGTTGCAAAGATTATTTATAGTAAAATAGATGGCCGAAAATATGAGTTGGCACATGCGAGAACAGATTGAAGGAGTGTTGGATCATCCATCCGATGGAGAAGCGTAGAAGCACTTTGATCGAGTGTATCCTGATTTTGCTTCAGATTCGCGTAATGTCAGGTTGGGGCTATCTTCTGACAGTTTTACTCCTTTTGGTCTTTCGGGATCCCAGTATTCGTGCTGGCCTGTAATTGTCACTCCGTATAACCTACCGCCTTGGATGTGCATGAAGACTCAGTACATGTTTCTAACCGTTATAATTTCTGGTCCGAACAATCCTAAGAGGAACATTGATGTGTACTTACAGCCTTTGATAGATGAGTTGAATCAGTTATGGAAAGTAGGCGCTAACACGTACGATGTTTCCAAGAAGCAGAATTTTCAGATGAAGGCAACCCTTATGTGGACCATCAACGACTTTCCGGCCTATGGAATGTTATCTGGATGGAGCACTCATGGCCGTCTCTCATGTCCGTATTGCATGGACCGTACTAAGGCTTTCCGCTTGAAACACGGAGGAAAACCGTGCTTCTTTAATTGTCATCGGCAATTTCTGCTAAAAGATCATCCGTTCAGAAGGAACAAGAATGCAGTCCGTGCCGGTGTTGTAGAGAAGGGTGATCCACCGCCATGGTGGTACGAAGCCACGATATGGGAGGAGGTTAAAGATTTTCCAAGTGCTATCGAAGATCCTACAACTGGGTACAAGTGCGATGGATTTGGTAGAGATCATAACTGGACAAAAAGGAGCATATTCTGGGATCTGCCATATTGGAGTACCAATCTGATCAGACATAATCTTGATGTCATGTATATTGAGAAGAATGTGTTTGATAACATAATTAATACTGTGATGAATGTAAAAGAAAAAACGAAAGACAATCCCAAGTCCAGGTTGGACTTAGAAGAAATATGCAAATGCCCTGCGTTGCATTTGATAGAGGAGAATGGAAAACAGTTCCTGCCGAAGTTAATTTTCTCACTGGACAAGGAGGATAAAGTGAGACTTTATCGGTGGATCCAGGGCCTAAAATTTCCAGACGAATATGTGTCAAATCTGAGAAGATGTGTCAATCCGAAGGAAAACAAATTGACGGGTATGAAGAGCCACGATTGTCACGTATTCATGGAGAGGTTAATTCCGATTACATTTCGGGAATTCTTACCGCGGGCAGTTTGGGATCCATTGACGAAGCTTAGCATATTCTTCAGGGATCTTTGTTCTAAGAAATTGCTCGTTGATCGTCTAGAAAAGCAACAGAAGGACATTGCGGTAACACTGTACAAGCTAGAGAGGGTGTTTCCTCCTGGATTCTTCGACTCTATGGAGCATTTGCCGATTCATCTATCCTATGAGGTACGTGTTGGTGGACCTGTCGAATATCGATGGATGTACCTGTTCGAGCGACATTTGAATCACCTAAAAAGAAAGGTGAAAAATAAGGCACGGGTCGAGGGTTCTATTTGTGAAGCCTATGTTCTCGAGGAGATTACAAACTTTTGTTCGATGTATTTCAAGCCTCATGTTGTAACTAATAGAACGAGAGCTTCCAGAAACGACGACGGAGATCATGAATGTAATGATACAATACTGAAGGTATTCAATGCTCCAGAAAAGCCATCGGGTAAAATGAAGAAGAGATATCTGAACGATGATGAGCTAAGGGCTGCTCAGGTGTATGTATTACTCAACTGCGACGATGATGAAGTAGAAAAGCTGGAGGGGTAAGTAATTAATAAGTCTACATTATTTTAATAGTGTTGATTATTATACTATTATATTAATTGAAAAATGTTGTTTTCAGCATATTTAATGATGATGTGAGGTTAAGTAGGCTACACATAACAGAAGAAGAACTAGAACAAGAAATGAGGCATTATTTTCCATCATGGTTGAGTGCATATGTAAGACTTGAGAACTCTGTAATTACCTTTCTGTATATGCACTTGAGAATGAGCTTAATTTATTTTTTCGTGATATTTAGGTCGATCGTCCATACGCAAGACTTGAGAATGAGTCTATTAGAACGCTAGCCAAGGGACCAATTTATGCTGCAAAAATATGGCCAAGCTACTGTGTTAATGGATTTAAGTTTAAGTCAACAACTTTCTCGATCAAAGACAACTTTGTGGATCTCGATTCCACCAAAAATAGCTGTTTGTGTATCAGATCTTCGAACTACAAAGATGTTGATGCGGGCAATGATTTCTATGGCGTCCTACGAGAGATTGTGGAGCTGACATATAGTTATGGAATAGAGCCTGCTAAGATTGTGTTATTCAGGTGTGATTGGTTCGATCCGATTGAAGGTCAAGGTTGGAAAGTAGACAAGCACGGTCTTGTGGATATAAACTATCAGCGTCGATATCAAGCCTATGAACCATTTGTCCTATCAAGTCAGGCTCAGCTCGTGTACTTCACAAGTTATCCGAAACGGGGAACAACAAGGTCAGACTGGTGGGCAGTATGTAAGACCAAAGCTAGAAATACCTTTGAGGTTGACGATATAGCTTATCATGAGGATGAACTACCTCTTGTAACAAATATTATAGAAGTGGACATGACGGAAGTTCCTCATTACACATCTAATTGTGTAGAAGAAGTAAAATTATCTGAAGAGGAAGATGCAGATGAAAGTGAAGATGTAGAGGAGGAAGAAGAAGAAGAAGAAGAAGAAGAAGAAGAAGAAGAAGAAGAAGAGCTAAACGAACTAGATGAATTTTCAGAAGATGATTAAATCTGTACGTTTGTTTTATCATCATATTTGACACTTTAGTGGCACTTTTATCATATAAATCTGTGACACTTTAGTGACACTTTTATCTGTGACTATGATATTTTTCAAAAATCTGTGATATCTATCATATAAATATATATATTTGTTTTATTGTCATATGTTATTATCAGGTATGACTAGACCAGGAGGACGACGCGGAGGATATTATATTAGGCAGTCCCGTCTGCCTCGGGCTGGGGATGCAGATTTCGTACCCTCATCCCCATCTCCGAGTACGCCAGTGTACTGTTCTGTTCCCGGTCCATTATCGGGACAGGGCAGTTCCAGCAGGTTGGCGACTCCTCCCTCGTCGTTCATCATTCCTGATCTCGCGTCCAGCATTCCTTTCGCGTCCAGCATTCCTCCTGCCGACGGCTCCATGGGGAGAGCCGACATCGAGCATATGGAGGACGGCGATCAGACTGATCCTGCCCAGGCAGGAGGTGAGAGCGACCCTCCATGCGCTCCCCCGGACGAGATACGTATGGAGATTTGGACGGACGGGCCTACGAAGTAAGTTAATTAGTTAATATATATTTCTCAAATGATTATATGTACATATATATTCATGAAATTTATTATTGTATAGATATTGGCCTCCTGCAGTACAGAGACAGCTGGGGTTATTTCTAAGGCAGAACTATGGTGGGCCTTGGATTAACTACTCAGATGCTCCCGCAGATAGGAAGGCCTTTTGGTTGGCCCACTTCAAGGTAAAAAATTTATTTTTTTAAATTTTAATAATCATTTGTGTATATTATATAACTTTTCTATTTTACTTCTTGTAGAGGACCTATTTCTATCCACCACACCGGGCGGCGAAGATCGAGGCCCAATTTTCTGCCCGTCGCAGGCAAGCTCATCCGTGATGCGATCCACGACCAGAAGTGTAACGCCCCAGAACCAGAATATTGGAGAGCGGGGGCGTACATAGCCAGCTACGTATATTGAAGTGCAACCCACCTCGCTATACGGTCACGGCTGTCTAGATACATGAGGGTTTAACTATAATCCATCAGTCTCCTATGGTCATAAACAAGCATAGTGTCTCAATCACAAGCAAGTAGTAGCAGTCACAAGATATTAGAACATCAAATATACAATAGTAAGGCATCCCATACATTACATATTGGATGATCATGAAGCTAGTCGTACAAAATATGAAGACTAGCAAGAGTTTAGTCATACATGATCAACCCTAGGATTTGTCAATCATGTTATAGCCCGTAGGCAGACAGTAAATAAAGGTGCAACCGAGCTAACACGTGCTCGTCGGCTAAACGCCTCAAAAGAATAATTTACAGTGAAGTGGGAGAACAAAAGAAACCCACTCGTTGCCAGGATTACGCCTGGTGGCCACCATCTGGCTGGAAGGTAGGTAGAACCTCTGGAGCTGCTCCGATATCTGGCCACACAAAACCAGCTGGGTCAGACCCCAGAAAGAGCAAGTGCCACAAAGGAGGCTTCACTTAGGAACTAAAACCAGCATATCACAATAGAGTATTAAAGGTAATAAATAAAGAACTGATAATAATAGAGATAACAACAGTAAACTGAGTACGAAGAAACCATTCAAGTAGCCAGGTCATAACCCTTAAACCAAACAAGGACCGGGGTTGCAGCCCTTCACCTGAATAGAAACCCGTCTCAAATACTATTGGTAAGTAAAACATGATTAGTCTTGGCATAGGGTAAAAATAAGACAATAAACGAAGAGAGGATAAGGAACTGCTCCGGAAGCCAGGTTACAACCCTTAAACCAAACAAGGACCGGAGTTGTAACCCTTCGTCTGAACAGAACCTTGCCCCTGATCTTTATTGTAAAGGCTGGTATAAGTAATCATGTCATTGGAGTAAGGCAAAACAAGACGAACATGGCTTGGAGAGCAATAAGGCAATAAACGAAGAGAGGACACAGAACTGCTCCGGGAGCCAGGTTACAACCCTTAAACCAAACAATGACCGGGGTTGTAACCCTTCGCCTGAACAGAACTGGACCCCTGATCCTTATTGTTAAGGTAAGCACACATAATCAGGACGATATATGATAAGATAACCATAGAAGTATTCAGATAGCCAAGTTACAACCCTTAAACCAAACAAGGACCGGAGTTGTAACCCTTCATCTGAACAGAACTTGGTATCTCAACATTTATCGATACAAGAAATTAGGTCATGATACAATCTTGTACAGGATCATAACAACTAGACAGGGCTAGACTCCATCCAATCAATCACGGCCAAGCAATGAGTACGGCTTGATACTTTTAACTAACTAGGGTTATCACAAGCCTAGTTACTAGCAAAATATAATGAGATTATCCCAACAGCCACAAGCCCTGCAGACCATCCGGTTATCCAGGTCGAATATCCGTTTATTAATGGTGCACCACATGACTGTGTGCTGGAAATGTGCCCTACTCGTCGATAGGCTACAAGTCCACTGAATGCGCCCAGATAACGGGATTGCCTGTAGCGAAAATCTCTTCATGTCTACTGAATTATTCTAGTTAATTAGCCTTAGTCAATTTCAGTAGGTGCCCCTGGCCGTGGTATTCAGGGGTCCCCGTCCTAGACATGATGCAAGACAGTACTGGTTTATATGTACAAACACAATCGTCCACGGTGTCCAGGTCAATCATTCTTGTCAGGTCGTGTCATGTCATGTTAGCCGTCGCAACAGCAATTCGAGATGATCATGTCAGGTATACTTGTCATACCATGCCATGTTCAATTATCATTTCCAAACATATTAAACAAATTCATGATTTTCATGTTCATGACAAAAGGCGTAAGGATATAAAATGGGCGTAAAATATCTATAAAAGGTAAAGGTGTACGCCATAGGAACTCAAGTTTCTACGCACGTACCACCGATTACGCTAGTGAAACTTTACGCGTGAGCTTTACGTTAGCAAGCTCTACGTGAGCACGGGAGCATACGGCTAGGATTTACGCTAGCCAGGCTTTACGCTAGCAAGATCGTACACGCGTAAAAATTTACGCACGCGAACCCTCGAGCAGATTTTACGTGAGTAAAACTTTACGCGAGGAAAACTCGGGCAACTTTACGCTCGTGAAGATCTGCTCGAGCTAGGGATTTTACGCTAGTAAAACTTACGCGAGTAAAACTTTACGCGAGCCCACGTTTACGCGAGCACGATTTTACGCTAACGGGAGAGCCCCGAGCGTAAAATTGATAAACTCAGCGTAGAGCGGGATACGCTTACACGCCATGCGTGCGCGTAAAAGGGGCCCTACGCAGGCACGTTAAGACGTGAGCGTAAAAGGCCGAAATAAACGTTGGCACGTAAAACGTGTGCGTAAAAGACTGATACTACGCTGGCACGCAATGCGTGGGCGTAAAACTATATCTTCTCCACATGGTCAATACAACCATACGTAAAAAAGCTCAGGAACTCCATCTCGGCTAGGACATGGTGAAATCCAGCCATCCCAAGACCAAACTTGTGTAAAATCATGAGGCCTACTCCATGGAACTCTTAGTTTTCAAAAACAAGTTATTTTAGTAGATCAAAACCAAGAGGATCGAAAATACTAGAAACTTAGATCTACGTAGAATGAGCCATAGAATTTGAAAACACTAAATACTAAATAGGCTTAGGATCTTGAGGAGAAGAAAATGGAACAACAAAATGGGAGTTCCTTCGTGAAGCAAGTTACACTTGCCTAGCTCTCTTCCTGGTAGGTGAAGTAGAGTAATGGTGGGGAAGAAGAAGTAAATGAAGAAGAGTAATGAAGAGAGAGAGAGTTGGGCGGCTAATAAAGGAAAAGGGAAGTGGTAGGTGGGAGTTGGTTCGGTTCACTCGGTTCATGATGAACCAAATAAGCAAACCCAAGCCTAACCGAACCAATCCCAAGGTGAACCAAGCAATAAAATGCCAAATAAACTAAGCAGGGAGACTTGCAATATGAGTCAAAATACGTACACGTATATCAAGATACGTAATACAAACCACATGTATTACAAGAAGTCTCGTGATCGCTCTGGAAAGTCGATCCATGGTTGGATCACGCCAGAGCAGTGGACTGCGATGAAGTCTAGATTCGGCGAGGCCAGGTACTAGGAGCGGTCTGACAAGGCCAATGTGGCGCGGTCGAGCGCCAGTAAGTGGTGTGGTGGCTCCATTCCGTTGATGGAGCATTTTCGTCGTCTGGTACGTTTTCTATGACGGACATCATTTTATATATAGTTGGATAGAATGTTTAATACTAATAATAGATAATATATTTTAACAAGTAAAAAAGGGTGAGGACCCCAACATGGTGACCGTCTTCCTGGTCACCCATCGGAGGGTTGGGGAGTTCATTGACGAGAGGGCGACGCAGGCATATGTACGTTCTATTCTTTATATTAATTTACTATAATTTAGAAAACAGGAAAATAGATATTAATATAGACTTTAGCAAACACTTAGACGTTAGCAAACATTGTTCTAGGCCGAGTTTCTTCGGCTACAAGAGGAGGCGGCTGCTGCTGCTAGTGCGCCAGCAGAGGGAGGGGCTGGTACTTCCTCCCAGCCGCCTACAGCTCCATCGCAGGACGACCTCTGGATGACCGTCGTTGGTGGTCTTCAGAAGGGTACGTAGTACGGTACGGGATCCTACGGTGCCTATTTGGCTTCAGAGTCATCCCGGGCCCCCTCTGCAGTACGCAGTCTCCAGCTTTGCAGGCGTCATCACGAGCTCAGGATATTGGTCGTCAGATTGACGAGCTGCGTCGCGAGTTGTAGTAGCAGATTTTTTATCACCATACCGCAGAGCAACGATCCGACGATCCGATGATCACCGAACGATTTGATGCGGTCGAACGCAGTATACAGGAGCTGATGAGTCTCCAGTAGGCTACAGCTGCTAACTTGCACATGCTCACCGAGTCTACGAAGCGCACAGAGCGTAGACAGGTCGAGCTGGAGGGATCGCAGAGGACCATGTCTGCCTCACTCACTCAGGTACAAAATTCGATTGAGGAGAGTACTCAGAGGATGGTGAGTACCCTTGCTGCGCATGGTGAGCGACTGCGAGAGCTGGAGCAGATACGTCCTCCCGGTCCATCGACGGCGTCGACTCTAGACATTGTACTGCCTCCTACTGCCCCTACGGTGCAGCTCACATAGGAGAAGTATGAGTACATGCTATCTCAGATGCACGGCAGGGGTCCTCAATGATCCAGTAGATTTTTTTTATCATCTTTGTATGTATTGGCCCTATGGGCCCATTGACCGTTCTGTACACTGATTTTCATTCTTATTTTCCCTCCATTGTGGACATGTATGTTTGTTGGATATTTACTTTGTGATATTTACTTTGTTGGTATTTTCATTGAGTAAATGTATGATATTTACTTGGACATGTATGTTTGTGATATCTGCGACGGAGATGACAAATATATCTACCCTGGGTTATAAGCGATGATTTGATATACAAAGGAGGTGCTGCCCAATTTTTTAAAAAATATGTTTGGTATTTTTGTGATGATGTGTGTAACAAAAATACCAAACATATTTTTTTTTAAAAATTTCATAATATCTGCGACGTATAGCGACGTTCTGCGACGTATCCAGACATCGCTAATTAGCGCCATCACATCGCTATCCGTTGCAATCCGTCGCTCAGTAGCTGACGTGGCAGGCATGCCATGTCATCACATAAAAAGAAATAACGTCGCTACGTAGTCGCACTACGTCACTAATTTGACGACATTCAAATTCGTCGCCCTCTGTCGCTAATTTTGCGACGACCCAGCGATATTGGGGTGACGTCGCAAACAGCGACGGAGGGCGACGAATTTGTCATCTGCGACTAGCTTTTTCGCGACCTTCATTTTTTGTCGCTAAAGTCGTCACTAATTACGTTTAGCGACGTATTTTCCTTAATTAGCGACGTATCTTGACGTCGCTAATTTGCCTTATAGTGATATGAAACGTTGATCATGGATTATGATGCCTCGGACAATTTGGTTCCTGCGGGACACTAAATCGGGAGTACGGCCTTGGGGAAAATAATTCGTTGCATGAGTTAGAAGAAATGATAATGTCACTCAATACTGTTCGCGCTATACAAATCTGTCCGTACATATTAAACAGTTCACGCATTGGCATGGTCATGGACAGCTTGTGCACAAGTTGAACTTTCCTCGATGCGGTATCCGGGGCATCGGAACCGAATCGACCTAGGGAGAATAATCAAATTCGTGCTTCGGCACGAGGCATTGCGAGACCTGCAGTAGGGCTTGCAATCCAAGCTGACAGGCACGTCGTAATGTCATATAAAAGTCCCTCGTGATGCATAGCATCAATGACCGCACATATAAGATAGAGCACGCTCACCTATTGTCTTATGCAGGTAGTAAATATTATCTGTATTTTATGCAGGGACGAGCACGGCCGTGGTAAGAAATGGGATAAACTGCTATGGTTTAATGTTTGCTTTATTACTTCAAAGATGGCTATCAATATGAACTGAATTCATTTAGTTCTAAATAGAAAGATAACTCTAAAGCATGCCTACCTTAACAATTAGAGTCGGTTTAGACGAGTGGGTTTGTCTCATCCACTTAGCAAGTGTGCTAATCTCCTCCCGTAATTTCTCCAGGTGCGACGGGCGCTCTAAACTGAATCTGAAGTGCGGAGAGGCGTTTTGAAGCTCTTCCTATGCTGAAGTATTTTGAAGCCAATTCAATCGACGGCTTATGTATAAAGGGACGAATGTATGGAACGACAAGTGTTAGTTCAGGCAGCTTGTCGAGTGTATTTCTTTCTGTTTTCAATCAATATAGCCGCAACGGCATCCAATATAATTACGACTTGCACTTCGTTGCAAGCTATGAATGAAAAGCAAATTTCTATCTTCCTATACTGTGTCTTAATTTGATGTGATTTGTGAAGTTTTAACTTGGCGTTTCAATATAAAAATAAACGTAACGTTCTTGCCTTGTACGAGTGCAATTCCAGACTCGTACGGCATCACGCCTTAGCGAGGACGATCGATTCGGCAAAATAACACCGGGGACGAACGGTTTGTCGACTCGGGGCGTGACAACATTCATGCCATAACTGTTCTCTTCGCAACGAAGCCATCTTTTATGATTCTCGTACACGTACGCACACTTTGACACCAATGTTCTTTATTCTTTGAGTCGTGTATGCGATGCACGTCTTGATACCGTAATTCCATGTTATATGCCTTAGTATTCAATGTATGTTCCTTCCCTCCGACTCGTGCACTGAAACACACCTCGATAGGGCATTCAATATTCCATAGCTCGTGTACTGAGGCACTCGTGCCGATATAGTCTTCCAATGTTCTAGCATACTAACTCGTGCACGGGGGCACGAATGACTTGTGCACTGAGGTACTCGTCGATACAGTTATCCCATGTTCTTATGGCTTGTGCACCGAGGTGCTCGCCTTTGCGATATTCAATGTTCAATAGCGACTCGTACTTTTGATGTACGTTTTATTTCAATTATTCTATCTAGTGTTCGACACGCACTATGTGTAGCGCCCCGCTTTCGATAGGCGACGGAACTTCATAATATGCTAGCGCCGAGTCAGATCGGCCGGGAACTTAGATGGCCATCTGACTCGATCGCTAAGCTTGGTAAACGTTAACGCCTTGCGGCATCGATTCAATTCGATTTGGACGGAAGATACGAGAATCGATCCAACTAATGGAACGACTTCTGTTGGAACAAGTCCTAGATACAGCGGGCTGCGTCTCGGCGCGCGAGCTCTCTATAAGAGTCCCTTCGACGGGACCGGACCGCTGTATGGTTTTCTTGGAGCTTTGCCGCTTGGCTTGATTGAAGTGCTTTCGCGTCGTTTTCAAGGATGCAATTACAAATTTCGATGCAAGGGAAAAAGAAGGAAATCTAACAAAGTGTTGATGCATTGCAGGAGCTCGCGTAACTAAGGATTGACGTTGCGTAGCGCTTCGACGACCTGCACGAAGCCAAGTAATCGGTGGGTGATTCGGCCTTCTTTTCTATTCTGTCCCGCAAACTTAATCCTTGCTTCGAATCCATTCAAATCGAACGATGCCAAGTTAATTGCATGCCAATCCACTAAGTCAAGAACTCGGGAAAAACGTATCGATTTACAAATACAAGTTTTTCACATAAACCGAAAAGTTTAAGGTTTACAGAAAAAGATAGACTATTTCAAGTGCTGCAAAATATTATGAAACGGCGATTGTGGGTTACGATGCCTCGGACAATTTGGTGCCTGCGGGCCGCTAAATCGGGAGTACGACTTGAGGAAAATGAAACATTGCATGAGTTGGGGGGGAAAATGATAATGTCGTTAAATACCGTCCGCGCTATACAAAACTGGTTGCATATATAAACTGTTCACGCATTGGCATGGTCATGGACAGCTTGTGCACAAGTTGATATTTTTCCTCGAATCGATATCCGGGGCATCGGAATCGAATCGGCCTAGGGGGAATGAATAATCGTGCTTCGGCACCGATGCATTGCGGGACCGTCAGTCAGGCTTGCAACCTAGACTGAGCGGGCCGAAATGCCGTTGAGATAGTCCCACGTGATGTGTAACATCAATGACCGCATATAAGATAGTAGCATGCTCACCTATTGTCTTATGCAGGGTAAATATTATCTCTGTTTTCATGCAGGGACGAGCACGGCCGTGGTAAGAAATATGATAAACTGCTATGTTTCACTGTATGCTTTATTACGCAAAGATGGCTATCGAATATGAACTGAATTCATTTAGTTCTAATAGAAAGACAACTCTAAAGCATGCCTACCCTAACAATCAGAGTCGGTTTAGACGAGTGGGTTCGT
The DNA here is from genome assembly GCA_029216955.1 of Iris pallida. Classification (NCBI taxonomy): domain Eukaryota; kingdom Viridiplantae; phylum Streptophyta; class Magnoliopsida; order Asparagales; family Iridaceae; genus Iris; species Iris pallida. The sequence goes on from JANAVB010043220.1 coordinate 755,274, forward strand.
CTCGTCCACTTAGCAAGTGTGCTAATCCCATTCCCCCAATTTCCCCAGGTGCGACGGGCGCGCCCAACTAAACTGGAGCTGAAGTGCGGAGAGGCGTTTTGAAGCTCTTCCTATACTGAAGTATTTTGAAGCCAATTCAAGTCGACGGCTTATGTATAAAGGGGCGAATGTATGGGACGGCAAGCGTTAGTTCAGGCAACTTGTCGAATGTATCTTCTTTCTGTTTTCAATCAATGTAGCCGCAACGGCATCCAATGTAAATTACGACTTGCACTTCGTTGCAAGCTATGAATGAAAAGCATTTCTATCTTCCTATACTGCGTCTTATATTCTGATGTGAATTGTGAAGTTTCGACTTGGCGTATTAATATCAAAATTTAACGATAACCATTTGAGAACTTGTCATCTTGCCTTGCACGAGCGCAACTCCAGGCTCGTGCGGCATCACGCCTTAGCGAGGACGATCGAATCGGCAAAGTAACACCGGGGACGAACGGTTTGTCGACTCGGGGCGTGACAAATTGGTATCAGAGCTCAGTTATGTTTCCTCGGATTTTCGAAAGATGTTTCATTATTGGAATGTCCGTTGCGATGGCTCGATTGAATGCTTGTCGGCATGTTGCGTGAAATAAGAGTTCCATACAGGTAAGCCCGTAGATATTTTTGAAAAATACTAACGGGTTTACTCTGTTTTGTAGGAATGACTAAGAAAAGGAACAATCCCGCCCTAACCCAAACTGTAGATAGTACGTCGAGCACAAAAAGCACCGAGCCTAGCGAGACGACTATGCAAAAGATGCTACAGTTGATGGAGCTGCAGCAGCAGCAGCTTCAGACACAATTCAAAGCCCAATTCGAAGCGCAACAAAAACAGATGAATGCCCTGACTCAAATAGTCAGCAGAATGGCGGGCAACACGAAGACGACGGATGAAGGGCCCGAGGGAAACCAAGGCAACCAAGAAGAAAACGAAGAAGAAGAGACTCAACCGCAAATGATAGATTCTTCTTCCTTGTTCAAGGCAAAGGAGTTCCGCAAGATGAATCCACCGAAGTTCAACGGCCGAGCGGAGCCTGATGTGATCGTGGGATGGCTCGCGGAGATGGAGGACCTGTTTAATCTGCTTAGCATCGAAGGGTCCCAGCGGGTAACTTGTGCGGCGTTACAGTTACAACTGAGGGCGTATGACTGGTGGGCCGCTAAAAAGCAGGAAATCTATGAAGCAGATACAGACGCCACGATTTCCTGGAAAATGTTCAAGGGAGCCTTCCTCGAACAGTACGTTCCTCGCGCCGTCCGTCAACAAAAAGAAGACGAGTTCATGATGCTGCGACAGGGAAATATGTCTGTCGACGATTATGATTCGAGCTTCTCAAAGCTGGCAAAGTTTGCCGGCGCCTTTCTGCCCAACAAGGAAGCCTGGTGTGAACGCTTCCAACAGGGCCTAAATGACGAACTGCGAAGGGACGTCGTGAATCAAAGGTGCCGAACATACCGTGAATCCTATAATGCCGCTCTTAATAGTGAACGCATCTTTGGCCATATGTCGAGTAGAGGCATCCGTAACCACTTCAACAAGCGTCCTAACGACGCCGGCGCCGGGGGATCGGGAATAACAAAGCGTCCGAACAGGTTCGATGACCGAGGCCATGGCAGTCAACATTGCACCAGGTGCGGTAGGCGTGGGCACCGAACCGTCGACTGCGTCACGAGATCTTGCTATAAGTGTGGCGAGGTAGGCCATATAGTTACATATTGCCCGCACAAAGTTCAGAATCAACATAACCCGCCGAGGAACGTCCCGAATCCTCATAAAGCGCCGATACTGCAAGGCGCGAATGCGGTGCCCGTCAACCAACAAAACCAACGCCACGGAGCTCAAGGCCGAGTTTATGCCTTAACTCGGGACGAGGCGTTTGCGTCCGATACTGTTGTAACAGGTATATTACTCTACAAAAGTATACCTGCTCGAGTATTATTCGATTCGGGTGCGACGCATAGCTTTATATCTGCTGATTTTGCGAAAGAAAATAAAATCACCATGCAATCACTAGATATAAATATTAGCGTTAGCACTCCGTCGGGAGTCGATATGCCTGCGAATTTTATTTGTAGGGATGGCCACATTTGCATCGGAGGAAGATATCTATCCTTGGACGCCGTCGTACTAGACATAAAAGATTACGACATAATCCTGGGCATGGATTGGTTGGGTGCTTGTCGTGCAACGATCGAGTGCGCGGAGAAGAGAGTGGTGTTTCGCCTTCCTGGCGAGACAGAGTTCTCATATTCGTGCGGTACGGCCTCGAAGACGGCGATGATGGTGTCGGCAATCTCGGCAAGGCGTATGCTGCGTTCCGGCTGTGCGGGATACTTGGCATCAGTTCGAGACACGCGGACGGATAATACAAACACAATGCAGACTGATGTTGTGGCAGATTTTCCTGACGTCTTTCCTGACGAGATGCCCGGGATGCCGCCGGATCGAGAAATTGAATTCAGCATCGACACCTTTCCGGATACGCGGCCGATATCAAAGGCGCCTTACCGAATGGCTCCAGCAGAACTGAAGGAGCTGAAGGTGCAATTACAAGAGTTGCTAGACCGCGGATTTATTCGCCCTAGCGTCTCTCCGTGGGGAGCTCCCGTACTGTTCGTGAAGAAGAAAGATGGGTCGTTGCGGCTATGCATCGACTATCGGGAACTCAACAAGGCGACCGTGCGGAACAAGTATCCTTTGCCGCGAATCGACGACTTGTTTGACCAACTGCAAGGCGCGGCGATATTTTCAAAAATCGATCTTCGTTCAAGCTATCATCAGTTGAAGATCAAGTCCGACGACGTATCGAAGTCTGCCTTCCGCACTCGATATGGTCATTACGAATTCCTTGTCATGCCGTTCGGTTTGACGAATGCCCCTGCCGCTTTCATGGATCTGATGAACCGAGTCTTCCGACCTCAAATAGATAAATTTGTAGTCGTATTCATCGACGATATCCTTGTCTACTCAAAGAATCGGGAAGAGCACGCGGAACATTTGAAGACGGTACTGCAGATTCTGCGTGAAAATAAATTGTACGCCAAGCAGAGTAAGTGCGAGTTCTGGATGAGTAGCGTGACATTCCTTGGGCACGTAATCTCTGCCGAAGGTGTCGCGGTGGACCCAAAGAAGATTGATGCGGTGGTGGATTGGAAACGACCTGCCTCGGCTAGCGACATTCGGAGCTTCCTGGGCTTAGCGGGCTACTATCGTAGATTCGTGCGAAGCTTCTCAAAACTAGCGTCGCCTCTGACTCGCCTCACCCAGAAGGGAGTAGTATTCGAATGGAGCGACGACTGTGAATCCAGCTTTCAAGAGTTGAAGCAACGGCTCGTCTCAGCTCCAATCCTTGCACTTCCAGACGGTCCCGAAGGCTTTCAGATATTCAGCGACGCGTCAGGAACTGGCCTCGGGTGCGTACTCATGCAGAGAGACAAAGTCATCTCCTACGCTTCACGGCAGTTGAAGCAGCACGAGAAAAATTATCCGACGCACGACTTAGAATTGGCGGCGATCGTCTTTGCATTGAAGTTATGGCGGCACTATCTCTACGGTGTAGCATGCAGAATCTACACAGATCATAAAAGCCTGAAGTACTTGTTCACGCAACGGGAACTCAACCTACGACAGCGACGATGGCTCGAACTCATAAAAGATTACGAGCTAACGATCGAGTACACGCCGGGCAAGGGAAACGTGGTGGCCGACGCACTCAGTAGAATGTTTATGGGAACACTGGCCATAAACAAGGAGATAAAGCGAGACCTTGAAGCGATGGGTATCGAACTCGGAATTGAGTATCGACACCTGCACCTAGCGCAGCTGAAGTTAGGATCGAGCCTGCTGAGCAAGATAAAGACCGCACAGGAGGACGACTCATTCCTGAAGAAAATGCGCGAGCTAATTTCAACAGGAAGGGCGACTGACTTTGCGGAAGGCGGAGACGGGACGATGCGACTAAAGGGAAGGCTCTGCATTCCTGAAACTGCCGAACTCAGAAAAGAAATTCTGACGGAGGCACATTATGCGAAGTACTCGTTACATCCTGGAAGCACCAAGATGTACAAGGACTTGCGCACAAACTTTTGGTGGCACGGCATGAAGAAGGACGTGGCTACGTTCGTGTCGCAATGCATGGCGTGTCAGCAGGTGAAGGCGGAACACCAGAGGCCCGGCGGCGAGCTGCAGAACATCGCCATTCCTGAGTGGAAGTGGGACAACATCTCGATGGATTTCATTGTGGGATTTCCGAAGACGCCGCGGGGGAATGATGCGATTTGGGTCATTGTTGATAGATTGACCAAGTCAGCTCACTTCATCGCAATCAAAGTAGGATGGAGCGTCGATCGGTTAGCGCAAATCTACGTCGATGAGATTGTTCGACTGCACGGGGTGCCGGCCTCAATAATTTCGGACAGAGACGGGCGATTCCTATCGCGTTTCTGGACGAGCCTCCAAGCGGCGATGGGAACCAAACTGAACTTTAGTTCGGCGTACCATCCCCAAACAGACGGACAGACGGAGAGGGTGAATCAAATCCTAGAAGACATGCTACGTCTGTGTGCGATCGACCTAAAGACTAGTTGGGATACGCATTTGCCGCTTGCGGAGTTTGCGTATAACAACAGTTATCAGTCGAGTATTCAGATGGCTCCATACGAAGCGCTCTATGGGAGGAAGTGCCGTTCGCCGATATGCTGGGATGACGTCGGAGAGCGACAAGTGCTGGGACCGGAACTGGTGGAGCAGGCCGTCGAAAAGGTCCGCTTGATTCGAGATAGACTCCGCATTGCACAAAGTCGACAAAAGAGCTACGCAGATCTTCGTCGACGACCGCTAGAGTTCTTGGCTGGGGACCATGTGTTTCTGAAAGTAACGCCCATGCGCGGAGTGATGCGGTTCGGCGTTAAAGGCAAATTGAGCCCGAGATTTGTAGGCCCCTTCGAGATCATTGAGCGAGTTGCGACGGTTGCTTATCGGATCGCGCTACCTCCTGCCTTAGCCGATGTGCACGATGTTTTCCACGTTTCCCAACTTCGAAAATACGTGCACGATCCAAGTCATGTGGTTAGCTTCGATCAGTTGGAGCTGCGTACTGACTTGTCTTACGCGGAGGAGCCTATTCAAATTTTGGACCGCAAGGAAAAGGTGCTGCAAAATCGGTCGATGTCCTTGGTCCGCGTGCTTTGGCGGAACCATACAGTCGAGGAGTCGACATGGGAGATGGAGGCGGAGATGAAGGAGAAGTACCCTGCGTTGTTCGTCTAAATTAAGGTCCGACCCTTGTTCTTAAGTTTCGGGACGAAACTTTTTCTTGGTGGTATATTATGTAGCGCCCCGCTTTCGATAGGCGACGGAACTTCATAATATGCTAGCGCCGAGTCAGATCGGCCGGGAACTTAGATGGCCATCTGACTCGATCGCTAAGCTTGGTAAACGTTAACGCCTTGCGGCATCGATTCAATTCGATTTGGACGGAAGATACGAGAATCGATCCAACTAATGGAACGACTTCTGTTGGAACAAGTCCTAGATGCAGCGGGCTGCGTCTCGGCGCGCGAGCTCTCTATAAGAGTCCCTTCGACGGGACCGGACCGCTGTATGGTTTTCTTGGAGCTTTGCCGCTTGGCTTGATTGAAGTGCTTTCGCGTCGTTTTCAAGGATGCAATTACAAATTTCGATGCAAGGGAAAAAAAAGGAAATCTAACAAAGTGTTGATGCATTGCAGGAGCTCGCGTAACTAAGGATTGACGTTGCGTAGCGCTTCGACGACCTGCACGAAGCCAAGTAATCGGTGGGTGATTCGGCCTTCTTTTCTATTCTGTCCCGCAAACTTAATCCTTGCTTCGAATCCATTCAAATCGAACGATGCCAAGTTAATTGCATGCCAATCCACTAAGTCAAGAACTCGGGAAAAACGTATCGATTTACAAATACAAGTTTTTCACATAAACCGAAAAGTTTAAGGTTTACAGAAAAAGATAGACTATTTCAAGTGCTGCAAAATATTATGAAACGGCGATTGTGGGTTACGATGCCTCGGACAATTTGGTGCCTGCGGGCCGCTAAATCGGGAGTACGACTTGAGGAAAATGAAACATTGCATGAGTTGGGGGGGAAAATGATAATGTCGTTAAATACCGTCCGCGCTATACAAAACTGGTTGCATATATAAACTGTTCACGCATTGGCATGGTCATGGACAGCTTGTGCACAAGTTGATATTTTTCCTCGAATCGATATCCGGGGCATCGGAATCGAATCGGCCTAGGGGGAATGAATAATCGTGCTTCGGCACCGATGCATTGCGGGACCGTCAGTCAGGCTTGCAACCTAGACTGAGCGGGCCGAAATGCCGTTGAGATAGTCCCACGTGATGTGTAACATCAATGACCGCATATAAGATAGTAGCATGCTCACCTATTGTCTTATGCAGGGTAAATATTATCTCTGTTTTCATGCAGGGACGAGCACGGCCGTGGTAAGAAATATGATAAACTGCTATGTTTCACTGTATGCTTTATTACGCAAAGATGCCTATCGAATATGAACTGAATTCATTTAGTTCTAATAGAAAGACAACTCTAAAGCATGCCTACCCTAACAATCAGAGTCGGTTTAGACGAGTGGGTTCGTCTCGTCCACTTAGCAAGTGTGCTAATCCCATTCCCCCAATTTCCCCAGGTGCGACGGGCGCGCCCAACTAAACTGGAGCTGAAGTGCGGAGAGGCGTTTTGAAGCTCTTCCTATACTGAAGTATTTTGAAGCCAATTCAAGTCGACGGCTTATGTATAAAGGGGCGAATGTATGGGACGGCAAGCGTTAGTTCAGGCAACTTGTCGAATATATCTTCTTTCTGTTTTCAATCAATGTAGCCGCAACGGCATCCAATGTAAATTACGACTTGCACTTCGTTGCAAGCTATGAATGAAAAGCATTTCTATCTTCCTATACTGCGTCTTATATTCTGATGTGAATTGTGAAGTTTCGACTTGGCGTATTAATATCAAAATTTAACGATAACCATTTGAGAACTTGTCATCTTGCCTTGCACGAGCGCAACTCCAGGCTCGTGCGGCATCACGCCTTAGCGAGGACGATCGAATCGGCAAAGTAACACCGGGGACGAACGGTTTGTCGACTCGGGGCGTGACACTATGTTCATCTCTCGATCGAGCCACGCCTGTGGACTCGATAGGTTAACTTAGCATACAATAGTACATTTTAATTAAGCAACGGACTAAGGAAAGAAGAGTCAAAGTCCCCCCTCCCCCCTTAGCTGATACGCCTTGTCGTTTTGCCGAGCCTATGCGGCTCGATTTCATAACTTTATTTGCATGGCCAACTCTTTTGACTTGGCCATTCGAATACTTTGCGCTACGTTGAATTATCCAAGCGATTTGGCCTACCATGCCTATGCTTCAGTCCGTGGCAAGGCGATGATTTGGTTTTCGGACACCATTGCAAATAAGGCAAAATATCAACCTCTTATATTTCAAAATGTATAGTCTGCACACGAAACCAACTAAAATTAATATTCGTTTGAATAGGACTTGTGTCTTGCATCAATTCGATTTCTTTGAATCTTCGAACCGACTCAATGCTTTCTCTCAGGCCAACTTAATATTTGTATCGATCTTATTCGTACATTATTCGGGTCAACATAACTCTTTGCATCGATCCGACTCGATGCGTTTCTCGGGACAAGGTAACTCTTGTATCGATTCGCATTAATACTTAATCGGGTCAACGTGACTCTTCGAGTCAACGACTCAGCATAATGCACCGTGCGGAGCGGGACATTAAAATTTCGGTCTCAAAAATGTTTACGTAGGGGGTCAAAAGAATTGACTGTTAATCATTGACGGTTTCGTTAAAAGTGGACATTTCATGCATTGTTTTAAAACAAGTGGAGTACAACTCAAAATTTTTCTTTCAAATTGGATGCACTTTGAATTATGGTAAAATACGTGGGTTGCAACTCAAAAATTTTCTTTTAAAAATCCTATTGGAGATATAAATTTAATTTTTTTTTGAGTTACATCCCACTTGTTTTACCATAATTTAAGGTGCACCACACTTGAAATAGAATTTTTGAGTTGCACCCCACTTATTTTAACACAATGCATGAAACCTCCACTTTTAATGAAAATCGTCAATAATTAACAGTCAACTCCTTTGGCCTTCCCAGGGGACATTTTTGAGACCAAAATACCCTCACGTGGACAGTTTTGAGACCAAAACTTCTTTGACCCAGGTAGCTTCACACTCAGTTATGCATAAATAGATGTCAGATGGGAACAACCCACTGAGAAGATTTTAGATTTTGGTGTTAAAAGTGTCCACGTTGGAGGGCCAAAGGAGTTGACTATTAGTCATTGAAAGCCATTACAAGTAGAAAATTTTATGTATTATGGTAAAATAATTGGGGTGCAACTCAATTTTTTTTATAAGTGGAATACATCTTGAATTACGGTAAAATAAGTGGGTTGCAAGATATTTAGACTTTGGGTCTCAAATAAGTTTCAAAATTTATGTTTGGGTCTCTATATTATACATAATTAGTGTTTGTATCTCAAAAGTGTCATTAATGTCTCAAAAGTGTCACAAAAAAATGTCACTAATTATTTTTTGATATTTTTGAGACCCAAACACTAATTATGTATAATATAGAGACCCAAACACAAATTTCAGAAGTTATTTGAGATCCAAAGTTTAAATATCCCTTCAAAATTTATCTTAAAAAAAATTATATCACAACAGAGTTTTCTATCCTAGTTGGCGTAGAAATTGACAAAAAATTCCACACTTGCCATCTTCCTTGTTACCACTTCAGCCGTCACTCTTATTCCCAACAAAAGACAAAAACGTCGCCAATCAAACAAACAAACAAAGCGAAGAAAGAGCGACGGAGCTCCAGATCCAACTTCTCTACTCCTTTTCTATTTTTTTTTCTTCTTCAATTTTTACTACCTACACATAGATTTTTCCGACGCCGATTCCCGATGGATCCGATTGCCGAGGAGCAGCTCGACTACGGCGACGACCGCTTCGGCGGCGTAGCCGCCCCCGTCGGCGGCGGCGCGATCCACGCCCTCGCCGACGAGGGGATCGATGACGACTTTGACGATCTCTACAATGACGTCAACGTCGGCGAGAACTTCATGCGCTCCGTCCCCCACACGCCGAGCGCCCCGATCCCGAAACCCGCCTTCGCCAACGGATCCACTTCGCTGCCGACTGCGAACCAGAAGGTCGAGTCGTCTCCCCTTCCCCAACCCACCTTCAGCACCGCCGTCGTCAGAGCCGATCCAAACCCCAACCCTAGAGTCCAGCAGGATTTAGGGTTTAGGCCTGCCATGCCTCCGCCGCCCACTCGGGCGGCCCCCTTGAACCCGGTGGCGCCGGCGCTGCCGCCGTCGGGCCCTGTGGACGCTTCCGGCCCGACGATGCTGTTCGTCGGGGAGCTGCACTGGTGGACGACTGACGCGGAGATAGAAAGCGTGCTGTCGCAGTATGGGAGAGTGAAGGAGATCAAGTTCTTCGACGAGAGGGCGAGCGGGAAGTCCAAGGGGTACTGCCAGGTCGAGTTTTACGACGCTGCGGCTGCGGCCGCCTGTAAGGAAGGGATGGACGGGTATCAGTTCAACGGACGGGTCTGCGTTGTCGCGTTCGCTTCGCCGCAGACTTTGCGGCAGATGGGCGCATCGTTCGTTAACAGGAACCAGGGCCAGGGGCAGTCCCAGCAGCAGGGGAGGAGACAGATGAATGACGGGATGGGTAGAGGAGGAGGAGGAGGCAGTGGCGGCGGTGGCGATGGAAGTGGGAGGGGTTTCAATAGGGGTGGGTGGGGTGGGAGAGGGGGTCACGGAATGATGAACCGAGGTCAAGGCAGTGGCGGTGGGATGAGGGGAAGGGGATTTAATGGCGGGAGAGGTGGGATGGGTGCCGGAGGCGGCGGGGTTGGCGTCGGAGGACCTTATGGGCAGGGTATTGTTGCTCAAGGCGCATTAGGAGGGCCGGTCGGTGGGTTGATGCACCCACAGGGTATGATTGGTGCTGGTTTCGATCCGACTTATATGGGCAGGGGAGGTCCTTATGGTGGGTTTGGTGCTCCTGCTTTTACTGGAATGATGCCTTCATTCCCGGCCATGAATGCCGTTGGCCTCCAAGGCGTGGCTCCCCATGTGAATCCAGCTTTCTTCGCTCGTGGAATGACAACGAATGGGATGGGCGGGATGGGTATGATGGGGGGAGGTGGGATGGATGGGCAGATGTGGGGCGATGCGGGCATGGGTGGTGGTGGTTGGTCGGGAGAGGAGAACATGAGAAAGACGAGGGAATCGAGTTATGGCGACGATGATTCTGAATATGGGCATGGAAATGATAGGGGAGGGAGGTCAAATTTTTCGAAGGAGAAGGAGAGGGGTCCAGAGCGTGAGTGGTCAGGGAACTCAGAGAGGAGGCTTCGTGATGAGAAGGAACAAGATTGGGAAAGATCTGATAGGGAACGGCACCGAGATGAGAAAGATGGGTATAGGGACTACAGGTCGAGGGATAGGGATTATGACAATAATGAAGATGACTGGGATAGGGGTCAATCGTCTTCGAGGTCCCGGAGCAGGATGGTGCAAGAGGATGATCACAGGTCTCGCTCTAGAGACGCTGATTATGGTAAGAGACGCCGCATGCCTTCGGAGTGATGGAATGAACATATTAGACAGTCTGGTGGCAGGTGGATTCGCATTTCCAGCCTCACTTCATTGGATCCTACACTGCTTGCAGTTACTCTTTTCGGTACCTACCTATTGACACGAACCTTGCAGGTGAAGCCTTGGAAAGAAGAAAGAAAGTCTTTGAGTGATATGAAGGTGAATACTATCTTTAGTATCCCATTTGCATCTATCTGGACAACATTCTGCTGCAATGATGGTCATTTATTTGCTTAAGACAATTGGTAGTTTTCTTAGCAACTTGAGCTTGTGGAGCCTGGTCACAGCTTATAGCTTTACCCAGTCTCATCGTTAAATATCTGGGATATCGCTAAATAAGATTAGTGACTTCTTTGAGTTATCTACTGATTGATGCTATTATAAATGTGTAACTGATCCCTGTAACTTTTATTTACTTAACTTCTTGTTAGTCTAGATACTCTTGTTTTGTTAGGAATACATTGTACACGATGATGCATATAGAGTCATGTTGTAGCATTAGAAGTTGTAGTGTGACATCACTATGTTGGCAAGGAACTGTAAATTCCCTTGTATGCTGTATAACCTGTATTAATTGTCATATTTATTTGAGATATGATATACAAGTATGATCGGCATCATGTTTTTTTGATGTCTGTCACAGTAAAAGTACTAATAGTGTATCATAGTTTCTTTGTATGCATTTATGCTTATATTTTGTTGATATAGATTTGTAATTTTAAACAAGTTCATGCATTTACTTACAGTCTTTTTGCGTTTTAAATTGGACATAATGGCGTATTTGTGTTCGTATTTCTGACATCCTACCCTATTTATGTCAAACTAGTTTGCATGGACGTGGATACAGACATAATATAAATTTGGAGTATGACATTTCTAGAAAATATAGTGTACAAGTATGGCGTAGAATAGATATGATTGTATGTACAGTGTACACAAGGACACATATCTATATACATGTTAAGTAGATCTTAATAATATCTATATCTATGTGTGGTTTCAATAGTCAATGTCTCAAAAGGCTTTTAGAAAGAACCTGCTCAAAAAAAGTACTTTCTCATATCATGAACTATGTTGTTAGTATCTTAAACATGATACATAACTTACGATACAATATACTACCATTTCGGTACGTATTTGTTGATCCGATCTGATCCGATACATATAGGCTGATAGGTAGTATCGGTTTTTTTTACTTTAATCATGTGATGTATATTTGAGATTCTGGATTCTATATCTAGTTAGACTTGTAAAAATTAAACTAATAAAAAATTAGGAGAAAATTATATTAAATCATGTTCTTATATGGATTTAGAAGTATAGAACTAAACTCCTAGAGTTACTGTTGCATTGGATACAGTTTGGCACAAGCATGCCACATCATTTTAGCCATATTTTGGGACCTTTTTGAAGATACACTTGAGCTGATCAAAGGCATCAAAAAAGTCAAAATCTTTGTTGAGCAAGTCGTTCTCTGAGCCTAGGCCATAAGCTGTTGGACCTAAACTGTTTTAAGATCAAGATAAGAAAACCTTATGTCAGCTCAAATTGTTGATTCATCTAGACCACCTCTAAATTATCTTCTGCAAAAATGCAAAAAGGGCTTCCTAAACGCTATCAGAAACTTATCCTATCGTGGAAAAACTAGGAATAAGGACCTTTTAATCTGTCAATCGAGGCCAATATCCATGCAGTTACGATGGTTCTAAGTCTCGTCCATAACAAGGAATTATGTATCATGTTACCCATCACATATATGATTTGGTCATGGTATCAATTTTGGCTGACCTATCCAAACATAACATGACTTTTACCAGTACCTAGAATCAAACAAATACGAAAATGTAGAAACAGCAGATGGATATGGACCTTATTGTCAAGTCCATTACCATTTTGCTACTTTCATAGTTCTTTCTAGGTCAATTGCAATTGGTTGATAATCTGAGCTTGTTATGTTGGGGTTAGATTTCATGCAAGATTTATCCAGTTGAGCCAGAGAACTTGCAATACATGTAACACAGAAAGTATGTACACAGGATCCCTAATCACATGTATTGGCATTTCAATCTCACGTAATATACAAGAGGGAATAAGCAATTAGCACATGCACACTGACTGATACACCATGCACAAGGAGGGAAAGCGAGTGTTAGATCCCAGGGAAAATATTATGGAACATGCTATCTTTATTGTCTGATGTTTTGATAGGAGTGTGGTTGTCCTGTAGGAGTTGTTGGAACCAAGTCCCTTGTGCATGGTGAGATTGTATGGAAAGGAACAGAAACAATGCTTGTAACTTTTCCTTTTTGTTTGAAAATTTGAGATGCATTACCATCATTTGGTGACTGATGAAACTCTCTGTTTGTCTGTTGTTAGGGTGGAATAGGAACAAGAAGATTGGTTGGTTTTGAAATCAAAGTTTGTGTAGAACAATGACAGAGACTATACTTCAGTTTGGTTATTTTCCAATACTATGATACTTAAAAGGAAACACCAATAGCCACTGAAATGTTCATCTTTCAACAGGGAAGTTCTGAAAATAAGATAATATATGGCTAAGAAAATGTCCTTTTATGGAAGGGAGGTGTGATCTAAGAACAATACATTCAGCTAATTTTAGATGGAAGTGCTATACTCGGGTAGAATCATTAATTCACCTAGTGTTAGATGAAAGTTCTGACTCTATCTACTTCACTAAGGGGGAGGATTTAAGTGAAGGGAGATTTCCATCCTTCCTACTCTTGAGATAGATAAATTCTTATGGAGTTGCTGGTTGTTTCAGAGGAAGCAGGTAGACTTCAATGGATGATCAATCCTTTCGAGAAATTAACTGCATTACATGATCAACTCAAGTTGATATGTATTTGATGCGTTTAACAATTATTTATTGTGAAACTTTTGTGACTGAGAATCAGTTTACAGTGTGATTTTATTTTAGGGCTCTACTACGGAATCTATATTTTGCTAAGATGATTTTATGAGTTAGAGAGAGGTCAGTATATGGTTTCTTGTATAGAGTTCTAGGGATATTATATGGTGGGTTAAGAAAAGAAACAAGTATGGGATGCTTTTATTTGGCAAGGGCATGTATGATGTAGTTGTAACAAGTGTGGGAAAGCCCAAGGAAATATGGTGTGTTCCCTATCACAATTAATGCAAGCGCAGAACGCAACTCGGTCATCCAGGTGCGGGAAAATCAGCAGTTTCCTTAAATTTCTAGTTTCTTGTTTTGGGAAACTGAAGAGATTGAATGTGGAGATAAACATTATTTGAGAACTCGCCATATATTGGATACAGTAGTTATTTAGGAGTCAGCTTTTACTTGGGAAGCAAAATCTCTTGCTTCTTTCTTTTGTGAATTTATTTTTTGTTGGAAAATTTTAGTTTATCTTAATTTCTAGTAAAGTATTCCTATGTGAAGGCTAGTAGGGAGTACAGTGACAGTCAGGTGCAAAATTAGTGAATAATTTGAAAAAGGGCAAATTACGTTAACTATCCCTATGTTTTACACTTATTACAGAAACTACCCCTACTTTGAAACTAATTACGCGGACCACCCCTATAGTTTCTATTTTCTATAAAAATATAACACTAACTACCCCTATGTTTTATAAAATTTCTAAAGGAGAGGGGTGGTGAGTGTAATTAGTTTCAAATAGGGGTAGTCTCTGTAATACTCATGAAACATAGGGGGGGTTGGTGTATTTATTTCTTTGAAAAATCATCAATCTAAGACGAGCTGTTTAAATGTAGTACTAGTTTACCATCCCGTGAATTACTTGCAAACCTTGCAAAATAATTATTCGCTATATGAATATATCACAAACTTCACGAATAGTTCGGTTTATAGTAAAGCCAGCAGATGACAAAGTGCACAACGAAGTGCAATGCAGCCCACAAGGTATTGGCATGGGCATTCATTATAAGCCAAAGCCCAACTCAGCCGAGTGAGGACGAAACTCCCTCTCCATCTCTAGTTACTTTAGCTTCTCTTCCTTCTCTTTTTAGTTACAACCTATTTGGGACTAAACATGCTACATCTCTACATCAGGTAATGATCCAATCAAGTCTTGAACACATTGGACCACAGTTGTAACGTTTTATTAGTCTCCTTTTATATTCTTCGATCATCATTTACCATTTAGACCCTTCAAAAACTTCTAATGCACTTATCATCCAATGGTAACATGAGGAGTTGGGGGTAGCTTGAATTTTCTTTTATGTAATTTCTCATGCAGTTTCTTAATAACTTTTTTTTATAAAATTTTGAATTATTAATATTAATCATATTTCTATTTCTAATTTGAGGAAAATATGACTATCATATCTATGCTTTTATATGTTTCTATCCAAATTTTGTCGAACATTTACTGAATTTTTTGAATTTCTGCCAAATTTTCAACCCTGCCGAATTATTCGTGGATTCCGAAATTGTGACTTTGATAGGGAGAGTTGAGGGTCAGGTTGTTGAACTGATTATGAATGTACCTTTGTGAGATTTGAAGGAGGCCTTCGTACCTTAGGTTCATCATTCTCGTTTGTGATTTGTGTTTACTTCATCACTTCTGCTGTGTGATCTTTGTTGTCAAACAGTGCCACAAATCAATTATTGCATTATTAGGTTTTGGAGGATCTTTTTCAAAGATGTAATCTTGCAAAATGAGTGGAATTTGGGAGAAGACCAGAGTGGAGATTTAAGGAGGCAAATCTGTCAAATGAAGGAACAACTAAGCCAATAAGGTCTCAGTTATAGGTTCGAGGAAGATATCACAACCGTGCCCAGCACATGGAGGTTGAAAAATTGACGATCTCCAGAAGTTATTCTGAGACCAACGAGTTCTTGACAAGGACTTTTCGCAGGGGCGCATTGGAAGCGGGGTGTCACAAAAATGATCAGTCACAAGATCATAATTTATTCTAAAGATGCAAAGGGTTTATGAAAATAATGTTAGAAATTATTTTAGTGACAATCTTAGATAATTTACGCCTTAGACAAAATTCTGAAGAATTATTATTGATCATTAAATTATCTATCATTGTGTGATGACTGTGATGAATATTCTAGCGAAGGTGGTTCTTGTTTTGAGGATGTGTTTAGTGAGGGGATAAGTTTGTGAAGGAAAAAAAAAGTTGTGGTATGGTCTTAAGATATTATCACATAGGGTGAAAACTTGAACATGTGGACTTCATCGGATTGATGATAATTTGTTGGCTTTTGTGGCTTGGGAGATTTATAATATTTGGGTCTGATGGAAGAACGTATCTTGGTTTGCAAAAGGAATTTATGTGTTTTGTTTGCAGCTATACAATGTGGCCAATCCACAGTTCTCTCTTCCAAAAAGCACAATTATTTTAGATTTCTTTATGATATTTTGTGGAAGATCTAAAAGGAGACATGACTGATGTTGTATGTTAATCCACTGAACGAGGGACAACTTGTTATTGAAGCTGAGACATGAAGCAGTTGGTAGATTTGTTTGTTATTCAGTCGACCATGGAAAAGTCCGATTCAAAATGTCAATCTCGAGAGCGAGTTTTCTCCAACTAGGGTAGTCTAATGCAAGACCAGAAGGCAACTTGACACATTGCTGCCATGCATTGCCATTATCATTACCCTCCCGGGTGAAAAACATAGCAGTTTCCTCAAAATTTCGGGTTTCTTATTCTGGGGGATCCATGGAATTGACATGGGGAAATAAATCATATTGGATAATTCACCATATCTTGATAACATATGGAGATAAATCATATTGGAGAATTGTCATATCTTGGATATTTCAATCAGTTAGGAGTCATATTTTTATTTAGGAAACCAATTATCATGTTTTAGCTCTTACGATTTTTTGTCTTATTGAGAAGTTTATTTTAATTTCTTACATAAAGACTAGTGGAAATATAGAGTTGGGAATTAGCTTCTGATGATTACAAATTGTATCTTTGTGACTTGTGAGACTTGAAGCCGTTGAACTTTGGTTATTGAAGGAGGCCATATCATAGCTCTTCTTTGACATTATCGTTGTGTGGTTTGTGTTTACTTGGTTGGTTTCACTGTGTGATCTGATCTCTGCTACGGAGCTGTGGCCCAAAACTGTAAGTTGGTCAATGTTAAACCGTTACCTCTTTGCTTTAGTTACGATATGATAGATGAGCTTATTAGACATATTATGGATGAGGTCTCATGGTGTTGCCAATAATGTAAGATTTAGAATTACTAGAGGATGAAATAGGGTGTATTAATGTAACTTTAGCAATAGTGCAAGAATAAGTGAGGGGAAAGTTCAAATTCATAGTCAAGATAACTGAGATTGATAAATCAATTTTGTTTTTACGTTGGTTCAAGTTTCCATCATGATGGGGATTTTGAGAATATGAAATCTTTTCATGAATTGTAGAGGCATGGACATATATGAGGCATGATGCAGACATGGGAGATGATGATACAGTTGTAATATTTGTTGAGAGATCAGGATTATAAGATTTGTTGAGGGGTCACTTTACAGGTTACTGTTAGGTAATTAGGAAGCAGCATGTCTAAGAAACTGAACATATAATCGATATGATAATCTTGAGATAGATGAGTGGCCATAAATAAATTATAGGATACATATTAAAAATGTGTGCATTCATGAGACAGCAGGGCTGGCTTTTATTTAGGATGGGCGAGGGAAAGTTATTTGAGATGGATTAGAGATGCTAACATGGAGGCTCATATAACCTTTTAAAGAGGGGGTGATTAGATCGTAGTTGAAGGAGTTGCAAGGACTGGGGTTGACTGGAATAAATATTTGCTGAGAATGTGAAAATGGAGATGATGGCTATACGCTTTATAAACTATGTACGAAGTGTGATTCATTTGCTTTGAAGTTAAAAAGTGAAAAATTCTATCGTGTAGCTTTATTGAGAAAGGTCATAGTTTACAATGCTTCTACTATTTAACCAAAAAACGTTCACTTTTGTGGTTGTACACACCAGACTCTTAAGCTTCCCTCTCATCTCCTCCATCTTTCAAGCAACTGCCACCTTCAAACACCCAGATGATGTCTCCCTCAACCTCCGGTCTTCTATCTTTTCAAGCATTCCTGCTGACAATGGTAGCATAAACCATAACATCCAACTGTTACGAGAAACCATCTTCTCTTAACACTAGTCTTTTATTGCTTCTACTAATATCAGGTATCAGTAGGTTAGTCATAGTAATATTTATCTTTTGTATTACTCAAATTTATGCATATTGAGCTTATGCATGATAAATTAGGCAATTCAGGAAGCCTAAACTTTTCTCTCTAAAAAAAAAAGGGATATTTAGACTTTGGGTCTCAAATAAGTTTCGATATTAGTATTTGGGTCTCCATATTATTCATAATTAGTGTTTGGGTCTCAAAAGTGTCACCAAAAATAATTAGTGACACTTTTGGTACACTTTGATGACACTTTTGAGATCCAAACACTAATTATGTATAATATGGAGATCCAAAACTAATTTCGAAACTTATTTGAGATCCAAACTCTAAATATCCCCAAAAAAACTGCTTTACATAAGGAGCAAGCACTTAGATGTATGCTTTCACTCCGAAATATTTGATATAAGTTGTTAATAACTTAATACTCATAGATGTGCCCTAGCAAAGTTGTATGGAAAATTTTATCTAGATTTTGCACACACTAAAAATTCTGGTTGATGTGCATGCACATGGAATAAGTTTTAGTTTTTGTCATTAGGTACTGTAGAGGTCCTAGTTGTTATATTAGGAGTATGATTTTAGAATTTGTTTCCAGAGTAGAGTTCTCCTTGAAATTTGGTACACAATTCTTTAGTCCACTACCCTTTACTAAAACCACTAGTTCTGATTCGGTTAATTGCACCTTGTAGAAGAGCAGGCAACTACGAACCACGTTGGGAGTTGAATCCTTCATCTACACCTAGGCTACACACGGACACTGATACAGGTTCCGAATACGAGCTTTATGATACAAGTACGATATGGATATGGTTATGCATGCATACATATGAATATATATATATATATATATATATATATATATCTATATACATATTAATCAATTTAGATCTTAATAATATTTATATTTATGCTTGCTCTGGATAGTAAGTAGGATAAAAACGATCTATATAGGATCATTTTGAAAGAAATGAGTCTT
Organism: Iris pallida; assembly: GCA_029216955.1. Classification (NCBI taxonomy): domain Eukaryota; kingdom Viridiplantae; phylum Streptophyta; class Magnoliopsida; order Asparagales; family Iridaceae; genus Iris; species Iris pallida. The sequence continues at coordinate 774,183 of JANAVB010043220.1, forward strand.
TTAAGTTCTCAATTATGTTTTGCACGATCATGACGATGCCATATCACTTCTCACTATGTTATGACCCCCGCTCTCCTTTGATTAGACACGTGAGGTCATATTCGATATGTGTGTCGGGGAAGTATCATACTGGATATATGTCAGACACGAACATGCACATCTTCTGGGGGAGTATATGTGCAAACTTAGTTAAGCATCTGAGCTTTGACGAGAAGCCAAATGATGGAAGTGGAGGCCGGCCTATGATGTTTTGGTGTTTGAATGCACATAATTGTTGTTTGTTTGAATAATTTTGAAGGTCTTAGCATTCCAGCCATTAACTATTTGAATGACAAATTAGCCATATGATGGATGGAACGATGGTTGGTTTTTCTTCGTCTTCGTTTCTTTTCATCTTCTTCTGTTTTGTTTAGATGAGAAAAAGGCAAGGTTCACAGTATTGGAATCGGAACCAGTTTTGACCCTTATGAGTATTAGTATCAGTTGTTTCGGCGGTTTCTGATCAGAATTTCATAGTTTGTGCTTTAGACAACTAAAAAAGGATAAGAATTTATTAAAATGAAATAGAAAGATATTTTATACATTAGACATTTTTTCAAATTTAGTTTTGAATGGAATAGTATTTAACATTGTTGAATCATTTAATTGCAATAGATATTATTTTGTTATTTTACATGCTGATCAAGTACCCCCGCGATAGATAGTTTTTAATGAAGTAAAATTAAGATGTTTTAATGAAGTAATATTAAGATGGATGTATTTTGTGAATTTATAGAAATAAAATTTTGACAAACCATAATGGTTATGGTGTATCGATAAAGAATCTTAACGATGTATAACTTGCACTCATAGGGGTGGGGGGTGGGTGGGGGGGTGGGGTTTGAAAATACCATGATAATTGAACTTGAGACTTAAAAGTTAAAACCACATGCAATTACCAACTAGACAACCATCTAATTGTGATTTTTTTCCTTATAAAACATCAACTAAATAATATAAAATAGAGAACTACATAGTTTAAAACCGAAAACTCATTGGCTCACCCCATGTTTTTTTGGCCATAATTCTCTTCTTCTTTGCTGAATTGACTGGAATAGTGAACCCTAATTCTGGTATCAACCAATATTCGTGGGGTTAGTACCAGATTGGGACATGCCAATACAAGATGGTCGAAAAGATCGGTATCGGCTGATACTGCGAGCCTTGAAATAGGTGGATAATTTCGATCTATTTTCAGGAAAAAATATCTTAAACATAATAGTTAATGGAGGCATTGTTCTATTCACTCCAATATTTGCTTATTCACCATTATGACATATCGGGAGCAGCATTTGTCAAACTTATTAGATAGCTGGTCTAAGATGTATAAGAATATAGATTTGACATTTAGAATGGTGCCTCAATGCTACCATGGAGTCATTCAAATCTTACTTTTATTTGGTGCAAGAACCTGGAAAGGAATCATCCACCATTGCAAAGGTACAAGTTTTGTAATTTTGTAGAGTTCCTATCATTTTGAGCAGTTAATATTCTCGTAGGTAACTGGTGTTCAGTGTTGACATGTAAAGGAGAGGTTGCTGCTTGTTACGACGGTAAGGATTGGCACTTCATCCTGGAGGATGCTGGTTCGGGTTGCTAAAACTACCTCTCCCATGTATTGTGTGGGTGGGGGTGTAAAGTGAGTTGTACCTTGCAGTTGTTTAGGGAGTTCATTATGTCATTTCTTTTTGCAAGAATATTCACAATTTTATACTATCCAAATTTATCTACTGTCAAGGTTGAACAACCATCATCAAATATATCTGGAAAAAACTTTACATGTTGGTGATGGATAACATTTACCGAGCGTCGTGAAAAGATTTGAGTTGTTGATATATGCAAACGTCAACAGCGAGTGGGCTAGTTTCCCGTTTTTCTGCTGCAATCCAGTTTCTGACTTTTGTTTGGTGTTATGGTCACCTATAGGGGTTACATTGTTGTTTTACTTAAAAGAGTGAAACATAGCTCCTTAAGCTCTTATGTTTATCTATATAACATTGGATGTCTCAAATTGATCTCGGTTATTGACTCTGTTGTTCTATATTGATCAATATTTTTGACAGATTGCTTTAGCAATTGAAAATGTATGTACAGACATGTGTATGTTCTCTTATAAGGCCAAATTATAATTACGACATGCCTGTTATCTCTGCATCAGTGCAATAAATAATGTAAAGGTCTATTTTTCGCATGCTACCTGTTAGATCAGGTGCTTCTTAATTTGCTATTAAGTTCTTATTTACACTATGAATGGGAAGTCTATGACGTTGGATCTTGCTTGTTGATCTTTGTTTCATTCCATTCACGTTTCTGTTTTCATTCTGCTTCCTTTGGTCCTTATTGATAATATGGTTACCCAGGGGCATGAGTCCCTATAACTCGAGTCAGATCACTTTCTTTTTGACAGTTCTTTTGATAGTTTCTTCCTCCATCTGCTATACGGTTAGCAAAAGTAGATGTATAAATTCCTATGGTTTGCGGAATCACGGTCTTGGGAAAGGAAAGCCATTTATTTTCTATGTTTAGATTCAAAGTAAATGAATGCCAAAGTAAATGAGCTGGAAAGGAAAATAAGAGAGGGAATGGTTTCTCCACCCACCCCAAAGATTCAATTTTCCATCCCAAGTATTCACTGTTACTTCCAATTTTCTTGGCCTTTTCAAACACCGAAAAAGAAAATTAATTGGGAATTTTAATTTTTCAAAGGAAAGGAAAAAACAAATAATTGATTTCCTTTTTTTTTCTTGACCCATCTTTCTTTATGTTGATATCTGGTGGTTATAACTGGAGTTGATATCTTCATGGTTTAGTGTTACATCATATTTATTGTTGGTTTTGTGACTTCTGATGGAGCAGCTCCCAACTCGTAAAATATGTGCATCGGAAGAAAAAAAAAAATCGCAAAGGAAAAACTTGTAAAAATATGTAGGGTTGGCAGGTAATTACGATATATGCCACAGGAGGCTGTTGCTCTCATGAGCCACCACAAAAACGTGTCAAATTATCCAGATTTGAACAAAGTCGGTAAATTTAAATCAGGTTAAAATTTCTAATTGTGATCGAGTACTCTTTCATTCATAATATTTTTATATCCTATAGCAGGCTTGCAATAGTACTATAATCCTAAGTACTACAACGACTTCGCACTAAATGCAAAGATTGACCTGCATGGGCCACCATAAAAACGTATTACGACTTGCATCCGAAAGATTTGAGGATAATTCGTGGATACGTCCAGCCTATATTTTTTTTAAGTTTATTTTTTTCTCCAAGTATCTTCAGGTCATCCTCTACACTCGGTATTTATACAAATGCATAGTTGTTAACACGTCTATAATTGTATAACATTTTTTGTGGGTCTCTTTTGTCATTGAGTCCTCGACACACCGCACCCATGCAAAACATGTTTTTCGTTTCGAAAGTGAGAGTAGATTGGCTTTGGGTTGTGGTTTCAATCCCAAGAAACTTGAAAGTGCATGAAGGCGGTAGTCGACCTAGAGTAGTTGTGTCTGTTTGGATGGTATGTAGAAAGATAGGGTGACCTCCCTATACTCAGTGGCGGTCGTCTCACTTCGCAGCTCACTCCGCTCGCCTTCTTTTTCTTCTTCTTTCGCTTCCTCCCTATGGTCAGTCTCTTGACATGTGATACTCGATACAATTTTGCCTTTTGATTAGATGATTGTTTAAACAACTTGTTGATTCGGCTGCGAAGGATATTGATCCATGTTTTGTTCCGGTCTGTGCCAAGCGGCCCCGGCAAGCCAGGGAAGGTTTCCCGTTGGGTTCTTGGTGTGGCACCGAGTATTATTATATTACCACATTGGGGAGGCTGAACAAACTTTCACGTGAAGATGTCTTTATTTTGTAGATTTTGGTGGGGATGGGGGAATTGGGTGCTGAAAGACATGAAGTCCGATACAGGCGCGGGAGTCTCAGTCAGTCGTTAATGGTAGGTTGTTTAGTGCTGATGAAATGCTCCCACATGGTATGGTAGGGTTGGGTTTCCTTCCGCACTCAAACATCCCCATCCCTGTCCCCATCTCCATCCCCAATGTCGCATATATTGATCACATCCATGAGATCTTGGCTAGCTCCCAACTTAAAATCATTAAGCGCTCTATGATTGAATATACATATATGCAACTGCAAGTATCTAGGATTGAGCATTATTCGATTTTGAACCGAAAACCGAATCGAACCGAATAAGAGATTCGGTTCAGTTTTGAAAAAAATCGGTTCGATTTCGGTTTTGAAAATACTAAATTTTCTTATTCGGTTTCGGTTTCGATTTTGGGTTTCGGTTTCGGACCAAAACCGAAAACCGAATAAGAAATTTTAGTTTATATATATATATATATATATATATATATATATATATATATATATATAGAGAGAGAGAGAGAGAGAGAGAGGTATATACTATATGTATATAATAAATATATCTAGGTATATTTAGTTATTATATATTAACAAAAAAAATACAAATAAACCAAAAAAATCGAATAAACCGACAAGTATCCGGTTTAATTCGGTTCGGCTCGGTTCGGTTATTGACCAATTCGGTTCGGTTTCGGTTTTGCTTATTCGGTTTCGGTCGAATTCGGTTTTTGGTTATTCGGTTCGGTTGGAACCGAATAAACCGACAAGTATCCGACTGGCAAAATTGAAGCTAGAAAGAAGTATGTGTATTGCTGGTGACTACTGAATGGCAACCACTACTGATCATTGCCCCATCTTACTGTCTGTTTATCTAGACCAGTAACGTTGGACAAAACAACTTCCATGTCACGCTAGTTCGCTGAATATAAGGGGTGAGCATTATTCTGTTTTTGGAGCAAAAACCTTATCAGTCCGAACTGAGATTTGGTTCGGTTTAAAAAAATTCGGTTTGATTTCGGTGTTGAAATACTAAATTTTTTTTATCCGGTTTCGGTCCGAAATCGAAAACAAAATAAAAGTTATACAATTATGTAAATATCCTTAATTTTATGCATATGTTGTAATTAAAATGAGTATATTTTGAAAACAACAATTCTATCTATTTGTTTTGAAATCATAGTCTAGCTTTGGACAAAAATACAACAAATATGTATATAAAAATTATAATTTTTAATATTATTTAATCAAGATTTTAACTTTGGATCCTATCCATAATACAATAGAAATAGTTCAACCGAATAAACCGAATCGTTATTCGGTTCGGGTTCGATTTTCGTTAATTTCGATTCGATTTCGATTTTTAAATTTTTAGGTTTATACGAATAATCCGAACGCGCACACATAGCTGAATACACATAATACCATCTATTTTAGGTTTGGGAATAAGGATTGGGATAGGGTGAAAACTTGTCACGGATGCCGATGGAATGTATTAAGTTGCTATATCTCAACTCTTCACGGTTGCGCCGTGCTAATAAAAATAGTTTGCATTAACGTACAAGAGTTGAAGTGAGTTTGCATTAAAAAAAAGGCTTAATTGTACTTTGCTACCCTCAACTATTATGCTTTTTCAACTTGATACCCTAAACTTTTTTTTGTAACAAATTGATACCTCAACTACTAATTTTTTTCAACTTGATACCTAATTTTTCAAAAAACCCCAAAATGCCCTTATCCCTTCCTTCTTCCCTTCTCCCCCCCCCCTCCCCCCCCCCCCCCCCCCCTCCCCCACTCCGGCCACCCCCACCCCCCGCCTCCCCTCCGGCCACCCCCCTCTCCCACGCCGGCCAACCCCCCCCTCCCGCTTCAGGCGCCACCGTCGCGGCGGTGGCTGCGGCTGCTGCTGCTACGGTAGCTGCTGCGGCGGCTACTGCTGCCGCGGTGGCCGGCGGCGGTGGGGGTAGGGGGGGGTGGCTGGGCGCGGAAGAGGAGGGTTGCCAGAAGAGAGGCGGAGCGGGAGGGAGGGGGTAGCCGGAGTAGGGGAGGGGGGTGGGGAGGGGAGTAATTTTAAGGTTTGGACAGGGATATTTTCGTCCTAAAATTTTTTTGGGTATCAACTTGTTACAAAAAAAAGTTTAGAGTATCAAGTTGAAAAAGCATAATAGTTGAGGGTAGCAAAGTGCAATTAAGCCTAAAAAATACACTATTCTGCAAGAAGCAGTAGGTGTCTGCAGTTGAGTATAACAATGAATGAATGAATGAATGAATGAAGTGGAAAATTGTCAAACGAACGGTTGAGAAGCGAGCACTACTACTTTACTACATACTTCCCGTCTATGAAAAGTTGCGTCCTAAGTCCAAAAAAGTCAGGAAGGCTTCTTATAAATAGCCTAACCCCTCACATGCAAATATGCTCTTGGAGCCTCCCATTTATTTAGCTACCCCACCTAAACTCTTCCTACTGCCCCCACCATGATTTGTGCTTGAGAGAGAGAGAGAGAGAGAGAGAGAGAGAGAGAGAGATATCTGATTAATCTTCATAATTGGGATTTTACATAACACAAACTTTGCATTTTCTATTTTGACACTTTTCATATTTGAAGTTTTAAGTAAGAGGTGTTAAGCTTTTTATTATTCTCACGTCGAATTTTATTCCATTCGCAAGTTCATGAGAAAGCGACTTGAAAGAGCTCGAAATTGTTTACGAAAAGTGGAAATAGAAGCACATGAGTATCGAAGGAAGATGGTAGTCAAGATAACAAAGTAGTTCTCGCCCAAATGTGTCTATTCTTAGGCCGACCAACGACATGTTCTTACGCGTTACTTATCCGTCTAGGGCTGTCTACAAGCGGTAGTTTCTTCCGACCTACTTCAATACAACAGTTGCGACCATGAAAAAAAGTCTACTTTTTTTTCTTCCGGTCCACGTCCCATCAGAATAATAAGTGTGCATGTTCCATTCTTCTTTGACGAAATAGATTGGAGGAAGGAGGAACTTTGCTCCCACAAATGGAATGGGAAGTTTGATTTAGATCGATCTTAACATTAATCTTATGATTATGATTATGATTATGATTATGATTGTGTGTTTTTGTATGTGTGCGTAGGGGTGAGCAAAAGACGGTTCAAAACCGAAAAATCGACCCGAACCGAACCGAAATGGGCATTCGGTTCGATATTTTCTTGTTCGGTTCAAAATTCGGTTCACATGTTTGGCAAATTCGGGTTTCGAGTCGGGTTACGGTTCTGGATTTTTGTAACCGACCCGAACCGAAAATCGATTTTATTATGTGCAATTACACATTTACCTCCACCCATTTAAAACCCTATTGCTGCACACAACAACACACGACTTTTCTCCTCTCATTATCTAAACCTAAACCTAATTCTAAAGTGTAGCCAGCCGACAGCTTTCCTCTCCCTCTCCACTCTCCAAAAAATTCCTCTCCCTCTCCCGGCGACGAGACTCGTCTTCTCCACCGAGTCCTCTCTTCTCCACTCTCCGATCTCTTCTCCACTCTTCGTTCTTCTTCTCCACTGAGTACTCCCAATTCCCAAACCCCTTTTCTGTCTCCTCAACAGATCTAAGCTCCGATGGCTATGCCAAGATCTACACGTAGAAGATCTGCATGCCAGATCTAAACTAAGCTTAGATCTACAGTCTTCGACTCTCCAGAAACCATTCTCCGAGACTTTGGTAAGTTTCAACATTCCCCATTACTATATTCTGATTTTTTATGTTTTTATTTACATCTCCATGATTTTTTTTGTTGTATTAATTTTTTTTGATAGATTTCTCAATTGGACCATATTCTCGATCGAGTTCTCGCCTTCTCGGCCTCCTGTCTTTGACGTTTTCACAAGTATAAATCTATAGCAGCTCAAGTTTGTATAGTCTTTAAGTACTTGAATGCTTTGTCCATAATGTGTACGGTAGTCAAGTTTTGTTTCTTGAATCCTTTGGATTCTTTAAACGGGCCTAACGTGTTCAATTAAATTCTCCATTTCTTTGAGCATTCAATGTTTTAAATTTTTAATAACCATGAATTCTCCTTTATGTCCAAATGCAAGCATGCAATTGTGAAGTCTTATATTTGTACATCAGTATAGTATGTTATGTTGTTATCAGACCCACATAATCTTGGATATGACACCTCTATTGCTTTTTCAAGGAGATCAACAACTCATAATGATCTCATAATGACATCTATTTTCTTGAAGATAGGATCATTAAAAATATTTTAACTTTCTGGAAAGAAGCAAATTGTTAATGATGACGATAATACAGATTTATTTTGTACTCACTTATTCTTAACATAATCTTTGTATTGTTATCTCTCTAAGCCAGAAGTATTAGAGATTGTGACTTGTTAGGAAAGGAGCAAACATACTAAGGGATAAGAACTCTCTCAAGTAATGTACAAAATGACATTTCTTCTGAAGTGCTATTACTAAGCCGAAATCAAGAGGTACAAAATTGCTCCGATCGTGTGGAAATGTAATTTTTCACATTTACAATTCTCACTACCAAAATTCATCGCTTTAGCGACGGTCGTATCCGTCGTCCTGCCGTCGGTAAATGGCAATACCGACGGATGGCCGACAGATTTTGGGCAAAAACATCCGTCGAAAAAAGCCTCATCGCTAAAAATAATCTGTCGCCAATTTGTCGCCCAGCGATGATTTCACGAAGGATTTCTGTCAACCATACTCGTACATCTCACGACGAATTACCGACGGATTTTCGTCAAAGCGCGTATCAGAAAGTTAATGACACATCGCCTTAGCCAGATCTCGTAGCAGCGCCAGAGGATCCAGCCTTCTAACCGAACAATAGTGCACACCAGGAGTATGGGCGCCAGGGACCATGAGTGGATTTCTTCTTCACCGCTCTGATATCTTCTATTTTGTACTTGGCGTTTAGCCACCGGCACCTGTTTAGCCGGCAGTTCTAGACATTCAGTTCCTTACATAATTGTAATTAAATCAGACTGCAGCTGACTACGGTTATGTACTATTGACTCTCGATACTAGCTTATCATTTTGTATAGCTAGGCTCATGAATTATTTTGATGAAGCGTCGGGAACGCCTTACTGTTTTGTCTTATATGATCATTATTTACTGTTTCTTGTTTTGATTGATTAAGACATAGATGCTCTGTGAGACCATAGGAGACTTGATTGTAGCATGCACCCCCTTGTCTCTTGACAACCACGATCGCCGTATGATGTTTATATACCTCATATGGAGTAGCTGGCCTAGTCCATCTCAGTATTCCGTACTGGAACGTGACAGCTATATTATCACAATATTAGAATTTCTAGTCAGAATAAAATCACAATATTATTATGTCACAATATTTAGACAAACTTTGTCTGTTCTTCGATTCCGTGACGCTATAATTCTTTTGACTCATTAAAACAATTTAGTCGCAAGAAAATAGTTAGTAAAATTGTAAAAAAATTTCAATCTAAAGTTTTAAAAGTTGAGATTATTTTAGGTACAAGCCGAAAGGGTCCTTCTGTCAACCGGGCATAAATAGTCCTAAGCGACACGGTACTTATTCGTTCCCCTGTCGACCTCCGCTAGCTGGAAACCGGCCCCTACAGCTAACCCAAGTTGATCAAAACTTGACAAACTAAAGATTTGATAAGGTAATTAGCAAAAATTACTTAAACTTTTATTTTAGTACTTTAAACTGTCATTTTTTTGTAAATATGGCTAGTAAAGATAAATCTTTAGAGCCATGACTGAAAAATACTGTGTCTTACTTTAAGAGGCGATAGAGTCAGATGATTTTTGACTCACTATCTGTTATGTCCCAGAACCAGAATACTGGAGGGCGGGGGACAGACACAGCAAGCTACGTCTATAGAAGTGTAATCTACTTCGACATATGGTCACGACTGTCTAGATGCATGAGGGTTTATCTACAAGCCATCAGTCTCCTATGGTCAAGAACAAGCCTAGTGTCTCAATCTCAAGCAAGTAAATACATGTTACAAGATAGTAGATGTCACTCCCCGTTCTCAGAATAAGTATTTTTATACGTGTACTTCTTGAATGTATTTATTCAATATTTATCATGTATTTGTTCTGTATTTAAATTCTTCAATTTCGCGCTTATTAATTTTCCTATATTTTATTTTCTGCTTTTTCTTGGCTCTTGGTTCATTCCGGTTCATGGTAAACCAACTTGGTGTGGTTTGGTTCAACATGGAAAGGAATGGATGGCTTGGATTTGGTGGAGAGAATGAATGGTGGAGATCCACTTGACCTTGATATAAAAGTTCTTCTTTCATTCTCTCTCTTCATTCATTCACATTTGTACTCCTCCACCAAACCCTAACCCACTTGTGAAAGGCAAGTACATCTTGCACACCATGAGGAATTTTATGCATCCCTATTTATTTTTAGTCTATGTTGTTCATCTTCTCTTCCTCTACAAGTTTAGGTCTTGAAGTTCTTGATTTCCATGGATGGTTGGGTGTAGATCTAAGTTTTAAGTTTTGGTTTTCATAGTTTTGGTTTTTATATGAATTTAGGGGTTTGATCTATCAAATATTGTTGTTTTCAAAAATAAGTGGTTCCATGTTGTAGAGAATTTAATTCTACTAAAGTTTGGCTTTTGAAAAGTTAGATTTCGATTTGTTTTGTAGAAGTTATGGAAGAAGCATTTTGTTCGTTCTATATTCATCTGCAGCAGGAGGCATGTCGCAGTAGCCGCATATCATGTCGCGCATGAGCCGCATTAAGGCGCATGTCGCAGTAGGCGCATGATGATGTCGCGCATGAGCCGCATTAAGGCGCATGTCGCAGTGGTCGCATATCATGTCGCACATGAGCCGCATTAAGGCGCATGTCGCAGTAGGCGCATGATGATGTCGCGCATGAGCCGCATTAAGGCGCATGTCGCAGTAGCCGCATATCATGTCGCGCATGAGCCGTATTAAGGCGCATGTCGCAGTAGGCGCATGATGATGTCGCGCATGAGCCGCATGAGGCGCATGTCGCAGTAGGCGCATGATGATGTCGCGCATGAGCCGCATGAGACGCATGTCGCAGTAGGCGCATATCATGTCGCAGTTGAGCCGCATGAGGCGCATGTCGCAGTAGGCGCATATCATGTCGCAGTAGGCGCATATCATGTCGCAGAATAGGCCGCATATGCCTAGTTTGGTTGTTTTTGACTATCATATGTTCTATTTTGACTGAATTGTGGCTAGAATTTCTTCCAACTCCCAACATAAAATTTGTAGATCTTTTCCTTGGCTTCAAGAATATGTTACCAACTATTTTATACTAGTTATGGACTCGACCATGCTTAATACTAATTTGACCTTTATGCCTTGTCATGAATTGACCCCGACTGTTACTTGACTAATAATTGATCATGCATTCCTAGTTGGAACTAAGAGACTGGCTAGTCGTCTTATTGAATTGAATGAATGAGACAAGTTCATATTAACTATGAACTATTATAATCGATTGGCCGATCCCGGATATTGACATACAGGCACGCATGCAGGCTTCAATTTATTTATTTATTTTTTCTACAAAAGTAGCATGTGTACTTGATGGTCAAGGTATGATTATTCTGTGGTTAGTTTTGATTGTTGCATTACGCTATGTAAGACCTACAACCTAACCGCACGGGTATCGTTGTAGAGTTGGGCATATCGTACTTGTACGGAAGTACTCATTTGAATGACCATGATCCACGGCATAGGATTTCACTCAACATAGAGACTATTAAGTTAAATAAAATAATGATTGCATGGAGAGAATGGATCCGAGTTCTTATATGGCAGCCCTCTTGGGACTAGTAGTGCCCGACAGGCCGGTTGGTCCCCACAGATACTGCAAATCTGCCACACGGACAGGGAGCGGTATCTGGTTATATTATCTATTGTATATTGTATATTGATGACGGATGCCCCGCTGGGACTCGTCTAATTCATGATTGGCGCAATTGATTGACTGGGTAAACTAGCCTTGATTGTACACAGTAAGAATTGAGGAATCATTTATTGCATAATTCCAGGGTAACTTGGAACTTACAGTAGCAAGCCGTAGTAGTTGCATGGCCGTTTAAATTAATTTGTTTGTATACTGTACCTACTCTGTTACCTAACTGAGATAATCAGAATGTCAGGGCATGATGGGCCAACTTCTGTCCTTGTTTGGTTGGAAGGTTGGTTCGAAGTGTCGTGATGTTATATGAATCCCAGTGGCAAGCAGAGATCTACTTATCATATTCTCTTATTACTGGTTTTAATTCCTCATATCGTGCTTCCTTGTGGTACTTGCTATTAGAGGTCTAACCTCTCTGGTTTTGCATGGCCAGATTTAGAGCCGGTTCCCGAGGACTCAGCTTACTTCCACCTTCAAGATGGTCAATACTAGAGGGATGATCGCAGGAGGACTCGAGTGGGTTCCTTACTTCCCCACTCGTTTTGTTATTTACTTAATACCTTGCCGTTTGGCACCGATATGTTAGTCGAATTGTCTTGTACTTACTTTTACATAATTGTAATTAAGTCAGACTGCAGTTGATAACAATTGTGTACACTTTGCTACATCATCTGGCTATGCTTTGTAAAGCCAGATATCAAGAACATTTTGACTGAGCATTTGGGACGCCTTACTGCTTTATCTTACATGTTCTCTATTTCTGTTTCTTATTTGAATGATTGAGACAATAGATGTGAAATGACCATAGTAAGACTTTTATGTAGTATGCACCCCCTCGTCTTTTAGACAGCATTGATCGTATTATACGGTATTCATCTACCCGTAATACGTAGCTGGCTGAATCATTCTCCTGCTCTCCAGTATTCTGGTTCTGGGGCGTGACAAGGTTTTAGTGGTGGCCCATGCAGGTCTGATTTCAGACTTGTGGGGTATTTTAATTTATAGGATGTCGCAATCACACATGTTCCCCTTGATCTCATAATTCGTTACTCTCGACTCCAACTTGACATTCCGGTATCCTTTGACTTTATTGATCTTTCCTGTCCGATCGTTTGATTATTCTTTTGTCCCTTTTCTTAGGGGCACTTCGTCCGCATCTGCCAGGACTGGACAACAACAACAAGAGCAACACGGACAACCTGACCATGTTGGTCAACAACAAGGGTCGGTACTAACTCAAGAGACTATCCAAGAAGAAGTAATAGTGGAAGCAGCAGCTGGATCGCAGTATCCAGAGGTTTCACCACAACCAACAGTTCCACCTACCCCTGCGAAAATGGACACACCGGCTCTTCTGGAGATCATGAGAGGGATGATGGCTACTCAGCAACATCAGATGTTAGCCCAGCAGCGCATGCACGCTCAGTTACAAGAGTAGAATGTATTACTCAATCAAGGGTTGCAGACAGCTTTAGAAAGAGGGGCAAGGCCAGATTCAGGAGCATCAGCCAGGTTTTGCAAGTACAACCCCCGCCGTTTCGAAGGAACGGAGGATGCCATCTCAGCAGATGCATGGCTTAAGGATATTGAGGCTATTCTGACAGCAGCTAAGGTGCCGGCAGAAGAACGTGTGGATCAAGTGAAGTTGTTGCTTCAGGATCTCGTACGTGATTGGTGGGAATCAGAGGAAGTGGGCATCAGACGTCCTGTTGCTTGGGACGACTTTACAGCAAGGTTCAAGATGAAGTACTATGGAGTTGTGGCGCAGTTTGAGCTACAACAGAAGTTTATCAACCTCAAGCAGGCCGGCAAGACGGTAGATGCCTATGCAGCGGAGTTCTGCAGATTGAGCAGGTTTGCCCCAGAGATGGTAGCAACAGAAAGCTAGAGGGCTATGAGGTTCCAGCAAGGGTTTCACCTTGAGCTCTTACAATTGATAGAGGGGCACAATTATCAGACTTTTGACGAAGTATTGACGGCAACCCGAAGGCATGAGATCACCGTTCAGAGGATTGCGACCAGGACTGGGGGTCAGAAGAGATCCCACAGTCAGATTGAAGGAGGAGGGGGAGCAGCGCCCCGAACAACAGCACCATCCCTTGGTATTCGCATTCACGATGTGGCAATGCGAGGGCCAGCACCACCCAGGCAACAGCAACAGCAACAAAGGAAGAATCAGCAACCCCCAGCGGGCTGTACTTATTGTGGGAAGATAGGGCACACTAGAGATGTGTGTCGGGCATTGAACGGACTGTGTTTGATATGTGGAAATCCAGATCATCGGGTTACCACATGTCCCATGAATTCGAGGTCAGGAGGACCAGTGCAGCAGTTTCCTGCTCTGCCAGCACCAGGGGCAGGACAGTATCGAAGACCCGCAGTGGCAGTGAGACCATTGGCCCAGCGTCCGTTAATGCCACAGGCTCAGATGTTTCGGCAGCAGGGACCGCCGATGCAGCAACACCAGCATAGACCACCCCAGCATCATCAAGGCAGGGGCCAGCAGCACCAGGCTAGGCCGCAACATGGGAACCAACAAGGAGGTCGAGGGCAGGCATTCACTCTGTCCTTAGAGGAGGCATTAGCATCGGGAGATGTTGTGGCAGGTAATATTCTCGTCGCCTCATATCCCGCAGTAGCATTATTTTATTCAGGAGCATCACACTCATTTATATCTGCACAATCTACGACACGGCTAGGAATGGAGTTCGAGGCATTGCCAGGGAGGTTGAATATACTCACTGGCAATAGGCTCATAGGAGTTAGTAGAGTTATTCTAGCATATAGCGTTGTAGTTTGCGGGCATTCCTTACCCGCCCGGTTGATAGAATTTTCTGTTGGAAATTTCGACGTTATCTTAGGCATGGACTGGCTGAAAGACAGTCATGCGACAATAGATTATCGTAGAGGGAGTATATCTTTTAATATTCCAGGCATGAAGAGATTCACCTTAGTCAGATCAGAGGCAACTCAACAAGTGCAGGGAGTAGTGACGGCAATGGAAGAAGTTCAAGTTCCGAAGGTAGTTGAAGAATTTCTAGACGTATTTCCTGAAGAACTTCCAGGGCTACCACCGATTAGAGATATTGAGTTCAGTATAGAATTGTCACCAGGAACTAAACCAATATCAGATCGAGTTTACAGAATGGCAGATTCAGAGCAGGTCAAGGTATATCAGCACATAGAGGAACTGAAGGAGAAGAAGTTCATCCAAGCTAGCGTATCACCGTGGGCAGCACCAGTGGTACTTGTGGGAAAGAAGGATGGGTCATCCAGATTGTGTATTGATTACAGGAAGCTTAACGCGGCGACAGTAAAGAACAAGTACCCACTACCCAGGATCGACGACTTATTTGATCAGTTGAGCAAAGCTAGAGTTTTCTCCAAGATAGATCTTCGTTCAGGGTATCATCAAGTGAGGGTTCGGAAGGAGGATATTCCCAAGACAACATTCAGGTCGAAGTATGGGCATTATGAATTCTTAGTAATGCCGTTTGGTTTGACCAATGCTCCAGCAATATTTATGGATTTGATGAACCGCATCTTTATGCCATACTTAGATTAGTTTGTCGTTGTATTTCTTGACGACATTCTCGTATATTCTGCTAGTGAAGAGGAGCATGAAGACCACCTCAGGAAGGTGTTACAGGTTCTGAGAGAGAATCAGTTGTATGCCAAGCTCAGCAAGTGTGAGTTTTGGTCGGATCACATTTCATTTTTGGGTCATATCATATCAGGAGCTGGAGTAGCAGTAGATCCCAAGAAGGTAGAAGCAGTAGAGAGTTGGCCAGTACCCAAGACCGTAGCTGATGTACGGAGTTTCTTGGGATTGGCAGGATATTACAGAAGGTTCGTATCAGACTTTGCAAGGCTTTCAGCGCCTATGACCCGCTTGACACGAAAGGATGTACTATTCGTCTGGTCGGTAGAATGCCAGACATCATTTGAGAATCTGAAGCAGAAGTTGATATCAGCGCCTATTCTTACATTGCCAGTTGGACCCGAAGGTTTTACAGTATATTATGATGCGTCAGGAAAGGGACTTGGGTGCGTCCTAATGCAACATGGGAAGGTGATAGCATACGCATCTAGGCAACTTCGAGACCACGAGAAGAATTACCCAACTCATGACTTGGAGTTGGCAGCAGTAGTATTTTCTTTGAAGCTATGGAGGCATTACCTATATGGTGACCGAGTGGACATGTACACAGACCATAAAAGTCTGAGGTAATCTTTACTCAGAAGGAGCTGAACATGAGACAGAGAAGATGGTTGGAGTTGATCAAGGATTATGACGTGGAGCTTCAGTATCATCCAGGCAAGGCTAATGTGGTAGCAGACGCTCTTAGCAGGAGAGGCGGCGCATTTATGTTGACAACGCAGAAGCACATTTTAGAAGACCTTCAGGAGATGGGCATCGAAGTTATACTTCCCAGTGATGTAGGAGTTCTAACAAGTTTACAAGTTCAATCCGACTTGGTAGACAGGATCAAGACAGCTCAGGCACAAGACCCAAGGATTCAGAAGCTTAGAACAGAATGTGAGTCAGGACTCAGAAAGAAGATGAAAATTCATGAAGATGGTACACTTAGGTTTGGGTCACGTCTATGTGTGCCTAGTGGAGATATCAGACAGGAGGTTATGACAGAAGCTCACAGTTCTCAATATTCTATACACCCTGGAGGGACCAAGATGTACCAAGATATCAAGCAGCACTTCTGGTGGAACGGGATGAAGAGGGAGATAGCTAGATTTGTTTCCCGTTGTTTGGTATGTCAGCAAGTAAAGGCAGAACAGCAGAGGCCAGCTGGGTTATTGCAACCACTTCCTATCCCGGAATGGAAGTGGAAACACATCACAATGGACTTTGTGACCGGTTTACCGAGATCACCAAGTGGTAAAGATGCTATTTGGGTGATAGTAGATCGGCTTACAAAGGTGGCACACTTTCTTCCTTTCAGAGTAGGGCAATCTACAGAAAAGTTGGCAGAGTTGTATATACAGCAGATAGTCAGGCAGCATGGAGTCCCCGTCAGCATTGTGTCAGACCGAGATACCCGTTTTATATCACATTTCTGGAAGAGCTTACATCATAGTCTGGGTACCAAGTTAAGATTTAGCACGGCTTACCATCCCCAGACGGATGGGCAATCAGAAAGAACAATTCAGACCCTAAAAGATATGTTGCGAGCTTGCACCCTAGATTTTGGAGGATCTTAGGAGAGCCACCTGCACTTAGTTGAGTTTTCCTATAACAACAGTTATCAAGCCAGTATCCAGATGGCACCATTTGAAGCACTATATGGTAAGAAGTGTAGGTCGCCACTAGCTTGGGATGATATTGGGGAGAGGAAGATGTTAGGCCCGGAAATGATTGTTCAGACAGTTGAATTGGTTAAGGGAATTAGAGAGCGACTTCGAGTTACGCAGGATCGACATCGTCATTGGGCGGACCAGCATCGTAGGCCGCTAGAGTTTTCTGTTGGGGACCACGTGTTCTTGTGGATCTCACCTACCCGTGGGGTCATTAGATTTGGCATTCGTGGGAAGTTGAGTCCGAGATACGTAGGACCATTTGTTATCCTTGATAGGGTAGGCGATGTTGCTTATCGTTTATCCCTTCCACCTTCGTTACGAGAGGTGCATGACGTATTTCATGTATCTCAGTTGCGTAGGTATGTATCGGACCCAAGCCATATCCTTGATCATTCCGAGCTGGTTGTTGGTACCAACTTGTCTTACGAGGAGCAGCCTGTGTCCATTTTGGACCGAAGAGAGAGGATACTCAAGAACCGAACAATTAGCCTTGTCCAGGTTGCTTGGGGTCATCATTCATTAGGAGAGTCAACGTGGGAACATGAGGATGATATCCGATCACGGTATCCGCATCTGTTTGACTCACAAGGTATATCTCTCTCTATATACCTTGATTGTCTTAACTCCTCATGCTTGTCACCTTATGAGTAAAATTGTTTGATGTCGTAGATTGTTATATATAGATATATTACTTGCTATTTGGTATTGTAGAATGATTGTTTACTCAATTACTTGTGCTTAGATTAGTCTAGCTCTGACATTTCTGTCCTGCTTGGATCTGAAATTCCGAAGACGGAATTTTTCTAAGGAGGGTAGAGATGTCACTCCTCGTTCCCAGAATAAGTATTTTTATACGTGTACTTCTTGAATGTATTTATTCAATATTTATCATGTATTTGTTCTGTATTTAAATTCTTCAATTTTGCGCTTATTAATTTTCCTATATTTTATTTTCTGCTTTTTCTTGGCTCTTGGTTCATTCCGGTTCATGGTAAACCAACTTGGTGTGGTTTGGTTCAACATGGAAAGGAATAGATGGCTTAGATTTGGTGGAGAGAATGAATGGTGGAGATCCACTTGACCTTGATATAAAAGTTCTTCTTTCATTCTCTCTCTTCATTCATTCACATTTGTACTCCTCCACCAAACCCTAACCCACTTGTGAGAGGCAAGTACATCTTGCACACCATGAGGGATTTCATGCATCCCCATTTATTTTTAGTCTATGTTGTTCATCTTCTCTTCCTCTACAAGTTTAGGTCTTGAAGTTATTGATTTCCATGGATGGTTGGGTGTAGATCTAAGTTTTAAGTTTTGGTTTTCATAGTTTTGGTTTTTATATGAATTTAGGGTTTTGATCTATCAAACATTTTTGTTTTCAAAAATAAGTGGTTCCATGTTGTAGAGAATTTAATTCTACTAAAGTTTGGCTTTTGAAAAGTTAGATTTTGATTTGTTTTGTAGAAGTTATGGAAGAAGCATTTTGTTCGTTCTATATTCATCTGCAGCAGGAGGCATGTCGCAGTAGCCGCATATCATGTCGCGCATGAGCCGCATTAAGGCGCATGTCGCAGTAGGTGCATGATGATGTCGCGCATGAGCCGCATTAAGGCGCATGTCGCAGTAGCCGCATATCATGTCGCGCATGAGCCGCATTAAGGCGCATGTCGCAGTGGCCGCATATCATGTCGCACATGAGCCGCATTAAGGCGCATGTCGCAGTAGGCGCATGATGATGTCACGCATGAGCCGCATTAAGGCGCATGTCGCAGTAGCCGCATATCATGTCGCACATGAGCCGTATTGAGGCGCATGTCGCAGTAGGCGCATGATGATGTCGCGCATGAGCCGCATGAGGCGCATGTCGCAGTAGGCGCATGATGATGTCGCGCATGAGCCGCATGAGGCGCATGTCGCAGTAGGCGCATATCATGTCGCAGTTGAGCCGCATGAGGTGCATGTCGTAGTAGGCGCATATCATGTCGCAGTAGGCGCATATCATGTCGCAGAATAGGCCGCATATGCCTATTTTGGTTGTTTCTGACTATCATATGTTCTATTTTGACTGAATTGTGGCTAGAATTTCTCCCAACTCCCAACATGAAATTTGTAGATCTTTTCCTTGGCTTCAAGAATATGTTACCAACTATTTTATACTAGTTATGGACTCGACCATGCTTAATACTAATTTGACCTTTATGCCTTGTCATGAATTGACCCCGACTGTTACTTGACTAATAATTGATCATGCATTCCTAGTTGGAACTAAGAGACTGGCTAGTCGTCTTATTGAATTGAATGAATGAGACACGTTCATATTAACTATGAACTATTATAATCGATTGGCCGATCCCGAATATTGACATACAGGCACACATGCAGGCTTCAATTTATTTATTTATTTTTTACAAAAGTAGCATGTGTACTTGATGGTCAAGGCATGATTATTCCGTGGTTAGTTTTGATTGTTGTATTACGCTATGTAAGACCTACAACCTAACCGTACGGGTATCGTTGTAGAGTTGGGCATATCGTACTTGTACGAAAGTACTCATTTGAATGACCATGATCCACGGCATGGGATTTCACTCAACATAGAGACTATTAAGTTAAATAAAATAATGATTGCATGGAGAGAATGGATTCCCGAGTTCTTACATGGCAGCCCTCTTGGGACTAGTAGTGTCCGACAGGCCGGTTGGTCCCCACAGATAGTGCAAATCTGCCACACGGACAGGGAGCGATATCTGGTTATATTATCTATTGTATATTGTATATTGATGACGGACGTCCCGCTGGGACTCGTCTACTTCATGATTGGCGCAATTGATTGACTGGATAAACTAGCCTTGCTTGCACATAGTAAGAACTGAGGAATCATTTATTGCATAATTCCAGGATAACTTGGAACTCACAGTAGCAAGCCGTAGTAGTTGCATGGCCGTTTAAATTGATTTGTTTGTGTACTGTACCTACTCTGTTACCTAACTGAGATGATCAGAATGTCAGGGCATGACGGACCAACTTCTGTCCTTGTTTGGTTGGAAGGTTGGTTCGAAGTGTCGTGATGTTATGTGAATCCCAGTGGCAAGTAGAGATCTACTTATCATATTCTCTTATTACTGGTTTTAATTCCTCATATCGTGCTTCCTTGTGGTACTTGCTATTAGAGGTCTAACCTCTCTGGTTTTGTATGGCCAGATTTAGAGCCGGTTCCCGAGGACTCAGCTTACTTCCACCTTCAAGATGGTCAATACTAGAGGGATGATCGCAGGAGGACTCGAGTGGGTTCCTTACTTCCCCACTCATTTTGTTATTTACTTAATACCTTGCCGTTTGGCACCGACATGTTAGTCGGATTGTCTTGTACTTACTTTTACATAATTGTAATTAAGTCAGACTGCAGCTGATAACAATTGTGTACACTTTGCTACATCATCTGGCTATGCTTTGTAAAGCCAGATATCAAGAACATTTTGACTGAGCGTTTGGGACGCCTTACTGCTTTATCTTATATGTTCTCTATTTCTGTTTCTTATTTGAATGATTGAGACAATAGATGTGAAATGACCATAGTACGACTTTCATGTAGTATGCACCCCCTCGTCTTTTAGACAGCATTGATCGTATTATACGGTATTCATCTACCCGTAATACGTAGCTGGCTGAGTCGTTCCCCCGCTCTCCAGTATTCTGGTTCTGGGGCGTGACAGTAGATCATCAGACATACAAGGTAAGGCGTCCCAAATATTACATATTCAGATGATCATGAAGTTAGTCATACGAAATTTGAAGACTAGCAAGAGTTTTAGTCATACATGATCAACCCTAGGATTTGTCAATCATGTTATAGCCCGTAGGCAGACAAAAGTATAAGTTTCAACACGAGCTAACACTTGTTCGGCGGCTAAACGCCTCAAAAGAATAATTTTTACAATTGAGCGGGAGAGCAAAATAAAATCCACTCGTTGCCAGGGTTACGTCTGGTGTTCACCATCTGGCTGGAAGGCTGGGAGATCCTCGGGTCCTACTCTGAAATCTTGCCATAAAAAACCACCCGAGTCAGACCCCAGAAAGAGCAAATGCCACAAGGGATGCTTCACTTAAGAACTAAAACCAGCATATTAGCACATGAGACATAAAGTATAATAAAAGACATGAGTTAGAGAAAAATAAGATGATAAACGATAAGACGACTAAGGGACCATTCCGGTAGCCAAGATACAGCCCGTAAACCAAACAAGGACCGGGGTTGTAACCCTTCATCTGAACAGAGCTTAGTCTCCAACCAATTATCGACAAAAGTAAAGCATGAACAAGCATGTGCTGAAATAATCATAGACTGGCATTGCTTAGACAATACTAGACTGGACTACATCCATCAATCACGGCCAAGCAAAGAGTACGACTTGATACTTTAACTAGCTAGGGTTATCACAAGCCTAGTTACTAGCAAGATGCAATAAGATGTTCCAGCAGTCACAGGCCCTACAGCTATCCAGGTTATCCAGGCAAGGTTGATTACCAAGGTTATCCAGAATTATTAGATGGCTTAGAGTGCAACACATAACAGTGTGCCTTGTACTTGTTTCATGAGTGTGCCCCACATGACAGTGGACTGGAAATGTGCCCTACTCGACGGCAGGCTACAAGTCCATCAGGTGTGGCCGGGATAACGGGATCGCCTGTAACTGGGAAAATCTCCCTTAGAATAAACTACTTGATCAATTTAGTCATTAACCTTAGTCAGATTCAGTATGAATCCCTGACCGTGGTAACCAGAGACTCATGTCCTAGTTATGATGCAAGACGAGACTAGACTAGTAGCTTGTACAAACAAGTTTCAAGCAAGCACCCACGGTGTCAAGACGAGAATTTACTTAGTAAGTTGAGATAGCCGTCGCAACGGCGTTCAAGGTTACATGTCATATTTACTTGTCAAGAGTGCGCCGCAACGGGCCACTATCATGTACTGGCCTATCATGTTCTTGTCTGGAGTACGCCACGACGGACCACTGTCATGTTATTACCACGTTCATGTTTATGTGTCATACCGTGTTCACATATCATGTCGTGTACAGATTATCATGTCAATATTTCTTGTCAAGGGTGCGCCACAACGGCCACCATCAAGTACTATCATTTCAATAATATGTCATGCTCACATCGTGTTCATGTCGAGTTCATATCGAAAATGCGTAATGATATAAAATGGGTGCAAAAATCAAGAACGGAGAACCTGGGGACATCATGCGCCCAAGGGGGTGCATGCGCCCACACATGGGTCCTAGGGCTATGCACCCAAAGGGGAAGGGGCAAGTCAGAATGCACTAAAAGTCTCATGGCTATATGCGCCCAAGTTAAGGAGCCATGCGCCCACTATTGGCACAACATGGGTCTATGAATGATGCAAGCCCAAGGTGAGCTATGCGTCCAAGAGGGAGAAGTCTATGTGCCCAAACAAGCATGAAAATGCCTTGAAGGATTACAAGTTAGGGGCTCAAGCACCATCCAGTGTAGGTCACGCGCCCAAAGGTCATGCGCCCACATGAAGGTCTATGCACCCAAACATAAGGGTGTCTATGTGCCCACACATGGACTTATGCGCCCACATGATTTGGCTATGCGCCCACAGAGTTGCACTTCATAGTGTTCAAACACTGTTCATCATCTTCTCCACGTCTTGGCCGAGAGCACAAGTCTTTGGAACCCATGATCTTCAAATGATCATAACTCGATCAAAACACAATGAAATCTGACTTTTCAAAGGTCTAAGTTGTGTAAAATCAAATTCTCTACCACATGGAACTCTTAGTTTTCAAAAACAAGATGGTTTACTAGATCAAAACCCAAGAAAACCCCAAAATAGTACAAAGTTAGATCTACACAAATATATACATGAAAATGTAAAATGACAAGAACTAAAGTAGCTTAGAATGTTGCATAGAAGTAATTAGAACAATAAAATGGAAGGTTCCTTCATGAAGCAAGTTGCACTTGTCTAGGGTTTTTCTTTGGTTGGTGGGAGAAGTAAATGAAGAAGAAGAAGAAGAAATAATGGAGGAGAGAGAAGGTCGGTGGCTTTTAAATGGGGGTGGTTAACATGTTGAACCATGAGAAAATAAACCAAGTCAAACCACAATGAACCAAGTCAAACCATGATATGCCATGATGAACCTAAGCAAGATTAAACCAATGCTAGCTAACAAGGCAAGATAAGTAAAAAATACGGGTCAGGATTCCGTACACGTATACTGGAAATACGTATAACAGAAAACGGGGGTGACACTATCCTAAGGCTTATATCAACAATTAGTGGAATCACATATTTCGTTAAATGGATTGTGATGACACAGAGTATGATTTAGGTGTAATCCAAACATCTGGCTTAGTCAAACCAAAAGTCCCTAAGAAATGGACTACAAGTGGTTTCACAAAAAATTTAAGTGTTTTTCTGAGTCATTATGTGACATATTCTTCATATATAAACTCTAAATGTTTCACTTTTTGAACAACTTAGATACTCATAAGTTGATAGGTCCATGTAACAACTATCATATCTAGGAGTATCAAAGAATTTGAATTGGTATATTTAAACATGGTTTGTGTTGAAGCTGAATGGCTCCGATATCTTACTACGTATATATCAAATATATTCATGCCTAAAATTCATTCACTCTTGTTATGACTTTATGATATATCAAATTTGAGTAGATCAAGCATCTTATTATGCATATGCATGATCTACATATTTCTGTTCCTGTTTTTTGTATAAATTATGCTAAAAGACTGTTAAAGCATGATCTTGTGAATTATAAGATGAACAGGTACATACAGCTGTATTTCAAGATATTAAAAAAAGGCCTAAAGGATAAAAATATAGTTCTTAACTATATAAGTCATAAAAGAACTTTACAGATATCTTGACGAAGAGTCTGTTTACTCTTGACGAAGAGTTTATCTAGGAAACTAATCCTAGAATCATCGAGGGGGTGGGGTTAAGCCCATAATTTAGTCACCAGCAGTGGCAACCCAACCGAGTCTGACTGGAGATCCCAAGAAGCCGGTTCAATGGGTAGGAACAAGCTGGACTATGTGACTATTATGGAACACTGATCCTGAGATTAAATTCTCTTAAAATAAATGTCCAAGTGGCTGTACATGTGTACATGGATACCCCATCCCTATGGTGATAGTGTTCCTGTGTTATAAGGTTAGGGTGAGTTTTAACTCTTAATAACTCAAGTATAGTATATATGGTTGATTCCTATCACCAACCCTTGAGGACTTATCTATATGGGAGGTCGTGAAGGCCACGACTATAGGACAGGACGATCCTAGACAACTCTCATGGTATGTAAAAGTGCGCACGGCCAATCTAACGCGCCACCCGATAGACTAAAGTACCTCTAGCGTACTATGTGTGTTATTTTCTGAATCTGGTTCAAGAAGACTGATTCAAGACGTAGTCCATCAAGCTCTTCTTCAGACAAAGACAATAGTCACTACGTGAGATTCAGTGATGTAGTCCATCTCATTTATGCATAGTATAAACATGCCCAGATCTTTTATAATAATATTTTTTTCTTGTTCGAAACTTGGTTTTTCGGGGGGAGGGGGGAGGGGATTGTTGGTGCTGCTGATGCTCCTTTTCTCATAAATCAATTTTCTTCACCAATTAAACCTTTTGCTTGTCATTAAATTATGAAACGTTTGGACACATTTAATCTTGTCCAGGTTATTTGAACCACATTTTTCCAATGTGTTTTGTATTTGTAACGTCTGGTTTTATTGCCATTGATTTGTTCATTTGTAACGTCTGGATTAATTGGTCATTATTTCTGTCCGTTGTAATTCGCCTATATATTGGATCATCTTCCTCTTCTTTTCAACACAGAAAAAATCTTACGTAAAATATCTATCTAAAATCTTCTTCTCCGAAACTCTCTTAATTATTCACATCATTGCTCTGGACAGAGCTAAGTCGAGGTCAATCTCTCCGAGTTGTGTGCAACGGAGAGATACCGGTAGAGCGAAGATTTTACTACTAGGAGCATTCGGAACAAGTCTGCACATAGATCCGAATTAACTCTTATGGCAGTGCTCCGTAAGCGACTTTTCCGGAGGCCGGTAACCTTTATTTTTCTTTCTTTTGTTTGCAGATTTTTTTAAAAGGAGAAAAAAAAATTATTTAACATCCTAGAGAAACTCATGAGTTCTTATTTTTTTTCAAACTCACCAAAGATAAAACGTTGGATTACATGCATCTCATCCCTTGATTAGAAGTTCCTAAAAGGTCAAGGGCCTATGTAGAAAAATTTGTCAACGTGTCCTAACCTATTGTAAATTTCTATTTTGAGTTTCTGTAGTTGAACTGTTAAATTTTCTCCCAACATGAGAGTGGAGAAACCATTTGACATTTTTTTGTCTGAAAGGGAATATTTTTTTCTTTTTCAAATAAGAACCATCCAAGCCAAATCTCAAAATATCAAAGCATATCCTGAATATTTGTGCCCAAACAATCAAATTTGTCAGTTCGTTGAACATAAGATCTAATAATACGAAGTATTAGAGCATCCTGACCATAAAATAAGAGACAGAGAGATTAAATTTGGTCCATAATCATTAATCAATCAATAACCATAAGAGCTAATACAATGACTCAACACATCTGCACTTGCTTGGCTGAGGTTGGTATCACCACTGATAACATACGAAGGAAAGTAATAATACAAAATAACAACAACAACAACAACAACAACAACAACAACAACAACGGCTCTTATTTATGGATCGAGGGAGGACCGTACATCACTCTGCGTCGCGTTACTTTGAAATGACATGACGGTTTTTTATTGGACCCCAACAAGGACTCGATATTTGTTGAAGAAAGGATCTAATAGGAAGCCGTCGTGTCAGCTTCGGACGGACACACGATTCCCCCTCTTGATTCAGCTGTGATTTTTGTAATAATAAAGTGAAGTAGAAGAAAATAGTACAAATTAACTAACTACTAGTGTGACATGATATCATAACACAAGGACCTAGATCTTCACCTGTTTAAAATAACCGTTATATATAAATATATATATATATATATATATATATATATATATATATATATATATATTGAGCATATTGAATTTGCTGATGGAATGGATTGATCAACAACGCGAGCCTTTCCTGCACGAGAGCGCCCCCGCCGACACCGTTATAGTGCCGACGCGAGAGGAAGGCCTGGCGCCGAGGCTGGAAGCCCTTGCGTAGCTCGACGAGGCTCCCACGCCGGACGGAGTGAAGAAGGCGCCGTTCAGCATCAGGTCGCCTTCCGACCTCCAGTTCCACTTCTTCCACTGCCTCTCCGCAGTGTCCTCCCGCTTCGTCACCTACACCCAAAAACTTATTTGTTACAACTTTTATTTAAAATTTTGAAGCAATGGGTAGTTGTGGTGAACTCGTCCCCACTGGGACTCCAACTCCTGACCACTTTGGCCGCATGCATCTCTCTTAACCACTAAACTAGAGGTCATTTGCATTTGCATATATATATATATATATATATATATATATATATATATATATATACACACACACACACGATGTGTTATTAGTATTTCATAGATTATTATTAGAAAGATTAAAAAATAATTGATGTAATTATTATAATCTTTACTAAGACTATTTAGAAAAACTAAAGATTCCCTTAACAATTCTAAATTTATTATTATACTATTATGTATATATTATTTTATAGAATTAATTGTTCAAATGATGTATAAGGAATGTTGCGGTTGTCGTTTTTGATGATTGAAATTTCTTTGGTTAATTTGGTACATAAATTTTATATTTTGGTTTAAAGAGTGCCTGAATTAGGTTAGTTCTTATATTTGGATGAAAATCGTTAAAAATGGACATGTGACGGTTACATGGTTTCATTTTCATAGTTGTTATTTTTTTTTTTGTTGGACTATCATTTTCAGAAGAATATTGGTGTTAGAAGAAATTATATATACAAAATTGCTTTTGTCGAGTACAAAATGACGGCTCTACAATCAATCATAGCCGACATAGCGGCTAGTCATGATAAAAAATAATCCTAAAAATAAGACACGTGACCATCACAGTCCATTTTAACGATTTTCATCCAAAAGTTCTGACGAAACCTAGTTTAGGCACTCTTTAAATCAAAATATAAAATTTAGATACCAAATTAACCAAAAAAAGGTTCAATCATCAAAACGACGACCACGACATTTCTCAAAACACCATTTGAACAATTAACTCTATTTTATATATATGTATGTAAAACTATTTAGGAAGATTAAAGAACAACTTCCTCTAAATACTTAAATTTAATGTGTAATTATATTTGAAAAAAAAAAAGGTTTCACAATAAAATTGAATTTTATTATTATATAGTAATATAGTCCATTGTGTACATCGAAAGGTTCCGTTCAAAATTGGTACCTCTTTGGCAGACCTATCATTAGGAGCCAGGAACCTATTCCCTTGACTGTTTATGGTCGGTGCGGCACTCCCTCCGATTGCATACATCTCCCAATGGGTGTAGTCATTGTTCACCACGTGAAAGTATCCATGCCTACACCTGCAGCAGTACATATTTATTATTGGAACATGTGGCAGCCATCCGCAACCGTTAATAAAATTTTAAATTCGTTTTTGAACTGACCCACCTGGGCATCCTCTGGATGAGCCCCTCCCCGAAATGGTTGAACGCAATGGTGACCTGCATGTTCTTGTCGGACACCAGCGCGTCGCTGTGTCCCAGCAGCATCACCTTGTCGTGGTGCGTCAGGTAGTTGTTCGAAATGGTGATCGCCGTGGAGCCGTGGATGGCGTCGACGAGGCCGTCGTGGCAGCTCGAGAGGCTGCAGTGGTCCACCCACACGTGGCTGCCCCCGAAGATGGACACCCCGTCCCCGTCCGACACGGTCCTCCACCCGTAGTGC
The DNA here is from genome assembly GCA_029216955.1 of Iris pallida. Taxonomy (NCBI): domain Eukaryota; kingdom Viridiplantae; phylum Streptophyta; class Magnoliopsida; order Asparagales; family Iridaceae; genus Iris; species Iris pallida. The sequence continues at coordinate 802,302 of JANAVB010043220.1, forward strand.
CGCGGCGAGTCGCGGACGTAGGCGTTCCCGCCCGGCCTGCAGTCGTGGATGTGGAGGCCGTGGATGATGACGTTGGTCGCGTACTGGACCGTGATGCAGGGCCCGTCGGCGATGTGCACGCTCGCGCCGCGGCCGTCCAGCGTCTTGAAGGAGCCCACGAGGAGCTCCTCCCTCAGCCGGATCACCATGTCGCGGGCGAAGACGACCCACAGGGGCTCGTCCCGGATGACGGCGTAGCGGAGCGTGCCGGGCCTCGGGTTCACGGGGTCGTCGTCGCCGCTGTCGGTGACCACGTAGACGTCGCCCCCCTTGCCCCCGAGGGCGTTCTTGCCGAAGCCGATGGCGCAGTCGGCGAGGCGCTGGCGGTTGCGCTCCCAGTGCGGGTCGCACCGCCAGCAGTCGTCGATGGGGTTGCCCGTCCCGCACGACAGGTAGCCCAGCCCCCTCCCCCTCCCCCTCCGCGTCGTCGCGTTGATGATGCTCCTGAGATTTAAGAGAAATGTACCTACTATGCTCATGTTGCACAAACGTAATATTGTAAACACGACATGATACGAACACGAACACGACTGTACCTATGTACTTCTTGTACAACAAGTTCCGGGTCGGGAACGACTGGCGATGAGAATGAGATGGGGAGTGCTAGAGCTGACACGAAGAAGAGGCAGAGTAGTTGTTGTGTCGGTGATAGCATTTTGGCGCAATTCGATCAATCATGCAATTGTAGTGTATGTTGGGAGGATGGATAATTTGGAGAGGGAAGTGTGAGCTTTATAGTGGTGGAATAGCAAGCACCTCGAGTGCCCCCACTAGGCTGCGTGATTTGCGCTTTTAGAAGATGACACTGCTAGTTTGAGTTTTAGGAATGCTATTCGTATTTTCAAATTGTTCATGCAATATGTTCTTTTTTATGTGATCGTTGATATGGCATGTTAAATAATATGTATCATCTGACATGATCGATGATATAACAAATGTTAACTCAAAAAGTTAATTATCTAATTTTGTCCATATTAATTTAATGTTAATATTAATATTAATATTAATATTAATTAATGTTTAATTTAATATTAATATTAATATTAATTAATGTTAATATTAATATTAATATTAACTAATGTTAATATTAATATTAATGTTAATATTAATATTAATATTATTGTTAATGTTAATGTTAATATTAATTTATAATGTTAATGTTAACATTAATTTTTATGTTAATTTGTATTTGAATTTCAAATTTTGCCACGTCAGCTGTCACGTTAACATGCCACGTCAGCTGTCATGTAAGGAGGGACGGTTTGGAGGTACAATTTGAAGGGACAAATAGAATTATTTTTTTAGTTTAATAATATGGGATGGGTACCAGCTCTCTCGTCTAGTGGTATTAGAACAGACATCCGAAGGAACCGACAAGATACGAATCTCCCGATTGTGTGTGTGTGTGTGTGTGTGTGTAGGGGATTTCAAAAAAAAAACATGGGACGGGAGGGGAGGGGAGGGGGGAAGTTGAAATTGATCCTTGCTAAAGCATAGATAAGACTACATTCTAAGTCAAATAGGAGGAAAATATTATAATTTATAATACAGAGTACAAATTGCTACATAAGGAAATGTATAAATCTATATATTGATTAAGAAAAGTTATGTTTTTTTTTATCGTCTATTACGTTTGTATATAATTCACTTTAGAGGAACCAAGTAGATGCTTTAACCAAAAGGTTCACAATATCAGTACCAGTATTGGGTCTTTTATATGAGTATCAGGATAGACACTATCATCAGTATGTGTTGTTGGAGTGGGTGGGATTTTCAACCTATGTGGAGAAGATTCCGGAGTGCGACGAGCGCCATTCGTGTGTCGAAGAAGCTCGGAAAGTAGGCGACGCGGAGTTGCTACTGCTGCTGCTGCTCCTAAGGGAGGTTCTGGACTGGGTCTGCCGAGTTCGGCCCGAACTCGGCCTGGCCCGAACTCGGTCCCAGGCCGAGTTCTGGCCGAACTCGATCTGGCTGTTCCAGAATGTTGGCGTTAGGTGTTGTTTGCCCGACACAGAGTTCTGGCCGAACTCTGTGTCGTCGGGGCTGATGCGGAAAATTGGGTGATTTTTCACCACTGGATCTAATCCAACGGTCCAGGTTGGTTGCGGGATTGGGGAGTTAAGTTGAGTTTTCTCAACCCTAATTTATAACGCAACATTACGCAAGGTAACACAACTTGGAGAGAGGAAGGAGGCAAGAGTGCCATTACAACTTCGGGAGAGAAGACGGAGGATTGAAGGTCGTTTTCGAAGGAGATCGTGTTTCGGGTAATCTCTACTCGTCGTTCTCGCTCTTCGTAGCCATATAATCATTGTTCTTACTTCTGAGTGTTGTGGGGATCCGATTTGGATCGGGAGGAGTTTGTAGAGGGTGTAATTCTTCTATTCCATTAGTGGAGGCTTCTCAGGGTTGGACTCTGATCGTCCCGTGGTTTTTCCCGCAAGGGTTTTTCACGTCAAAAATTCTCTGTGTCTGCGTGGATTATTTTGTGTGGTTGTTTTTTGGGTTCGTGCGTTTGTATTGCTCGGTCCTCTCGCAGGTACTCTCCGGTTTGGGGAAAGGTTTCCGCGTTTCTTTTCCAACAGAGTGGTATCAGAGCCAGGTTCTGGAATTCAGAAGGAGTGTCAGTAGTTGACAGAGAAACTAGAGAGGAGAGATGGACGCGAAGCCGGTGCGCATGGTGAATCTGAACGGCACAAACTATCACTATTGGCGGAGCAAGATGAAAGATTTGCTGTTCGTCAAGAAGCTGCATCTACCCGTATTTGCATCCGAGAAGTCCAGTGATAAATTCGATGAGGACTGGACATTCGAGCATATACAGGTGTGTGGGTACATACAGCAGTTTGTTGATGAGAACGTGTACAACCACGTTGCCAATATTGAGCACGCGAAGACGTTGTGGGATAAGCTGGAATCCTTGTATGCGAAGAAGACCGGGGTAAACAAATTGTTCCTGATCCGAACGATGATGGGTCTGCGATACAAGGATGGGGCGTCTATTTCGGATCACTTGAGTGAGTTCCAAGGCGTGGTTGACCAGCTATCTTCTATGGGAGTCAAGTTCGACGACGAAGTTCAGGGACTGTGGCTGCTGTGTACTTTGCCAGACTCGTGGGAGACCGTACGAGTATCTATGATCGCTTCTGCTCCAGAGGGCGTGGTCAGTCTGGAGTTTGCCAAGAGCGGGGTGTTGAATGAAGAGATGCGGAGACGATCTCAGAGGACTTCATCCACATCCTACCACTCAGAGGCACTTGTTTCAGAGAGCCGCAGAAGGACAAAAGCAGGGGTCCAGGTGGTGGCAGAGACAAGAGCAGGGGGAAGTCCAAAGGTCGGTACGAGGACTCGGTGTGTTACCATTGTGGTAAGAAGGGCCACATCAAGCGGAATTGTTTCGCTTGGAAGAGAGAGAAGAAGGGCGACAAGGGGAAGCAAGAAGAGAACACTATAGCGGCGGCCTCGGTGCATGGAGGCGATGTGATCGTCGTAGGTGATGAGGTCATTACTAAACTCGCCTGCGATGATAATTCTTGGCTGGTGGACTCAGGGGCTTCAGCACATGTATCTCACAACAGGGCACTGTTTGCCACTTGCACAACAGGCGACTGTGGAGTGTTGAAGATGGGCAACGGAGATGTGTCGAAGGCAGTTGCCGTTGGAGATGTGCATTTGAGAACGAAGACGGGTGCGGTTCTTGTTCTCAAGGATGTTCGTCATGTCCCTGATATTCGTTTCAACCTAGTGTCGATTGGAAGGTTGGATGACGAGAGATTCTTCAGTCTCTTCGGAAACAGTCAGTGGAAGCTTTCCAGGGGTTCGATGGTGATTGCCAGAGGAAGCAAGAAGTCCGGTCTCTACTATATGGAGGGGAGCGCACAGGGGGCACAGGAGGTAAACGCAGCCAGTGATGCGTCTACCGAGTTGTGGCACAGGCGGCTCGGCCATATCAGCGAGAAGGGGATGAGCTACTTGGTGAACAGGAAGGTGATTCCGGGGCTCAAGTCTACAAAGTTGGAGAAGTGCACGCACTGTTTAGCTGGAAAGCAAAATAGGGTGTCTTTCCAAAGTCACCCAAGTTCGAGGAAGCCGACGTTGCTCGAGTTGATTCACTCGGATGTCTGCGGTCCTATGAAGGTAAAATCTCTTGGTGGTGCTTCTTACTTTGTAACCTTTATTGATGACTGTTCCAGGAAGGTTTGGGTCTATGCCTTAAAGACCAAGGATCAGGTGCTGCCTACTTTCAAGGAGTTTCAGGCCTCTGTTGAAAGGGAGACGGGCAAGAAGTTGTTGTGTGTTCGGTCCGACAATGGCGGCGAATACATCGATCCCTTTGATGCGTATTGCAGAGAGCAAGGGATACGACACCAGAAGACTCCGCCAAAGACACCTCAGCTCAATGGTGTAGCGGAGCGCATGAACAGGACACTGATGGAAAGGGTGCGGTGTTTGCTGTCAGAAGCAAACTTGTCGGGCAGTTACTGGGGTGAGGCTCTTCTCACAGCTGCTTATGTTATTAATTTATCTCCTAGTGCTCCTTTGCAGGGTGATGTGCCTGATAAAGTATGGTACAGCAAAGAGCCGTCATACGATCACCTGCGAGTGTTTGGTTGTAAGGCCTTCGTGCATGTACCGAAGGACGAGAGGACCAAACTTGAGCCGAAGACGAGGCGATGCGTCTTTGTCGGCTACGGTCGGGATGAGTTTGGCTATAGACTCTACGACCTAGTGGAAGGAAAGCTCTACAGAAGCAGGGACGTGGTGTTCGTCGAGGATCAGACCATGACCAACACTCAAGATTTCGAGACGCCTTCTGAGGCTGAGGAATTGCCTGAGTTAGAGTTATTTTACTTCGAGCAGTTTCCAGAGGACATCGCAGAGGATCCAGTTATGGGGGAGCCAGTACATGGAGTAGCTCCCAACCTTGATCATCAGCCTGCTGATGGTGGTCAGGGTGTCCCTCAGGAGGATGAGCATGCCGGAGAGGCAGTTCCTGAAGGGGAGGAGGCTGTCGGTATACAGCCAGCACCAGTGGTTCCTTTGAGGAAGAGTGACAGGGATCGTCGACCATCTACGAGATACTCACCAGATGAGTATGTGCTATTAACTGACGGGGGAGAGCCCGAAAGTTTTGCAGAGGCTATAGAAGACGAACACAGGCAGGAGTGGATGGAGGCTATGCAGGAGGAGATGAGTTCCTTATACACCAATTCCACTTATGATCTAGTACAGTTGCCGAAGGGCAAGAAGGCTTTGAAGAATCGATGGGTGTTCAGAGTGAAGCAGACGGATGATGCTACTCGCCCTCGATACAAAGCGAGGCTGGTAGTTAAAGGCTACGGTCAGCGAAAAGGCATGGATTATGATGAGATCTTTTCGCCTGTCGTCAAGCATTCGTCTATTCGGGTGGTGCTAGCATTAGCAGCCAGTCTCGACTTGGAGGTCGAGCAGATGGACGTGAAGACGGCATTCCTCCACGGTGATCTTGAGGAGGAGTTGTACATGGAGCAGCCAGAGTGTCACGCCCCAGTACCGAAATACGGAGACAGACTAGGCCAGCTACTCCATATGAGGTACGTAACGTCATACGGCGATCGTGGCTGTCGAGAGACTAGGAGGTACATGCTACAATCAAGTCTCCTATGGTCCCACAGAGTTCTATGTCTCAATCAATCAAGTCACATCAGCAATGAAATGAACGTTAAAGATAAAGCAGTAAGGCATCCCTGACGCTTCATCAAAATGATCATGAGAGACTAGCTTTATAATTTAGCTATCTCAGAGAGTCAGGAGTACAAAATTATACACAGCTACAGTCTGTTTAATTACAATTATGTACTGACACAAAATATCGAGTAATCCGGCTAACAGGTGCCGGTGGCTAAACGCCGCAAAAGTATAAGCAGGAGTGGTGGAGAAGAAACCCACTCGAGTTTCCGGATCGCCATGCTCCTAGTATGCACCATGGATGTCAGGGAAGAAGATCGTGTCCTCTGGCTCTGCTACGAGATCTGGCCAAAACAAAACCAGCGGGGTCAGCCCCGAATAACAAGTACCGCCAAAGGGGCACAAGAGTTAAGATTAAAAAAACCCAGATAATAGAATGATTGATAATAGTAATACTTATGCAACTATTATAGGGTAGCGCAACATCCTCGAACCCATATGGCACCCTTACAACCAAACAAGGACAAAAGGTGCCGCATGGAGTCGGAACGTGTCGTACTCTATATCTTTCACATAAGTTAAAAAGGTATAAACAATAAAATCTCCTGATCGTGACTTCGGTCGATAGCCTATCGCAGCACAATAACCAACCCAATAATCAAACAAGAACATGGGTTGGATCATGTACCATGATAGACCATGTTTCTCAGTCATTCACAGAAGTAACACTTCACAACCAGAATAAGTCTTCCATTCATAACTTCGGTCCACAGCCTGTCATAGTACGATAACCAACCCAACAATCAAACAAGAACATGGGTTGGATCACGTACCACAACAGTCCGCTTCCCTCGGTTATTCGCGGAAGGTAATAGGATACAAGCAAGTCGTTTTTACGGCCAATCAAGTCTACGAGTTTCTAGTGGGACGAGGTTATCCTCACGTCATGTTATTAGAAAATCCTCAGATCGTATCTTTCCAGCAAGGCTAGCCAACCCAGGGGTTCGCGTAGACAGGTGTCATTGAGCACAGGTCCCTCGTAAGGCCACCTTGCCAAGACATATAATATATAGCAGGAATTAATCGGATACCGTCATCCACTCGTTGCGGATGACACAGTATCCGTGGAGACCAGCCGACGCGTCAAGACAATATCTCCAGGCGGTTGGTGTAACACGATCTCAAAATTCTGTCCTCCCCCTGCATGATTATCCCCCTAAAGTCGTACTTTAGTACGAGTACCCCAAAGAGGATCCATGTCAATCAGTATGTCAACATGTACTACCCTCTTTAGTGTAATGCATCATTACAAATACGCCACGTGGAGTTACGAGTCATTTGTCGAGCATGAACAAGAACTGGGACATTCAGGTACAGGTATCGGGTAGGAACACTTTGTTCTTCGGGGTCACATTAGTGCTCATATCATGCTCGGGACAAAAGGTGTAAGGATATAAAATGGGCATATAATATCTGATAAAATATCAAAAGCGTACGCACAAAAGCACGCACGCTCAAGGGGTAAAAAGTCACGCAGGCTCACTCAAGGCAGCGTACGTGAAAAGTCACGCAGGCTCAAGAGGAGAGAGCTGCGTGAAAAGTCACGCAGACTCAAGGAGAGAGCTGCGTGAAAAGTCACGCAGACTCAAGGAGAGAGCTGCGTGAAAAGTCACGCAGACTCAAGGAGAGACACGCTTCCAACAGGAAGCGTGCTCAAACAGAAGCACACTGCTCACTGTCTTCTCCAAACAGCAAGAACACCATGGCTGAACCCGAGCTTCAAGGCATCATAACTTGGCCATCCGAACTCCAAATCCAGATTTCTAAAGTTCTAACTTGGGTGAAACTGAATGCTCTTCCACATGGAAGCATCAAAAACTCATAAAATCCAACTAAAGTAGATCAAACCATGCAAAATCCGAAAATGATTAAAACTTAGATCTACAAAAATCAAAGCTTCAAAATGAAAATTTCTAAGTTCTAAACTAGTATAGATTGAGGAGAAGAACATGTTTTGGCAAATAGTTTTGTAAGAAATCTTTGACAAAAATTATTGATCCATCTCTTGAGCAAGTTGGTACTTGCCTTGGTTGGTGGAGGAAATAAATGAGAGGAAGTAAATGAGAGGAGAGAGAAGGAGATGAGTTATTATATAGAATTTTGAACCCATGGGTTCATGATGAACCAAAGGGTTCATGATGAACCATTGGTGAACCAAGAATAGGTTACCCAAATGAGCCAAAATTGTAGGCCCAAATGCAGAAAATAAATTAGGAAAAAATATTTTGTCGAATATTTTTGGGAAATGCATGAAGAAATACTGCATACTAAATATCGTATAAATTCAAGGTAAATATAATTTATCGGTTTACGCATTAAAATACGTATTACAGGATTGGGGAGTGACATCTCTACCCTTCTTAGAAAAATTCCGTCCTTGGAATTCCAGGCAAGACAGGATAGTGAAATCAGGGCAAGCAAGGCACAATCATATACAAGTTAACTATCATAGCAGTTATTATCATACATCACAAAGCGCAAACAAGCAGGTGCAGATAAGCATGGAATCGTGTCAATATGGTACAAATATACCTTCTTGGTCAAACAAATGCGGATACCGAGATCTGATCTCATCCTCGCGCTCCCAGGTTGACTCTCCCGAAGAGTGATGGTTCCAAGAAACACGGACAAGGCTTATCGTCCGATTCTTGAGTACCTTCTCTCGTCGGTCCAATATAGACACGGGTTGTTCCTCGTAAGTTAGGTCGGTACCAACGACTAGCTCAGAATGATCGAGGACATGACTCGGATCCGGGACATACCCACGTAATTGGGACACATGAAACACATCATGTATGCCAGTTAACGAAGGCGGAAGGGCAAGTCGATAAGCCACATCGCCTACCCGAGCGAGAATCTTAAAAGGACCAACGTATCTTGGACTAAGCTTTCCCTGGGTTCCAAATCTGATGATACCCCGAGTAGGCGAAATCCTCAAAAATACTTGGTCGCCAACTCTAAACTCTAGAGGCCTACGGTGCTGATCTGCCCAATGACGATGTCGGTCCTGTGCAACTCGAAGGCGTTCTCTGACCAACTTAACTATCTCCACAGTCTGCGTGATCATCTCTGGCCCCAACAACTTCCGTTCTCCGACGTCGTCCCATGCCAAAAGGGACCTGCACTTCCTTCCGTATAATGCTTCGAACGGGGCCATCTGAATGCTAGCCTGATAGCTGTTATTATAGGAGAACTCCACTAGATGAAGGTGATCCTCCCAAGATCCGCCAAAATCCAAGGTACATGCCCGTAGCATATCTTCTAACGTCTGAATGGTTCTTTCTGATTGTCCGTCAGCTTGTGGATGATAAACAGTACTGAATCTTAACTTGGTTCCCAAACTTTGGTGCAAGCTCCGCCAAAAATGGGAAGTAAACCGCGTATCCCGATCTGATACTATACTAACTGGAACACCATGCTGTCTTACTATCTGCTTCATGTACATTTCTGCTAACTGCTCAGTAGTTTGTCCAACTCGAAAAGGAAGGAAATGAGCGACCTTCGTGAGTCGATCTACTATTACCCAGACTGCATTCTTACCAGTCGGGGATCTAGGTAAACCGGTCACAAAATCCATCGTGATGTGCTTCCATTTCCATTCTGGAATAGGAAGCGGCTGTAGCAATCCTGCTGGTCTCTGCTGTTCGGCCTTCACCTGCTGACATACCAGACACTTGGATACAAATCTCGCTATCTCTCTTTTCATGCCATTCCACCAAAAGTACTGCCTGATATCTCGATACATCTTCGTTCCTCCTAGATGAATGGACTAAATAGAACTATGAGCTTCGGACATGACTTCTTGCCGAAGGTCTCCACTCGGTACACAAAGTCTGTTTTCAAACCTGAGCGTACCATCTTCATGAACCACTAACTCCTTCCTACGGCCTGATTCACACTCCGACCGCAACTTCTGAATCCGTGGATCTCCTGCTTGTGCTGCCCTTATCCTCTCTACTAAGGTTGACTGAATCTGCATACTGGTCATTCTTTCTATGTCCCTTGGCAAAACTACTTCGATTCCCATACTCTGAAGGTCTTCTAAAATATGCTTCTGCGAGGTCAAGATAAAGGCACTTTCTCTCCTACTCAGTGCATCTGTAACTATATTTGCCTTGCCTGGATGATACTGAAGATCTAAATCAAAATCCTTCAGCAGTTCTAACCATCTTCTTTGCCTCATGTTCAAATCTCGCTGCGTGAATACGTATTTCAAACTCTTATGATCAGTATAGATCTCTACCTGATCCCTGTATAAATAATGCCTCCACAACTTGAGTGAAAATACCACAGCTGCTAACTCCAAATCGTGAGTCGGGTAATTCTTCTCAGGGTCTCGAAGCTGCCGAGATGCATATGCTATCACCTTTCCATGCTGCATCAATACACATCCAAGACCCTTCCCTGATGCGTCACAATATACTGTAAAGCCTCTCGCTCCTACTGGAAGCGTCAAGATCGGGGCTGAGATCAATCTCTTCTTCAATTCTTCAAACGATGCCTGACAGCTAGCTGACCAAACAAACTCTACGTCCTTGTGCGTCAAACGCGTTAAGGGCGCAGAGATCCTGGCAAAGTCCGCCACGAACCTTCTGTCGTAACCAGCTAATCCTAAGAAACTCTGCACTTTTACAACCGTTCTCGGGACTGGCCAATGCTCTACAGCCTCAATCTTCTTCGGATCCACTGACACTCCTGCCCCAGAAATTACATGCCCCAGGAACGAAATGTAATCTAACCAGAATTCACACTTATCGAGCTTCGTATAAAGTTGATGCTCCCTCAATGTCTGTAAGACAGTCCTAAGATGTTTCTCATGCTCCTCTTCACTGCTGAAATAGACAAGAATGTCATCTATGAACACCACCACAAATTTATCCAAATACGGCAGAAAGATGCGGTTCATTAAATTCATGAATACTGCGGGGGCGTGGGTTAGTCCAAAGGGCATTACTAAAAACTTATAATGCCCATATCTAGATCTGAATGCTGTCTTCGGTATGTCTTGCTCCCGGACTCTTACTTGATAGTATTCTGACCGAAGATCGATCTTGGAAAAGACGCTGGCCTTGCTCAACTGATCAAACAGGTCATCAATCCTTGGTAGTGGGTACTTATTCTTCACTGTTACTGTATTCAGCTTGCGGTAGTCGATGCACATCTTCGTCGACCCATCCTTCTTGGGAACTAGAATTACTGGCGCGGCCCAGGGCGATTTACTGTCTCGGATGAATCCCTTAGACTTCAACTCTTATTCATGTTGATACAACTTATCCTGTTCTGACGGCGACATTCTGTAAACTCTGTCTGCAATAGGCCTCGTTCCAGGGTTCAACTCAATGCTAAATTCTACTTCTCTGACTGGGGGTATCCCTGGGAGCTCATCAGGGAAGACGTCGAGAAAATCTTCGACGACTCTCGAAATCTGTCCTGGCTCTGACACTGCTGCTGAGATGACGCCTCCGGCCTGATTCTTCAAGGTTCGAGTAAAGATGAACTGCTCCATCCCAGGAACGCTGAATATGACCCTACCTCCTCTACAATCAATTATCGCATGACTGTCTCTCAACCAGTCCATGCCAAGAACGACATCAAAATTCTCCATAGGGAATTCAATCAATGATGCGGGCAGTAAATGCCCACACACCTCCACCGGACATGAAAAGCGCACTCTGCTAACTTCTACGAGCCCATTGCCGGTGAGTATATCCATCCTCTCCGGCAATGCCTCAAACTCTAATCCAATCCGTGTAGCATATCGTGCAGAGATGAATGAATGAGTAGCACCTGAATCAAATAATACTACAGCGGGAAATGAGGTGACGAGAATTTTACCTGCCACCACGTCACTAGACGCTAGAGCCTCTCCCAAGGATAATGTAAGAGCCTGTCCCTGGCCCCGCTGAGCTCCTTGTTGCGGCCTTCCTCGACCATGTTGTTGCTGCCTCTGAGGGCCTTCGGCTTCCTGGGCCTGGCGGAACATCTGAGCCTGCATTGGTAGACGCTGGGCTAGGGGCCTTACTGCTAATACTGGCCCTCCACTCGGGGTTACCACCGGAGCTGGCAATGCTGGAAACTGCTGAGCTGGCCCTCCTGGCCTCTGCATCATAGGACAAGTGGAGATACGGTGGTCTGAACTACCAGATCTCAAGCATAAGCCATTCGCTGACCGGCACACCTCCCTCGTGTGCCCTGCCTTCCCACAGAATGTACAGCCCTGGGGTGCTCCCTGACGCTGTTGTTGGTTCTTCGGCTGCTGATGTCGAACTGGCGCTGTATTAGTTGACACGGCCGTCCTCCGCGACGCTCCTGCATCATAAATACGTACACCGGGTGCTGGTACCGACGTTCGCTGTATTGCTTCTCCTCCAACCTGGGAATGAGATCTCTTCTGACCTTCTGTCCTCGATGCCAACCTCTGCTGGGTAAGCTCGTGCCTCCGAGCGGCCGTCAAAACAGCATCAAACGTCTGGTAGTCGTGTCCTTCCATAAGCTGTAATAGTTCCAAATGAAGTCCCTGCTGGATCCTCATAGCTTTCTCTGGCTCCGTTGCCACCATTGCTGGTACGAAACGGCACAATCTGCAGAACTCTGCTGCATACCCATCTACGGTCTTGCCTGCTTGCTTGAGACTGATAAACTTCTGCTGGAGTTCATATCGAGCTACTACGCCAAAATACTTGGCCTTGAATCTATCACTGAAGGTGGTCCAACGAACAGGGCATCTTGTACCAACTTCTTCTGATGCCCACCAGTCGCGGGCAAGATCCTGAAGTACCAGTTTGACCTGATCAACCTTCTCATCATCTGGAACCTTGGCTGCCACAAGAATGGCTTCAATGTCTTGAATCCATGCATCCGCAGTGATGGCATCCTCCGTGCCATCAAAATACCTCGGGTTCAAGCGACGGAACCTTCCTGATGCTCCCGAGTCAACCCCGGCACTCCTCTCAAGAGCTAACTGAATCCCTTGGTTCAGTAACACGTTCTGCTCCTGCTGCCGAGTCTGTTGCTGTTGGTTAGTGACAAAAAACCCCCGGATGATCTCCAGGAGTGCTACGGCATCTGGTACTGCCGTCGCTGCTGGTGCTGCAAGAGTTTCAATAACCTGAGGCTGCACTGCCTCTGGTTCCATTTCTGCTCGTGTCCTCCCTGGGGAAGGTTTTCTCCCCTGCTGGTGCCCAGTTGAGCCATGCTCTCGCTGCTCTTCCTCTTGGGCCTCACCCGCTACTGAGAATGAAGCACCCCTATAGAGAAAGATATAAGATTATCAAGTCCGAACGAGAAAGATTTCGAGGATGCAAGTCAGGTTAGAGATCAAGGCAAGGACAGAGAATTCGAAACAGAATTTCAAGGGGAACAAGTTTTGATTGAGACTCCTAATAATTTTGTAATACCCCACAAGTCTGAAAAACAGACCTGCATGGGCCACCACTAAAACCTTGTCACGCCCCAGTACCGAAATACGGAGACGGACTAGGCCAGCTACTCCATATGAGGTACGTAACGTCATATGGCGATCGTGGCTGTCGAAAGACTAGGGGGTACATGCTACAATCAAGTCTCCTATGGTCCCACAGAGTTCTATGTGTCAATCAATCAAGTCACATCAGCAATGAAATAAACATTAAAGATAAAGCAGTAAGGCATCCCTGACGCTTCATCAAAATGATCATGAGAGACTAGCTTTATAATTTAGCTATCTCAGAGAGTCAGGAGTACAAAATTATACACAGCTGCAGTCTGTTTAATTACAATTATGTACTGACACAAAATATCGAGTAATCCGGCTAACAGGTGCCGGTGGCTAAACGTCGCAAAAGTATAAACAGGAGTGGTGGAGAAGAAACCCACTCGAGTTCCCAGACCGCCATGCTCCTAGTATGCACCATGGATGTCAGGGAGGAAGATCGTGTCCTCTGGCTCTGCTACGAGATCTGGCCAAAACAAAACCAGCGGGGTCAGCCCCGAATAGCAAGTACCGCCAAAGGGGCACAAGAGTTAAGATTAAAAAAAACCCAGATAATAGAATGATTGATAATAGTAATACTTATACAACTATTATAGGGTAGCGCAACATCCTCGAACCCATATAGCACCCTTACAACCAAACAAGGACAAAAGGTACCGCATGGAGTCGGGACGTGTCGTACTCTATATCTTTCACATAAGTTAAAAAGGTATAAACAATAAAATCTCCTGATCGTGACTTTGGTCGATAGCCTATCACAGCACAATAACCAACCCAACAATCAAACAAGAACATGGGTTGGATCATGTACCATGATAGACCATGTTCCTCAGTCATTCACAGAAGTAACACTTCACAACCAGAATAAGTCTTCCGTTCATAACTTCGGTCCACAGCCTGTTATAGTACGATAACCAACCCAACAATCAAACAAGAACATGGGTTGGATCACGTACCACAACAGTCTGCTTCCCTCGATTATTCGCGGAAGGTAATAGGATACAAGCAAGTCGTTTTCACGGCCAATCAAGTCTACGAGTTTCTAGTGGGACGAGGTTATCCTCGCGTCATGTTATTAGAAAATCCTCAGATCGTATCTTTCCAGCAAGGCTAGCCAACCCAGGGGTTCGTGTAGACAGGTATCATTGAGCACAGGTCCCTCGTAAGGCCACCTTGCCAAGACATATAATATATAGCAGGAATTAATCGGATACCGTCATCCACTCATTGCGGATGACACAGTATCCGTGGAGACCAGCCGGCGCGTCAAGACAATATCTCAAGGCGGCTGGTGTAACACGATCTCGGGATTCTGCCCTCCCCATGCATCTAGTATATTTAGTTGCCTAGTTTAACCCTAGGTGAAATCTTGGACTCACATGCTGTAGCCTGCATGATTATTCCCCTAAAGTCGTACTTTAGTACGAGTACCCCAAAGAGGATCCATGTCAATCAGTATGTCAACATGTACTACCCTCCTTAGTGTAATGCATTATTACAAATACGCCACGTGGAGTTACGAGTCATTTGTCGAGCATGAACAAGAACTGGGACATTCAGGTACAGGTATCGGGTAGGAACACTTTATTCTTCAGGGTCACATTAGTGCTCATATCATGCTCGGGATAAAAGGTATAAGGATATAAAATGGGCATATAATATCTGATAAAATATCAAAAGCGTACGCACAAAAGCACGCACGCTCAAGGGGTGAAAAGTCACGCAGGCTCACTCAAGGCAGCGTACGTGAAAAGTCACGCAGGCTCAAGAGGAGAGAGCTGCGTAAAAAGTCACACAGACTCAAGGAGAGAGCTGCGTGAAAAGTCATGCAGACTCAAGGAGAGAGCTGCGTGAAAAGTCACGCAGACTCAAGGAGAGAGCTGCGTGAAAAGTCACGCAGACTCAAGGAGAGAGCTGCGTAAAAAGTCACCCAGACTCAAGGAGAGACACGCTTCCAACAGGAAGCATGCTCAAACAGAAGCACACTGCTCACTGTCTTCTCCAAACAGCATGAACACCATGGCTGAACCCGAGCTTCAAGGTATCATAACTTGGCCATCCGAACTCCAAATCCAGATTTCCAAAGTTCCAACTTGGGTGAAACTGAATGCTCTTCCACATGGAAGCATCAAAAACCCATAAAATCCAACTAAAGTAGATCAAACCATGCAAAATCCGAAAAAGATTAAAACTTAGATCTACAAAAATTAAAGCTTCAAAATGGAAATTTCTAAGTTCTAAACTGGTATAGATTGAGGAGAAGAACATGTTTTGGCAAATAGTTTTGTAAAAAATCTTTGACAAAAATTATTGATCCATCTCTTGAGCAAGTTGGTACTTGCCTTGGTTGGTGGAGGAAATAAATGAGAGGAAGTAAATGAGATGAGAGAGAAGGAGATGAGTTATTATATAGAATCTTGAACCCATGGGTTCATGATGAACCAAAGGGTTCATGATGAACCATTGGTGAACCAAGAATAGGTTACCCAAATGAGCCAAAATTGTAGGCCCAAATGCAGAAAATAAATTAGGAAATAATATTTTGTCGAATATTTTTGGGAAATGCATGAAGAAATACTGCATAATAAATATCGTATAAATTCAAGGTAAATATAATTTATCGATTTACGCATTAAAATACGTATTCCAGGATTGGAGAGTGACACAGAGGGATTCTGTGAGAAGGACAAGTCACATTTGGTCTGCCGGTTGAGGAAGAGCTTGTATGGTCTGAAACAGGCTCCGAGGCAGTGGTACAGAAAGTTCGAGTCGTTTATGGGGGAGCATGGTTATGCACGGACGACGTCGGACCACTGTGTATTTGTGAGGTATTTTGCCGATGATGATTTCATCATTTTGTTGCTCTATGTAGATGACATTCTATTAGTGGGTCGGAATGCCACTAGAATAGCGGAGTTGAAGCGCCAACTGGGCGCGGCCTTCTCTATGAAGGATTTGGGCGCAGCGAAGACTATTCTTGGGATGGAGATCAGCTGAGAGAGAGTCCAAGCTGCTACATTTGTCCCAAAAGAAGTACATTCATAGGGTACTTCAGCGTTTCATGATGGACGGGTCGAAGAAAGTGAGTTCCCCCCTCGCGGCTCACTTTAAGCTCACTGAGGAGCAGTGTCCATCCACCGAGGACGAAAAGGAAGATATGGAGCGGGTTCCATATGTCTCAGCTGTGGGGAGCCTTATGTATGCTATGGTGTGTACGAGGCCAGATATTGCTCATGCAGTTGGTACGGTTAGCAGGTATCTTTCAAATCCTGGAAGGGTACATTGGAGTACGATCAAGTGGATTCTACGATATCTTCAGGGCACTGCTGGTTGAAGACTTTCCTTTGGTGGTGACGAGCCAAAGCTGGTTGGATATACCGACGCAGATATGGCTGGAGATGTAGACACGAGGCGATCGACTTCGGGCTACGTGATGATGTTTGCGGGAGGAGCAGTGTCGTGGCAGTCGCGGTTGCAGAAGTGTGTTGCCTTGTCGACGACAGAGGCAGAGTACATTACGGCGACGGAGGCTTACAAGGAGCTGTTGTGGATGAAGAAACTGTTACAGGAAATGGGACTGAAGCAAGAGCAGTATACTTTGCTTTGCGACAGTCAGAGTGCTATCCACCTTGTGAAGAATCAAACGTTTCATAGCCGGTCCAAACACATCGAGACTCGGTATCATTGGATACGGGATGTGGTTGAGAAGAAGGACGCGAAGCTTGAGAAGGTTCACACAGATGACAACGGAGCTGATATGTTCACGAAGATTCTACCAACATGTGTGGTTTCAGATCGGAGTATCAATTTCTTTGGTACCATAAAACAAATAATTGTTGATAAATTTAGAAAGAAAAAAATTTTGTTTAGACATTCATACATAATTTTAAGTATTTTCGGTATTGTCTCATCGCAAATTTAAAAATAAATAAAATAACAGCCACATTTGATGATTGGTTTAGCCAAGATATATAAGCTTTCATCATTTACATTATAATATTACTGTATTTTTACATCCTTTATTATTATTATTTTTCGATCAATTATTTGAGAAAGATGTTGGGTTTTGGCCTTTATCATTTGAAATTTTAGTCCCACATCGGCTAGGCCAAAGGAGTTGTATCTCTATATATTAGCTATGCTATTTTAGAGATGCACATGTGGTATGGAGGTGCACATGGGTGTGCCATGTGGGGTTATTTTTCTAATGGGAAAAAGGCTAAATAAAAAATTGAAAGCATTCATTCTTTTTGCTCTTGGAAAATTTATTTCCATGGGAGCTAAGTCCCGTAGCGATTCGGACTCGGACTCATGAGACGTAATGTGGCGTTTTGTTGGCACACTTTACACTTAGCACGCACGTCAGCATCGTCGCTAGGCGCATAGTGCGCTTAAGCTGCGCTCGTTGCGCGAGCCAGGTGCGCAGCTCAGGTTGCGCGGTCCAGGTTGCAGGTTGCGCGGCCAGTGGCGTACCCAGTTGCGCGCACAGGTGCACGCTCACTTACGCGGGTGGCGCAGGGTGCGCAGGGCGCGTAGGTGGTACAAGTGGCTCAGTGTGCGTTCAGCGCGTGGTGTACAAGGTGCGCAGAGTGCGCGAGGTGCACAACTTGTTTCAGATCGTGCCTATGCATGATCTGAGCGGTTACTGCACGTTCGAAGTGGTTATTGCCACGTCCCGAATGTTGTGCTAACCGGACAGTTGCTACTTGGGCCTATAAAAGGTCTCTTCTCTCTCACAGGCAAAGTATACAAAGAATATACAGAGAGTTACGAAAGTTTACAAGTGTTTCTTAAGACAAGTAAACAGAGGCTGTGAGAGAAAAGAAAAGCTTTGCACCAGCATTACTTTTGCACGGGAGTCCGTGTACGATCCGAGGAGTCAGAAGAGCAGAAGTGTTACAAAGTTCTCCGACGAACTTGCTGGTTCCTGGAAGCTATTCGTGTAGGGCGAATATAGCTTTGAGCAACGGTGATCATTCACCCCAGCAGGATATTCATCCATCAATCGTCAGTCATCTTTATCTTCTTCGCTGCTGTGGATTACGAAATCTTTTTAGATTTTCGTAATATCATATGTTGCTGTAACGAGATCTTCTTAGATCTTCGTTAAACTTGCACAACCTTCCATAAGTGTTGCGTTGGAACATTATTTTTACAATTGTTTCATCTTCTCAGTTTTTTATCGAAAAATTGTGCCCCGGCACTAACAATCTCAAAGCTATATTGCTACGATGGAAAACTTTAATGCTTCACTCCTCAATACTGACTTCTGTAAGTTAGAAAAGTTTGATGGAGAGCATTATCAAGTCTGGAAGAGTAAGGTTTATCTCACTTTTCAACTCAGAGACATTGATCACGTACTTCATGAAGAGGAACCTACTGTACCAGATGTTGGGTCTGCTGGCGCAATCACTGCGGCTACTAAACTTCAGGCCAAGTGGAGAAGGAAGAATAGCATTTGCAGGCTGCTTATCCTGAATGCTATGGAGGATTTTCTAGCATAATCCTACAGTAAGAAGATTATTGCCAGAGACATATGGGAGTCTCTGAAGAAACTGCACGAAGAAGACAAAAATAGGAGCAATATATTTGTGGTTGAAAAATATCACAAATGGCTCTTTGAGGACGAGAAGTCCATGCTGCCGCAGATGAAAGAATTCCTGAAGCTGCGACAAATGCTGAAAGACGAGGCGATGTCCCTCCCCGACAAGTTTGTTGTTGGAGGGATTGTCTCGAAGCTCCCCGCTGGGTGGAGTAAGTTCTATGCAAACATGCATAGGAAGAAGTTTGAGGTCAGCCTTGAAGATCTCTTGCAGAAAATCTATGTTGAGGACCAGATGCGGGCTCAACTGAAGGTGGACGTACTGTCCAAGCAATTGGCTAACGCCAATCTGGTTCATACCAAGGAACCAAGGGGAAAGCAGGCGGCTTCCCACAGCAAGAAGAAGGACCCTGACAATTTAAAAGTCAAGGAAACTTCGTTCAAGCAAAAGAAGCCAAAGTCTCATTTGGCTTGTTTTAAGTGTGGCAAGAAGGGCCACTTCAAGAATGAATGCAAAGCAAAGACCAAGCAATCAAAGCAAGAAGAGTCTAGTAAGGTATCTATGATCACTGACGTTATTGCTATAATTGTGCAGGTTGATGCGGTAGGGACTGATTCTGACTGATGGATAGACACTGGAGCCACCTGCCGTGTCTGCTCCAGCTAGGAATGGTTCACTACCTACACACCTACTTCTGAAGTGGTTATGGTGGCGAACCAGGCACAAGCTGATGTGCTCAGAATTGGGACGGTGGTATTGAAGATGACTTCTGGCAAGTCTCTGACGCTTCAAGGCGTGAAGTACGTACCTGCTATCGCCAAGAACCTAATCTCAGGAGGCCTACTCTGCAACGTAGGTCTCAGGATGGACATCAATGCTGGCCAGATGGTGATGTCTATCAAGGGAACATATTTCGGGAAATCTTTTTATACCGAAGGAAAGATTAAAATTTAGCTTGTAAATCAGTCCAATGTTATTAATACAATTACTCCTTTTGCTTATACTTTTGAGTTGTGGCATTATAGACTAGGACATGTTTATTGTAAACGAATAAACAGAATGTCTAGTCTAGGGCTTATCTCCAAGTGTGGGGGTAAGGTAGAGAAATGTGAAGTTTGTGCTCAAACGAAGATCACAAGGAAAACCTTTCCTCGGTTTAATCGAAGTACAGATCTTCTGGAGTTGGTACACTCCGATATCTGTAACTTCAAACAGTTTTCTACAAAGGCCGGGATGAAGTATTTCATAACCTTCATCGATGACTTCTCTAAGTATGCGTTCGTCTACTTGCTAAAGGCTAAAGACGAACCATTCGAGAAGGTTAAGGAGATCAGAGCCGAAGCTGAGCGGAAGACTAGACAACAACTCAAAAAAATAAGAAGTGATCGAGGTGGAGAGTACAGGTCTCATGAATTCGTATCGTTCTGAAAGAACATAGAATTGTTAATGAGACTACGGCTCCGTACTCTCCTCAATCAAACGGAGTAGCAGAGAGAAAGAACAGAACGTTAACAGAAATGATTAACTCAATGCTGTTGACTGCGGGTCTTCCTAAGTGCTACTTGTAATGTCCCAAATTCGTGATACGTATTTAGTGTACATATACGTATTTTAGACCCATATTTTATTTAGTCATGATTAGTTATCTTGGTTTATTTTGCATTGACTTGGTTTATTGGCATTGATAGTTTTAAATGGTTTTAATGGTTCATTAGTTTATTTTTGGATTAGTGAGGCTTGGTTTATTTCTTGATTCTTTTGGTTTAAATTGCTAGAGAGAGAGTTTATTGGTCTTGACTTGGTTCACCTTGGTTTATCTTGGCTTGGTTTATTCCTGGGTTGGTTCGGTTTGGTTTGCTTGGTTCATTATGAACCATAGGGGAACCACCTACCTATCACCACCATCCCCATTTATTAACCCCCTTCTCCTTTCTCTCTCTTCATTAATCATCTTCTTCTTTCTCATTTACTTCCTTACCTACCAGAAAGAGGGAGAGAGAGGTCTAGGCAAGTGTAACTTGCTTCATGGATGAACTCGGATTTTATTACTTCATTCTCTTCCTTACAGCATTTTAAATCACTTTAGAAATTGGCATTTTCATTTTCCATGGCTAGATTTTTGTAGATCTAGATTTACATTACTTTCGAATTTCTTGGGTTTTGATCTACTTAATCTTGTTATTTTCAAGTTTTGATGGTTCCATGTTGTAGAGAATTTCGTTCTACCCCATTTTGACCCAAGGAAGTTCGGATTTGGACTCTGGATGAAGGTTTTATGGAGCTTGAAAGCTTGGGTTCATGGTGTTCTTCTCTTCTGAAACATGGAGAAGAAGAACAGTACTTGACTTGACCGCATGAATAATCCATGGAGCAAGTGATTCCCAGCCGCATGGGTTGTTTCCTTCTCAGCCGTATGATACTTGCATAAGCTCAGCCGCATGGGAAGTTCTACCCAGCCGCATGAGACTCACTTGAGCCCAGCCGCATAGGGAGTTCTCCCAGCAGCATGTGATTTCTCTAGCCTCGGTCGCATGAGACCTAACTGAATTGACCAGTATAAACCCCCTGCTCCTTTCAGCCGCATGGACCCGTGTCTTCTCGGCCGCATAAGGATCCATTCCCCCGCTGGCCGTATAAGCTTGGTTTCCCACCAGCCGCATGGACCCATATATTTTTTTCCAGCCGTATGGGGTGCTCTGAATTGAGCCGCATATGCCCCTTCCTTACCACTGGCCGCATACGACTGATACCCTTCGGCCGTATGAATCCATTCTCCTTCAGCCGCATGGACCCATCCTCCGCCAGCCGTATGAGTTTCCTATCATTCCTGACCGCATATGCCTTAGCCGTATGGCTCTTCTATAGCCCTGTGTATTGATATTTATTTAGATATTTTATGCCCATTTTATATCCTTACGCCTTTTTCCTGAACTTGGTAAATTACGATTTGATTGACATGATTGAAATGATAATTGTACCTGATGTGACAAGGAACTGACATGACATGATAGTGGCCCGCCGTGGCGCACTCCTGACAAAGTACACTTGGCATGATAACCTGACATGGTATATCTTGAATAGCTGTTGCGACGGCTACCTGACATAACCTGACCTGTATAAGTAACCTGGACACCGTGGGCGATTGTGCTTGTACAAATAATCCAGTCATGTCTTGCATCATGTCTAGGAGGGGACTCCTGAGTACCACGGTCAGGAGTACCTACTGAAATAGACTAAGGTTAATGACTAGTATAATTCACTAGACATGAAGAGATGTTCCCCAGTTACAGGCGATCCCGTTATCCCGACCGCAAATATTTGGACTTGTAGTCTGCCGACAAATAGGGCATATTTCCAGCCCACTGTTATGTGGGGCACCCGTCATTGTCACTTAAATGATTGTACTCTATTGTCACTCTTATGTATTGTACTCTCTAAATTGTCACTATAATGATTGCCTGGATAGCTGCAGGGCCTGTGACTACTTGGAGCATCTCATTGTATCTTGCTAGAAACTAGGATTGTTATAACCCTAGTTAGTTAATGTAGAAAGCCGTAGGCAATGATTGGCCGTGATTGCTTGGATGGAGTCTAGTCCAGTATAGTATTGTCTAGAAGTGATTGATTACAAGATCGTACCAGAATAATTGAATGATTGTCACTCCAGATTGTTACTATAACGATTGTACTCTATTGTCACTCTAGCATATTGCACTCTTCATTGTCACTCTCATCATTGTACTCACTTCTTTTTACTTTAATGATTGGCACCTTTAGCAATAAATGATCAGAGACTAAGTTCTGTTCAGGCGAAGGGTTACAATCTCGGTCCTTGTTTGGTTTAAGGATTGTAACCTGGCTTCCGAAATAGTACCTTCGTTTTCTCCTCATATATTGTCCAGCTATGTTTTATTAACATGATTCTCCAGTTCTTTTATGTCAATGATGCCTCACTTAATTATTTTCTCTGATTGGAATAAGTGCATTGGTAGTGCACAAACCTCAATCTGTGTTACTTATTGTTATTTTCTTACATATTGAATGATAATGATTTGTTGGTTTTAGTTCTTAAGTGAAGCCTCCTTTGTGGCACTTGCTCTTTCTGGGGTCTGACCCAGCTGGTTTTGTATGGCCGAAAACCGGAGCAGCACCCAAGGATCCCCCTGCTTTCCAGCCCGATGGTGGTCACCAGGCGTAACCAGGGCATCGAGTGGGTTTCTTTTGTTCTCCCACTGTAATATTGTAAATTATTCTTTTAAGGCATTTCGCCGACGAGCAAGTGTTAGCTCGATTGTACTTACTTACTGTCTGCCTACGGGCTGTAACATGATTGACAAGCCCCGGGGGTTGATCATGTATGACTGAACTCTTGCTAGTCCTCATATTTTGTAACGACTAGCTTCATGATCATTCTGAATATGTAATGTATGGGATGCCTTACTATTGTGTATTTGGTGGTCTGACATCTTGTAACTATTATTAGTTGGTTGAGATTGAGACAATAGTCTACTTTATGACCTTAAGAGACTGATGGATTGTAGTGAAACCCTCACATATCTAGACAGCCGTTATCGTATAGAGGCGTGGATTCTATTCCGTTATACGTAGCTGGCTATGTCTGCCCCCGCTCTCCAGTATTCTGGTTCTGGGGCGTGACATGGTTTAAGTGGTGGCCCATGCAGGTCTTGTTAATCAAGATGTGTGAGGGTTTACCGAATAGATGTCTCAATCAGTACTCGTCCTTGATCTCTGCTCATATCCTCTTGATTCCTGAAATTCTTGTCCTGATCACATGCTTGTAGTCGTTGATCTGTCCTGGTCCTTCCTTATTGTTCCTATGTCGTCTTCTTCAGCGGTATTGAACCTGGACCTGCTGATCAACAAGGCAGATCACCTCCCGTGGACCAGCAGCAACCAGGAGATCAGGCCCAGCACTCAGCAGCAGCCTTCCGAGCCGTGCCTCCTGGAGAACCAGTACCGCCAGTTCACCCCATCCAGCCAGTAGGGTCAGAGGATAGAGGATTGGTAGGACTCATCCGTGAGTTGCTTGCGTCCCAAGATCGTCAGGGAGATGCCTTGCACCAAGTAGTACAAGATGCTCTGAATAGAGGTGGTCCTCGAGGGAACAGTGCGGTCAACAGTTTCAAGCGCCTGAACCCTCCGTTCTTCGATGGCAGCGAGGATGCCATTGCTGTCGATGCTTGGCTACAAGATATAGAGGTGATTCTCGAAGCCGCGAAGATTCCAGAAGACGAGAAGGTGACTGTGGTGCGCCTACAATTATTGGATCTAGCCCGCAGTTGGTGGGCCGCACAAGCAGTGGGATTGGCAACACCTATCTCCTGGGCAGTGTTCAGCGAGAAGTTCCAGACCAAATATTATGACGTAGTGGCTCGGTATGACTTGCAGACCAGGTTCAGTAATCTTAAGCAGATGGGGAGGACGGTCGACGGTTATGCGGCCGAGTTTTCCAGACTCAGTCGGTTTGCTCCCACCTTGGTGGCAACCGAGTTTGACAGGGCGCAGAGGTTCCGGCAGGGACTTCACTTGGAGATTATATTGGCAGTAGAACAGTTCGAGCATCAGACCTATGATGCGGTGTTGCGAGCAGCGAGGAGGCACGAGTATACCTCCCAGAGAATAGTGGACAGGACCGGAGGTCGGAAGCAGTCCCATAGTCAAATGAATAAGTCTTCAGCCCCAGCCCCGGCAGCCAGGGCTTTGACTATCGGAGCTCCAAGGCAAGCGGCCTCAGTGACGTCGGTTCAGCACTCAACCCCGACGTACTCTCCGCAGAAACAGAAGCAAGCGCAGTCTTCTGCTGTGGGCTGTTCTTATTGTGGAAAGCCTGGACACGTGGTAGCGGAGTATCGTAAGGCATTAGGATTGTATTTATTATGTGGAGCACCAGACCATAGGGTGGGTTCCTGCCCATTCAGAGTTGATTCAGCATCGATAGTATCTAGTCCTTCAGTTATGGGACCAGCACCAGCACCAGCACCAGCACCAGCACCAGCTCTAGTTCACCAGCAACAACAGTTCCCGTTCCCGAGGCCATTGCCGACTCAGGCCCAGACCTTCCAGCAACAGAACCCGCGGCAGTTTGCCCTAGCCCGGGCTCAGGTTTAGAATCGACCGAGAGGTATATGTGTCCTCTCATCTTGCTTTTCTATCGTCATTATGCGGGGTGCATGACGTATTTCATGTATCCTAATTACGACGGAATATTTCGGACCCGAGCCATATCCTAGGTCATTCGAAACTGGTTATTGGTACCAACCTTTTCGTATGAGGATAGGCTCGTGTCTATGTTTAACCAAAGAGAGAGACCTCAAGCGCAAGACTATTAGTTCAGTCCATGTTGCTTAGAGTCATCCCTCTTTGGGAGAGTCAAACTTGGGAGCATGAGGATGATATCTGATTAGGTAATCCCGGCTGATTTGACTCGTAAGGTGTAATATCTTCCTTATGCCTTATGCTTTGAATCCTTGCTTGCATGAATGATTGTATGATTGATTGGTAGTGGTAGATTGCCTATGATAGAATAGCTTTCCCTTACGTCTCTAGCCTCTTGATTAAATTTCGAGGACGGAATTCTTTTAAGGTGGGTAGGATGTAATGTCCCAAATTCATGATATGTATTTAGTGTACGTATACGTGTTTTGGACCCATATTTTATTTAGTCATGATTAGTTATCTTGGTTTATTTTACATTGACTTGGTTTATTGGCATTGATAGTTTTAAATGGTTTTAATGGTTCATGAGTTTATTTTTGGATTAGTGAGGCTTGATTTATTTCGTGATTCTTTTGGTTTAAATTGCTAGAGAGAGAGAGTTTATTGGTCTTGACTTGGTTCACCTTGGTTTATCTTGGCTTGGTTTATTCCTGGATTGGTTCAGTTTGGTTTGCTTGGTTCATTATGAACCATAGGGGAACCACCTACCTACCACCACCATCTCTATTTATTAATCCCCTTCTCATTTCTCTCTCTTCATTAATCATCTTCTTCTTCCTCATTTACTTCCTTACCTACCAGAAAGAGGGAGAGAGAGGTCTAGGCAAGTGCAACTTGCTTCATGGATGAACTCGGATTTTATTACTTCATTCTCTTCCTTACAGTATTTTAAATCACTTTAGAATTTGGCATTTTTATTTTCCATGGCTAGATTTTTGTAGATCTAGATTTACATTACTTTCGGATTTCTTGGGTTTTGATCTACTTAATCTTGTTATTTTTTAGTTTTGATGGTTCCATGTTGTAGAGAATTTCGTTCTACCCCATTTTGACCCAAGAAAGTTCGGATTTGGACTCTGGATGAAGGTTTTATGGAGCTTGAAAGCTTGGGTTCAAGGTGTTCTTCTCCTCTGAAACATGGAGAAGAAGAACAGTACTTGACTTGACCGCATGAATAATCCATGCAGCAAGTGATTCCCAGCCGCATGGGTTGTTTCCTTCTCAGCCGCATGATACTTGCATAAGCTCAGCCGCATGGGAAGTTCTACCCAGCCGCATGAGACTCACTTGAGCCTAGCCGCATAGGGAGTTCTCCCAGCCGCATGTGATTTCTCTAGCCTTGGCCGCATGAGACCTAACTGAATTGAACCGCATAAACCCCCTGCTCCTTTCAGCCGCATAGACCCGTGTCTTCTCGGCCGCATAAGGATCCATTCCCCCGCTGGCCACATAAGCTTGGTTTTCCACCAGCCGCATGGACCCATATGTTTTTTTCCAGCCGCATGGGGTGCTCTGAATTGAGCCGCATATGCCCCTTCCTTACCACTGGCCGCATACGACTGATACCCTTCGGCCGCATGAATCCATTCTCCTTCAGCCGCATGGACCCATCCCCCGCCAGCCGCATGAGTTCCCTATCATTCCTGGCCGCATATGCCTTAGCCGCATGGCTCTTCTATAGCCCTGTGTATTGATATTTATTTAGATATTTTATGCCCATTTTATATCTTTACGCCTTTTTCCTGAACTTGGTAAATTACGATTTGATTGACATGATTGAAATGATAATTGTACCTGATGTGACAAGGAACTGACATGACATGATAGTGGCCCGCCGTGGCGCACTCCTGACAAAGTACACTTGGCATGATAACCTGACCTGGTATATCTTGAATAGCTGTTGCGACGGCTACCTGACATAACCTGACCTGTATAAGTAACCTGGACACCGTGGGCGATTGTGCTTGTACAAATAATCCAGTCCTGTCTTGCATCATGTCTAGGAGGGGACTCCTGAGTACCACGGTCAGGAGTACCTACTGAAATAGACTAAGGTTAATGACTAGTATAATTTACTAGACATGAAGAGATGTTCCCCAGTTACAGGCGATCCCGTTATCCCGGCCGCAAATGTTTGGACTTGTAGCCTGCCGACGAGTAGGGCACATTTCCAGTCCACTGTTATGTGGGGCACTCGTCATTGTCACTTAAATGATTGTACTCTATTGTCACTCTTATGTATTGTACTCTCTAAATTGTCACTATAATGATTGCCTGGATAACCTGGATAGCTGCAGGACCTGTGACTACTTGGAGCATCTCATTGCATCTTGCTAGTAACTAGGATTGTGATAACCCTAGTTAGTTAATGTAGAA
Organism: Iris pallida; assembly: GCA_029216955.1. Classification (NCBI taxonomy): domain Eukaryota; kingdom Viridiplantae; phylum Streptophyta; class Magnoliopsida; order Asparagales; family Iridaceae; genus Iris; species Iris pallida. Next base: position 829,695 of record JANAVB010043220.1, read on the forward strand.
AGCCGTAGGCAATGATTGGCCGTGATTGCTTGGATGGAGTCTAGTCCAGTATAGTATTGTCTAGAAGTGATTGATTACAAGATCGTACCAGAATGATTGAATGATTGTCACTCCAGATTGTTACTATAACGATTGTACTCTATTGTCACTCTAGCATATTGCACTCTTCATTGTCACTCTCATCATTGTACTCTCTCCTTTTCACTTTAATGATTGGCACCTTTAGCAATAAATGATCAGAGACTAAGTTCTGTTCAGGCGAAGGATTACAATCTCGGTCCTTGTTTGGTTTAAGGATTGTAACCTGGCTTCCGAAATAGTACCTTCATTTTCTCTTCATATATTGTCCAGCTATGTTTTATTTAGCATGATTCTCTAGTTCTTTTATGTCAATGATGTCTCACTTAATTATTTTCTCTGATTGGGATAAGTGCATTGGTAGTGCACAAACCTCAATCTGTGTTACTTATTGTTGTTTTCTTTCATATTGAATGATAATAATGATTTGTTGGTTTTAGTTCTTAAGTGAAGCCTCATTTGTGGCACTTGCTCTTTCTGGGGTCTGACCCAGCTGGTTTTGTATGGCCAGATACCGGAGCAGCACCCAAGGATCCCCCTGCTTTCCAGCCCGATGGTGGTCACCAGGCGTAACCAGGGCATCGAGTGGGTTTCTTTTGTTCTCCCACTGTAATATTGTAAATTATTCTTGTAAGGCGTTTCGCCGACGAGCAAGTGTTATCTCGATTGTACTTACTTACTGTCTGCCTACGGGCTGTAACATGATTGACAATCCCCGGGGGTTGATCATGTATGACTGAACTCTTGCTAGTCCTCATATTTTGTAACGACTAGCTTCATGATCATTCCGAATATGTAATGTATGGGACGCCTTACTATTGTGTATTTGGTGGTCTGACATCTTGTAACTATTATTAGTTGGTTGAGATTGAGACAATAGGCTACTTTATGACCTTAAAAGACTGATGGATTGTAGTGAAACCCTCACATATCTAGACAGTCATGATCGTATAGCGGTGGATTCCATTCCGTTATACGTAGCTGGCTATGTCTGCACCCGCTCTCCAGTATTCTGGTTCTGGGGCGTGACACTACTAGGGAGAAGCTGCATTGACGGCCACTTTTATTTTAAATAGAGTGCCTCATGCAACTTCAGCCGTTACTCCTCATAAACTCTGGTTCAAGGTCAGACCTAACTTGAATGTTATTCGAGTGTGGGGGTGTCTGGCATATGTCAAGCTTCCAGATCTAAAGATTCAGAAGCTTGGAACAAGGACTACTAAGACGATCTTCTTGGGGTATGCCGAGAAAAATGATGCTCGAAGATTTCTTGATATTGAGTCAAATCATATCATTGAATCTCGCGACGCAAATTATTTTGAAGACAAATTTGCAAGGCACAAGAATATTGTTCTTGCGGATGTACCGGAGAACAATGAAGATACGAAGGAAACTGAAGTCTTCAATGAAGATGTGGTCCAAGAAGATGTTGTTGTTGAAACAACGATTAATCCAGAACAAGCTGCATGAGCCGTCAGCGAAGCATGTGAGGAGGCCGAAGGACTTCGGAAGTGACTTTGTCACCTATCATGTGAAAGCAGATCCACTTACCTATGATGAGACGATGAAGACCAGAGACGCAGTTTTCTAGAAAGAGGCGATTGACAATAAAATTGATTCCATCACCTCAAATAACACTTGGGTGTTGGTTGATCTTCCTGAAGGAGCAAAATCCATCGGATGCAAATGGATCTTCAAGAAGAAGATGAAAGCAGATGGAACTATTGACAAGTTCAAGGCTAGGTTGGTAGCCAAGAGGTTTTTTCAGAAGCAGGGGATTGACTACTTTGACACGTATGCTCCAGTAGCCCGGATGACCACCATCAGAATGTTGATTGCTCTCACAGTAATACATAAGATGGTGATACATCAGATGGATGTGAAAACGGCTTTCCTAAATGGCGAGCTGACCGAAGATATATACATGCAACAGCCAGAGGAATTTGTCGTCAAGGGTCTTGAAGACAAAGTCTGCAAGTTGGTGAAATCTTTGTACGATCTTAAACAGGCTCCCAAGATGTGGCATAAGAAATTTGACAAAGTTATAAGGTCAAATGGCTACATGGTCAGCGAGACGGACAAGTGTGTTTACACGAAGTTCGCTGATGGAAGAGATATGATCGTTTGTCTGTACGTGGACGACATATTTATCCTAGGTACGGATATGGGTTGTGTCACGGAGACCAAAAAATTCATCTCGAACAAGTTCAGAATAAAGGACTTGGGGGAAGCTGATGTAATCTTAGGGATCAAGATCATCCGGACAGACACTGGACTAGCGCTGTCACAGTCTCATTATATTGAGAAAATGATCACTCGTTATGGGTATCGGGATCTTCCAGGGATCGATACGCCGTACAGGTGTGATCTCAAGCTGAAGCCTAATTCAGAGAAAAGCGTCAGGCAGCTAGAGTATGCAAGCGTAATCGGGAGTTTGATGTATGCTACTATTGCCACAAGGCCTGACATAGCTTTCGCCGTAGGAATGTTGAGTTGTTTCACAAGCAACCCAGGTGTTGAACACTGGAAAGATGTGAAACGGGTTATGAGATATCTCAAGAAGACTCAGACATATGCACTGTACTACAGCGGAGATCCGTCGGTAGTGGAAGGCTTCAGTGATGCCAGCTGGTGCTCAGAGGTGGAGAGCGAGAGGTCCACAGGTGGATTCATTTTCACTGTGGATGGAGCTGCTATATCGTAGAAGTCGAAAAAGCAGACTATGCTCTTGCGGTCATCCAGGGAATCTGAGTTCTTTGTACTTGATACCACAGCCGAGGAAGCAGAATAGCTTCGAGAGCTCATGTATGATCTTCCAGTGGTTGGGGCATAAATACTGGCGATACCGATATACTGCGACAACCAAGCGACTGCGACGGTGGCATCAAATGACCTCTTCAACGGGAAGAAGAGAACTGTGTGGTTGAAGCACAGGACAGTACAAGATCTCATCAAGAGGGGTGTTATTGCAGTGATTGATGTTCGGAGTCAGGAGAACCTGGCGGATCCGTTCACCAAGGACCTCAAGCGCCAGCTGGTCGATGACACAGCTTGTAAAATGGGCTTAAAGGTATTCTGATATTGTATTATTGTATTCCTACCATAAAGTTTTATGCTAATAGTTCAAAGAGAAATCTACTAGGCATCTAGCTTTTGGTTCAAGGGAGGACCACTAATCGGAAGAATATCAAGAATAGTGGGTACATGTTCTATTGGGCATGGAGAGGTTACGGACCTACAGCCACTGTTGTCTACTGTTATTTTCTGCAAAAAATGGATCATGTAGTGTAATGCATGTGGTCCGTATTACATATTTTGGAATACGTGTACGTATTTTATCGTGTATTGCATGATTTCCTGGCTTAGCATTTCATTCTTGGCTCGGTTTACTCTTGGCCCAAGTTGGCTTGGTTCGGTTTGGGATTGCTTGGGTTCATGATGAACCCATGGATGAACCCCCTACCTACCACCACCACTACCATTTATTAACCCCTTCTTCTTTCTCTCTCCTTATTAATCTTCTTCTTCTTCTTCCTCATTTACTTCCTTACCTACCATAGAGAGGGAGAGAGAGGTCTAGGCAAGTGCAACTTGTTTCATGGAAGAACTCTGATTTTATTGCTTCATTCTCTTCCTTACAACATTCTAACTTACTTTAGAACTTGGCATTTTCACTTTCCATGGCTAGATTCTCGTAGATCTATATTTACATTATTTTTGAATTTTTTGGGTTTTGATATACTTAATCTTGTTGTTTCCGAGTTTTGATGGTTCCATGTTGTAGAGAATTTCGTTCTACCCCATTTTGACCTATGAAAGTTCGGATTTGGGCTCCGGATGATGGGGTTATGAAGCTTGAGAATTTGGCTCTCATGGTGTTCTTCTTCTCTGAAATTTGGAGAAAATGAACTGTGCTGACTTGACCGCATGAATATTTCATGCGGCAAGTGTTCTATTCAGCCGCATGGCTGGAAGTACTTGAGCCGCATGAGGGTCGAACTCATCTAGCCGCATAACTCGCTCATTCCCAGCCACATGCGCCCTCCCCCTTCCTGGCCGCATGAGACCCACTTGACTTGATCGCATGAACATTTCATGCGGCAAATGTTCTCCCAGCCGTATGGACTTTTTCCCACTTAACCGCATGACTGAGCTTCCCAGTCCAGCCGCATGGGACTCCGCCCACCGAGCCGCATGAACTCAACACTCACGAGCCGCATAGACCGCAGTCTCCCAGCCGCATGGGTTTGCTTCCCTTGACCGCATAAGGCCTTGCTCCCGAGCCGCATATGCATCAGCACCCTTGGTCGCATGAGGCTGAGTTCATTATCAGCCGCATATGTACCCTTCGCTCCCAGCCGCATAAGCAGCCACGTTGACCCAGCCGCATGGGCTTCTACTAAGCCGCATGCACCTCCTTCTATGCCCAGCCGCATGATACTACACTTCCCAGCCGCATGGACCCGAACTCCTTCTTAGCCGCATGGACTTTTCCCTTATCAGCCGCATGCGCCTGACCCCAGTCTAGCTGCATGGGTTGTTCCCTTTTCAGCCGCATGTGATCACTTCTTGGCCGCATATGCCTGAGCCGCATGACTTTCCAATAGCCCTGTGTACTATTATTTATCACTATTTGCCCATATTTTGTAACTCCTTATTGTATATTTTTATATCCATTTTATATCCTTACGCCTTTTATCATGAACTTGATAATCACGAATCGCTTAATGTGTTTGGAAATGATACCTGAGCATGACACGATAGTGACCCGTAGTGGTACACTCTTGATAAGTAAACATGACATGACCTGATAGTGGCCCGTCGTGGCACACTCCTGACCAGTACACTTGACATGATAACCTGACATGATATATCTGATAAGCTGTTGCGACGGCTACCTGACATGACATGACCTGTATAATTAACTCGGACGCCGTGGGCGATTGTGCTTATATAAATTATCCAGTCCTGTCTTGCATCATGTCTAGGAGGGGACTCCTGAGTACAACGGTCAGGAGTACCTATTGAAATGGACTAAGGCTAATAACTAGATTAATACATTAGTCATGAAGAGATCTTCCAGCTACAGGCAATTCCGTAACCTGGGCACGCCTAGGGATCTGTAGGCTGCCGTCGAGTAGGGCACATTTCCAGCAAACTATCATGTGTTGCATCCTTCAAGCTACCTAAGGGTACATTCGTTTCCTGGACGGTGTACCCACCTGAATTCAACTCTAATTCTTTTAACTCGGGTAACCTGGATGGACTGCAGGGCTTGTGGCTGTGGAAGATTCTCACTGCATCTTGCTAGTAATTAGGCCTGTGATAACCCTAGTTAGTTAAAGTATCAAGCCGTAATTCTTGCTTGGCCGTGAATGATTGAATGGAGTCTTACCTGTCTAGTCTTTCCCGGATTCTGTTCCAGATTACTGCTTGACCAGAATGCTTATATTTATTTTACCGATAAATGGTGAGAATTCCAAGTTCTGTTCAGACGAAGGGTTACAACCCCGGTCCTTGTTTGGTTTACGGGTTCACTACCAAAATTTATCGATTTAGCGACGGTCCTATCCGTCGCCAATCCGACGGTAATTACAATTAGCGACCGATAACCGACGTATTTTGGCCAAAAAAATTCGTCGGCAATCAGCTCGTCGCTAATAACGGTCCGTCGCTACGTAGTCGTGAAGCGACGGAATAGCGACGGTTTTTCGACTTCACAATACGAAACTTTAGCGACGCGTTTCCGACGGACTCTCGTCCATTTCAAATTTTAAGTACTGAACTGTGTAGACAATAGCGACGTAAAATTTTGTCGGTAACCCGTCGTAATAGCGTATCACAACGTATCGTTCCGTCGCTAAGCCGTCGACGCCTTCGATAACAAAGGACGGATTAGCGAAGGTTTTCTGACGAAAAATTCGTCGATCAGCTTCTGGAAATTCAAGACATTTCCAGCAACACGGCGACGGATAAGCCGTCGCTATTCCGTCGATATATATCGACGGAATACGGACGGATTAACCGTCGATCTTGTTCTGAAAATTCTTGGCTTTTCCAGAACAAGGGCGACGGATAGGTCGTCGCTATTCCGTCGAACAATGTACCATACCGACGGATAATCCATCGACCATCCGTCGCTACCTGGAAACATTTTTAAATCTCCAGTTAGCGACGGAATAGCCGTCGAAAAGTAGTCGGAAACTGGTAGTAACCGTCGCAAAATGGCCACAAGTCCGTCGCTAACTGAGAATATTTTGAAAAAAATTACAGCGCTTTCCCTTTTCGCAAAAATTTGCATAAACCAAACCAATATATAATGCACACCAATTATCCAACAATCACATAGACCAAATATATTATGCATACCAATTATCCAAGAATCACATAGACCAAATATGCACATACGAATTTAATGCACACCAATTATCCAGGAATCATATAAACCAAACCAAATTAATATAAAATAGACATCAATTATCCGGAAGAGTAACCTAATATCCATCGTTATAATCCGATCATAGCACAAATATTCCAAATTTTTCACAAATATTCCAAAACACATAGGAAAGTGTTGGCCAGTTACAGTAACCTAATATCCATCGTTATAATCCGATCATAGCACAAATATTCTAAAATTTTCACAAATATTCCAAAACACATAGGTTGTAAAGGTGGCCAGTTACAGTAACCTAATATCCATCGTTATAATCCGATCATAGCACAAATATTCCAAAATTTTCACAAATATTCCAAAACACATAGAAAAATCGACTTTGGCCTCAACAAAGACCACAAGTCAGACGATGAATCCTCACAGCCAGGGATAATAGTTGCGTTGAGGCATGTACCATTCTATCAGCCACTTTGCATACGAAGGCTCAATCTGGTTGAGGTCTTCTGTAGGGACAGGAGGGTCGGTCCCGATGCTACTACTCTCTGACGGTGGCTCCTCCTTAGCTTCAAGCTTGGGAGCAATCTCTTTCCTGATGGTCATCGGTTCTTCCTTGATCTCGACCTTTGGTAACACCTTCTCCTTAACAGTCACCGGCTCTTGTTTGACGACGGAGACTTCCTCCGTGTCGACCTCCAAGGGTTTCTTGTCTCGACCCCTTCCTCGACTAGCAGCACCACCTCGACGAGTCCTAGGAGCCATCTTTCTGACAACAGAATTTTCATATAGGGTAAAGAAATTTACTCAAGTTATAAAAGTTGTGACGTTGGTTTTTTGCGTTCATCATCATTAGAGGGAGCAGCACTAGAAAAGTTGTGACGTTGGTAGCATGAGAGAGTAAAAATCTGTATCACAAGATTAACAGAATTACTATGTAATCATGTACTCACCAATAATCGGATGTAACTGGAGTCGTTGGGCCTATCGTGCAGTAATTTGTGGATCCGCTGGTATAGGCCAGATGTACTTAGTATCTAGTGTATCAGATTAGTATCGGTATATCGGTTTGGTATAGGACGTATCATATTGGTATTGCCCTTAACAAATTGGTATCGTCCTATATCCGATATGTACATGTATCGGCCGAATAGCTAGGATTCATATTGGCCTTATCGATTTGGTATCGGTCATATCTGATAGGTATCGGCCGTGTTGGATTAGTATAGACTATTTCGGATTAGTATCGTGGAAGGTTTAGTAACAACTGTACTTGGATTTCTCTCTTCTCGAGCTAGAATACCATTGCAAGAGAATCACCAGATCGTGATTGGCCAGTTACAGTAACATACATACTTTCTTTTCTATCAGAAAAGCGAGATTGAAAAGGAAGTATGTATGTTCTGTAACTGGCCATCTACGCTCTCGTGACTCTCTTGCAATGGTAATCTAGCTCTAGAAGAGAGAAATCCAAGTACAGTTGTTACTAAACCTTCCACGATACTAATCCGAAATGGTATATAATAATCCAACACGGCCGATACCTATCGGATATGACCGATACCAAATCGATAAGGCCAATATGAATCCTAGCTATACGGCCGATACATATCGGATAGGACGATACCAATTCGCTAAGACCAATACCAACCGATACGGCCTATACCAAAACAATAGATCGATACTAATCCGATACGGTCAATACTTATAAGTACCTATGGTCCAGGAGGTTGATCCGCTATAGTACATCCATGTACGATCAACGAAGTAACGATCCATTTCAATTTGGATGTGAAAATTTGTATCGTAAGACAAACTAAACATAATCTGTTCTATTTTACATGCTTAATTGCCGAGTATGGGAACGAATGGCTCAGAACACAACCCAAAATTCATTCTAGCATACATTAGTGTGAATCATCTACGTTCTGTACATATAGTGTAGTATATGTTCTTATCGTATCTAGTATCTGAAGGATGTAATAGAATCAAGATGAACTCACATAACGAGATGCGTTGACATGCTCTACGAAAGCGTCCAGAATCTTGACACTAAGTATCTGGAGACCGAAACTTGCAAGAAGATGCTGCTCGACCCTAGAAGTGAAGCAGAAAGGCTACGTGAGCGTTTAAAACTCAATGTCGATGATTTAAAATCTCGGCGAATTTACAGGTGCCGCACATTTGAGTGCTACACCAAGACTCACCGTGATGAGGTTAGTGATTTATTTAACCTAATGTAGTAATCTTGTAATTTAAAGTTGGAAGAACATGCAAGTAGCCTTATAGTTTCTGCCTCGCCAGTCGAATGGCTTAATTGCCAAGTATCGGAACGAATGGCTCAGAACACAACCCAAGATTCATTCTAGCATACATTAGTGAGTTCATCTTGATTCTGTTACGCCCTTCAGATACTAGATACGATAAGAACATAGATGATTCACACTAATGTATGCTAGAATGAATCTTAGCTTGTGTCATGAGCCATCCGTTCTGATCAAGCATCTTCCTTCTCCTCTCCTCCACCATGGCTCTGAACAAATCTGCTCCTCCCTCTACTTCCCTTCTTTTTATTTGACTCTCTCAGCCACATATGACATCCAGCTCAAGTGTAGAGTCGGGGGAGAAGAAGTGGACAGAAAGAGGAGGGGGAAGCAGCACAGCCGGCGACATGACCCGAAGGAAGTACAGAGGTTTTCTTCAACAGACGTAGGAGAACTATAAGGATATATCTTTTCACAATATATCACCTTGTCAAAGACCCTTAATGTGACAACCATGTTACCGCGGTGTCGGAAGACTAACATGTCATAATTTTCTAAACCGTGTGTTTTGACATAATCCTCCAAACTCTTTCCTGCTATGTAATAATGCAAGATTACTACATAGGAGGAAAGAGTTGGAAAGATTATGTCAAAACACACGGCTTAAAAACTTATGACATGTTAGTCTTCCGACACCGTGGTAACATGATATTCACATGAAGGGTCTTTGACAAGATGACATGTTGTGAAAAGATATATCCTTATAGTTCTCCTACAGCTGTTAAAGAAAATCTCTGTACTTCCTCCGGGTCATGCCGCCGGCTGTGCTGCTTCCCCCTCCTCTTCCTGTCCACTGCTTCTCCCCCGACTCTACACTTGAGCTGGATGTCATATGTGGCTGAGAGAGTCAAATAAAAAGAAGAGAAGTAGAGGGAGGAGCAGATTTGTTCAGAGCCATGGTGGAGGAGAGGAGAAGGAAGATACTTGATCAGAACGGATGGCTCAGAACACAAGCCAAGATTCATTCTAGCATACATTAGTGTGAATCATCTATGTTCTGTACATATGGTGTAGTATATGTTCTTATCGTATCTAGTATCTGAAGAACGTAGCAGAATCAAGATGAACTCACTAATGTAATACTAAGACATCATCTACTACTATATAAGATATAGTGATAGGTTGTCGTATCATCATTGCCGAGGGATGAGAGTCGGAGGACAGTCACCTTTATCTAAGGCTACTTGTATAGTTTCTGCCTCGCCAGTCGAATGGCTGCAGGGACTATGTCCTGATCACCATGTCGTACCGTAGACTAATGCAAATGGAGCTGGAAATATCCGTCGCTAACCGGTCACTAGTCCGTCGGTAACTGAGAATTTTTTTGAAAAAAAATTGCAGCACTTTCCCTGTTCACAAAAATATGCATAAACCAAACCAATATATAATGCACACCAATTATCCAACAATCACATAAACCAAATATGCACATACGAATTTAATGCACACCAATTATCCAAGAATCATATAGACCAAACCAAATTAATATAAAATAGACATCAATTATCCTGAAGAGTAACCTAATATCCGTCGTTATAATTCGATTTCTCTTTTCCCTCCTTTATCTACGGATACATAGTTTCTGTCTCGCCAGTCGAATGGCTGCGGGGACTATGTCCTGATCACCATGTCGTACCGTAGATTAATGCAAATGGAGCTGGAGCCAAAATACAGAAACCAAAATACAGAATCAAATCCCTGGGACGGATGGCTCAGAACACAATCCAACCGGAGAGGATACTCTGAGAGATCCATCTGAGTAGGACGTATACTCTGAGAGATCACCTTTACAAGAATGATATCAGTAGTGGGATTGAGTGCTGGAGAGAATATTATCAGAGTATACGTCCTACTCAGATTGGTCTCTCACCGTTACTATTTTTTTTGACAGCATGGTGGATGTGCTCCGTCAACAGATTCTTGCTCCGAGCCAAAACTTTGCCCCGGAGCTCAAGTGGACATTCTTCGTGTAGAGCTCGAGTGAGAGGTTCCTGACAGCATGGTGGTCTCTTTTGTTAAATTATCCGTGCTCGTCCCACAACCAATGTGGGATGAGCACGGATACTTTGACAAAGGAGACCACCATGCTGTCAGGAACCTCTCACTCGAGCTCTACACGAAGGATGTCCACTTGAGCTCCGGGGCAAAGTTTTGGCTCGAAGCAAGAATCTGTTGACGGAGCACATCCACCTTGCTGTCAGAAAAAAAATAGTAACGGTGAGAGACCCATCTGAGTAGGACGTATACTTTGATAATATCCCCTCCAGCACTCAATTCCACTACTGATATCATTCTTGTAAAGGTGATCTCTCAGAGTATACGTCCTACACAGATGGATCTCTCAGAGTATCCTCTAGTGATAGGTTGTCGTATCATCACTGCCGAGGGATGAGGGTCGAAGAATAGTCAACTTTATCTACGGATACATAGTTTCTGCCTCGCCAGTCGAATGGCTGCAGGGACTATGTCCTGATCACCATGTCGTAGTCCAATACAATCCAAAGATTGACACAGTTCTAGTTCATATATGTAGTCGAATACAAATAGTCTAATACAAAAACAGCTCAATACAAATAGTCCAATACAAATAAGTACTAATAGCTAATGAGAACCACGCTGCTCACGCAAACGCTCAGTGATACGATCACGCAACCACCTCTAAAAAGCGAGATTTTCGGCGTGAGGAGAGATGTCGTCCCTTGCAAGGACTGCTTGAAGAGAACTCCCGGTCTCACTAGCTACCGGTGCTGGATGAATAGAACTCCCAGTCTCACTAGCAACCGGTGCCACTTCCTCCTTAACTGTAGGAGGAGCCACCTCAGCATTTATTATTTTCCTCAAACGACGTGCCGCTCCTCGGGTCATGGGTGCCATCTGGTAAGATCGATAGTCACAAATAATATAATTGTAACATAAGCAAGCTAACTAAAGGAACCATCATGTAATTTGAGTACATTTTCGAAAGCCGATAAAGTATAAAAAATTCAATTTTTTGCCAAGTGTGAGAACGGATGGCTCAGAACACAACCCAAGATTCATTCAAGCATACATTAGTGTGAATCATCTATGTTCTGTACATATGGTGTAGTATATGTTCTTATCGTATCTAGTATCTGAAGAATGTAACAGAATCAAGATGAACTCACATAATGTAATACTAAGACATCATCTACTACTATATAAGATATAGTGATAGGTTGTCGTATCATCATTACCGAGGGATGAGGGTCGGAAGACAGTCAACTTTATCTACGGCTACATAGTTTCTGCCTCGCCAGTCGAATGGCTGCAGGGACTATGTCCTGATCACCATGTCGTACCGTAGATTAACGCAAATTGAGCTGGAACTGGAGCCAAAATACAGTACTACTTCACCATGTCGTACCATTAATTACTCTATCTCTATCTCTCCTCCCCCCTCCGGTGCTCTCACTCTCTCCGGCGCTCTCACACTACTAATTCCTATGTGTTTTAAGTGTAAGAACGGATGGCTCAGAACACAACCCAAAATTCATTCTAGCATACATTAGTGTGAATCATCTATATTCTGTATACATATCGTGTAGTATATGTTCTTATCGTATCTAGTATCTGAAGGATATAACAGAATCAAGATGAACTCACTTAATGTAATACTAAGACATCATCTACTACTATATAAGATATAGTGATAGGTTGTCGTATCATCATTGCCGAGGGATGAGGGTCGGAAGACAGTCAACTTTATCTACGGCTACATAGTTTCTGCCTTGCCAGTCGAATGGCTGCAGGGACTATGTCATGATCACCATGTCGTACCGTAGATTAATACAAATGGAGATAGAAATATCCGTCGCTAACCGGTAACTAGTCCGTCGCTAACTGAGATTGTCACATACACATATATATATCACAGCTAGATGTATAGATATATACATCTATACAGAAGCACACAACTGATAGAACTCGTACTGTCCTTGAGATAGTGAACATATATATACACCATGAATCCAAACCCTATATTCATATTTACTAATCCAAACACTACCAAACTAATGGAACACCCAATATGGATAACACATTATTTAGCCAATATATAAACTCAGATGAATTTGAGAAGCAAAGCCACCTGTCGCCTCCGACCAAAGCCCGCCGCCCCAAGCCCGCCGCTCAGTCCAGTAGTTCGGTTGCATATATATATGAAGAGTGCTTATGGCTGTGCGTCGGTTGCAAATAGCCCCGACGCCCCCGCCCCAAGCCAGCCGCCTAGCCCCCGACGCCGCCGCCCCAAGCCCATCGTCCAGCCCCCGACCCAAGCCAGCCGCCCAGCCACCGATGTCCCAAGCCCACCGCCCAGCCCCCGACCCAAGCCAGCCGCCCAGCCCCTGACGCCCCAAGCCCACCGTCTAGCCCCCAACCCCAAGCCCGTCTCCCAAACCCCGACGCCCCCGTCCCAAGCCCACCGCCCAGACCCCGTCCCAAGCCAGCCGCCCAGCCCCCGACGCCCCAACCCCAAGCCCGCCTCCCAGACCCCGACGCCCCCGCCCCAAGCCCACCGCCCAGACCCCGCCCCAAGCCAGCAGCTCAGCCCCCGACGCCGCCGTCCCAAGCCCACCGTCCAGTCCCCGACCCAAGCCAGCCGCCCAGCCACCGACGCCCCAGCCCCAAGCCCGTCTCCCAGACCCCGTCGCCCCCGCCCCAAGTCCACCGTCCAGCCCCCGACCCAAGCCAGCCGCCCAGCCCCCGACGCCCCCGCCCCAAGCCAGCCGCCCTGCCCCCGACGCCGCCGCCCCAAGCCCACCGCCCAGCCCCCGACCCAAGCCAGCCGCCCATCCCCCGACGCCACAACCCCAAGCCCGCCTCCCAGACCCCGAGAGAGAGAGAGAGATCGAGAGAGAGAGAGAGAGGGGGTTACCTTCGGGAGAGAGAGAGAGAGGAGAGGACGCCGACGACGACACCGACGCCGATCACCGAAGCCGACACCGGCGAGAGAGAGAGAGAGGAGAAAGAGTAAATTTGGGGGGAATGCGAAAAGTTTCTCCCGCCGTTTTATTTAAAGTCTGGTACGTATATATAGCGACTGAATAGCGACGGAAGAAAACCCGTCACCACGTAGTCGCCATGTTTGATACGTGCCGACCGAATATCCGTCGCTACGTAGTCGAAGATATGTCCCGCCAATTCTCTACACAATTTTCGCCAAATAATCGACTACGTAGCGACGACTGGGGATCCGTCGCTATAATTCCGACAGTCTAGCGATGGACGTACGACCTTTTCTTCCCCTAAAATTAAAATAAAAAATGGCAAAGGCGTGTAGTCGGTACTCAGTCGCTGAGCGGCCACGAAGCCGTCGCTAACATCGACGAAAAATTACCGTCGCTAAATATCTGTCGCTAATTGAGTGTATTTTGGTAGTGGTTGTAACTTGGTTATCTGAATAGTTCCATGGTTATCTCGTCGTATATCATCTTGATGTATTTTCTTTATTTCCAGTTCTTACCTTTATTTATAATTGTGCTGATTGCTGGTTTTAGTTCCGAAGTGAAGCTTCCTTTGTGGCACTTGCTCTTTCTGGGATCTGACCCAGCTGGTTTTGTATGGCCAGATTTCGGAGCAGCTCTAGAGGATCTACCGCTTTTTCAGCCCGATGGTGAACACCAGACGTAACCAGGGCAATGAGTGGGTTATTTTGGCTCTCCCACTCTATTGTAAAAAATATATTCTTTTGAGGCATTTAGCCGACGAGCACCTGTTTAGCTCGATTGCACTTACTTACTGTCTGCCTACGGGCTGTAACATGATTGACAGATCCTAGGGTTGATCATGTATGACTAAACTCACGCTAGTCCTAACATTTTGTAATGACTAGCTTCATAATTAGCTGAATATATAATATTTGGGACGCCTTATTATTATATATTTAATGATCATACATCTTGTAACATCTACTTACTTGCTTGTGATTGAGACACTAGGCTTGTTCATGACCATAGGAGACTGTTGGCTTGTAGTAAACCCTCATGTATCTAGACAGCTGTGACCGTATAACGAGATAGAATCCATTTTAATATGCGTAGCTGGCTATGTCTGGCCCCGCTCTCCAGTATTCTGGTTCTGGAGCGTGATATGGTTTAAGTGGTGGCCCACGCAGGTCTTGTAAATCAAAATATGTGAGAGTTTACCGAATAGATGTCTCAATCAGTATTCGCCCTTGATCTCTGCTCTTATCTTCTAAATCCCTGGAATCTTGTCCTGATCATATGCTTATATCATTGATCTGTCCTGGTCCTTCCTTATTGTTCCCCATGTCATCTTCTTCAGTGGCATTGTTCCTGGACCTGTCGGTCAGCAAGGCGGAGCACTTCCTACGGATCTGCAGCAACCAGGAGATTAATCCCAGCATTCGGGAGTAGCCTCCAGAGTCGTACCTTCTGATGGAGAGCCACCAGTCCAGCCAGTTCAGCCTGCCGAGCCTGATGATGGCACTTTGGTAGGTCTCGTCAGGACCTTGATAGCTTCCCAAGATCGTCATGGAGATGCCTTGCACCAGGCAGTGACAGATGCTCTGACCAGAGGGGGTCATCAGGGTAACAGTGCGGCCAACAGCTTCAAGCGCTTGAACCCTTTCTTCTTCGACGGTAGTGAAGATGCTATCGCTGCAGATGCTTGGCTTCAGGACATCGAGGTGATTCTAGAGGCAGCCATGACCCCAGAGATCGAGAAGGTAGCCGTGGTGCGTCTGCAGTTGTTAGATCTTGCCCGCAGCTGGTGGGCAGCGCAGGCCGTTGGATTAGCAGTACCCATTGCTTGGGCAGTATTCAGAGAGAGATTTCAGACCAAGTATTTTGATGTTGTAGCTCGGTACGATCTACAGACGAGGTTCACCAATCTGAAGCAGATGGACAGGACGGTCGATGGATATACGGCCGAGTTTTCGAGGCTCAGTCGGTTTGCTCCCACCTTGGTAGCAACTGAGTATGATAGAGCCCAGCGATTTCAGCAGGGGCTTCACCAGGAGATTCTGTTGGCAGTTGAGCAGTTTGAGCATCAGACTTTTGATGCAGTCTTGAGAGCAGCTAGGAGGCATGAGTATACCTCCCAGAGGATTGTGGATAGGGCCGGAGGTCGGAAGAGATCCCACGGCCAGATGAATCGGTCTTCAGTACCAGCCCCGGCAGCCAGGGCTTTGACTATTGGAGCTCCGAGGCGGGCGGCCTCAGTGACGTCGGTTCAGCATTCCACCCCGACGTGCCCTCAGCAGCATAAGCAGAAGCAGTCTTCCGCAGTGGGATGTTCTCATTGTGGGAAGCCGGGCCATATAGTGGCGGAGTATCGTAGGGCACAGGGATTGTGTCTGGCTTGTGGAGCAGCAGACCATAGGGTTGGGTCCTGCCCGAATAGGGGTGGTTCATCATCGTCCAACCTTTCTAGCTCTTCGGTGAGAGGACCATCTCCTGTCCAGCAGCAGCAGTACCCATTGCCGAGGCCCTTGTCGCCTCAGACCCAAGTATTCCAGCAACAGAACCCCCAGCAGTATGCACAAGCCCAGGCCCAGAGTCAGAATAGGCAGCGAGGATTTCAGCAGAGAGGACCAGCACCCTGAGGGCATGGTCATGCTATGGTGATGACCGCAGAGGAAGGATTGGCACCTGGAGAGGTAGTGGCAGGTACTATTCTCGTCAACTCCTTTCCAGCTTCAGCTTTATTTAATTCTGGTGCATCACATTCTTTTATGTCTGCACGATTCGCGACACGAATAGGATTGGAGCCCGAGTCATTATCAGTAAGGCTCAATATACTTACTGGTAACGGACTTGTGGGAGTCGATAGGGTGTTTTCCTCGTGTCGGATCATGGTTAGCGGTAAGGAATTTACCGCTAGATTGATAGAATTCCCGATGGCCGATTATGATGTGGTCTTAGGGATGGATTGGTTGAGGAACCAGTATGCTAGAATAGACTGCCACATTGGTAGGGTTGTTTATAGCATTCCAGGCGAGCCAGAGTTTTCATTTTCCAGAGATGCAGTTGAGCCTTCTCCTCCAGTGTTGCGGATGGCAGTAGCAGCAGTGCAGTTACCTCGGATAGTCGAAGAGTTTCCAGATGTTTTCCCGAAAGAGCTTCCAGGTATGCCGCCAGAGCGGGAGATTGAGTTCACCATAGACTTGATTCCCGGGACAGCTCCAGTATCAGAAAGAGTCTACAGGATGGCACCTTCAGAATTGGAGATATTGTACAAGATGATTGAAGAACTTCGAGCCAAGGGATTCATTCGTGCTAGTGGATCGCCTTGGGGAGCCCCGATGCTTCTTATGAAAAAGAAGGACGGTACGTCCAGATTATGTGTTGATTATCGTACCTTAAACTCAGTTACAATCAAGAACAGATATCCTCTCCCGAGGATAGATGACTTGTTTGATCAGCTCAAAGGGGCAGTAGTATTCTCGAAGATCGACTTGCGTTCAGGATACCATCAGATCAGAGTCAGAGAACAGGACATCCCGAAGACAGCTTTGAGATCGAGGTATGGGCATTGGGAGTTCCTAGTGATGCTATTTGGAGCGACCAATGCGCCGGCGGTATTCATGGATCTCATGAATCGCATCTTCATGCCCTACTTGGATCAGTTTGTGATTGTGTTCTTGGATGACATCCTGGTTTGTAGCAGGAGTGAAGCGAAGCATGAGCAGCATCTCAGAGTTGTCCTCCAGATTCTCAGGGAGCACCAGTTATACGCCAAGTTCAGTAAATACGAGTTCTGGCTCGATCGCATTTCGTACTTGGGTCATATCATCATCAGAGGAGGAGTAGAAGTGGACCCCAGAAGATTGTGGCCATTGAGTCATGGCCGGTGCCCAGTTGCAGAAGTTCGCAGTTTCCTTGGATTGGCCGGTTATTACCGGCGATTTGTTTCAGATTTTGCTCGAATTTCAGCGCCATTGACCCAGTTGACCCGCAAGGAGGTACAGTTTGCTTGGACAGCAGAGTGTCAGGATTCTTTTAAGAAGTTGAAGCGAGGCTTGATGACGGCTCTCATTCTCGCACTTCCGGATGGGACCGGAGGATTTTTCGTGTATTGTGATGCTTCAGGCAGAGGTTTAGGATGTGTTTTGATGCAGCATGGGAAGGTAATAGCTTATGCGTCATGACAACTTCGTGATCATGAGAGAAATTATCCAACCCATGACTTGGAGCTGGCAGCAGTAGTATTTGCACTCAAGTTGTGGAGGCACTACTTGTATGGAGATAGGGTAGAGATTTTCACCGACCATAAGAGCCTGAAGTATGTTTTCACCCAGAAGGATCTTAACATGCGTCAGAGGAGGTGGCTGGAGCTTCTTGTGGATTATGATGTCAACTTGCAGTATCATCCTGGAAAGGCCAACGTTGTAGCAGATGCATTGAGCAGAAGAGCCGGAGCTTATTTCCTAATAGCGCAACTGGAGCTGTTAGCAGATCTTTAAAAGATGGGTATTGAAGTTGTTCTCCCTTCCAGTGTAGCATTGATGGTCAGCATGCAAGTTCAGTCCACTATAGTTGAGAGGATCCGGATGGCGCAGTCAGCAGATTCCAAGCTTCAGCGACTCAGAGCAGAGTGTGAGGCAGGCCGAAGACCGGAGTTATGCATTCATGAAGACGGTACACTTAGGCATGGTAAGCGTCTTTGTGTACCCAGTGGAGATATCAGACAGGAAATTATGGCAGAGGCTCACAGTTCACAGTATTCCATTCATCCTGGTGGAATGAAGATGTACCGTGACATTCGTCAGCACTTTTGGTGGAATGGCATAAAGCGGGAGATAGCCCAGTTTGTCTCTCGGTGTTTGGTTTGCCAACAAGTCAAGGCTGAACATCAGAGGCCAGCTGGACTTCTTCAGCCTTTGCCGATTCCAGAATGGAAATGGGAACATATAACCATGGATTTTGTGACTGGATTACCTAGATCCCCAGCTAGTAGGGATGCTATCTGGGTTATAGTTGACCGGCTCACGAAGGTGGCTCACTTACTCCCGTTCAGAGTTGGTTACTCGACAGCTCAGCTAGCGGAGATGTACCTCAGGCAGATTGTCAGGTTACACGGAGTGCCAGTCAGTATCACATCGGACCGAGATTCCAGATTTACGTCGCACTTTTGGCTAGCCTGCAGGAGAGTTTGGGAACTCATCTCCAGTTTAGTTCAGCATATCATCCGCAGACAGATGGTCAGTCGGAGCGTACAATCCAGACTCTTGAAGACATATTGCGGTCCTGTACACTTGACTTCGGTGGTTCGTGGGAAGATCACCTGCACCTGGTGGAGTTCTCGTACAATAATAGCTTCTAGGCCAGTATCCAGATGGCACCGTTCGAGGCACTGTATGGTAGGAAGTGCAGATCCCTACTAGCATGGAATGATGTGGGAGAGAGGCAGATGCTCGGTCCAGAAATGATTGTCCAGACAGTTGAAGTAATCAGAAGAGTCAGGGGTCATCTTCGAGTTGTCCAAGATCGCCAGCGCCATTGGGCCGATTCTCATCGGCGCCCTCTCGAGTTTTCTGTCGGTGACCATGCATTCATGAGGATTTTGCCTAACAATAGAGTCATTCATTTCGGCGTACGAGAAAAGCTTAGTCCTAGGTATATAGGGCCATTTAACATTCTGGAGCGAGTAGGAGATGTATCATATCGTCTCGCTCTTCCGCCGTCGCTAAGCGAGGTGCATGACGTATTCCATGTATCCCAATTACGACGGTATATCTCGAATCCGAGCCACATCCTGGATCATTCGGAATTGGTTGTTGGTACCAACCTTTCGTATGAGGAGAGGTCCGTGTCTATATTGGACCGGAGAGAGAAGACACTCAAGAACAAGACTATCAAGTTAGTCCGAGTTGTTTGGGGTCATCATTCTTTGGGTGAGTCAACGTGGGAGCGTGAGGATGATATCCGATCGCAATATCCCGACTTGTTTGACTCGTGAGGTATAATATCTTCCTTATGCCTCATACCTTCGATTCCTTGCTTGAATGAGTGATTGCCTGCCTAGTTATAGCTTGCTTGTGATTAATATAGCTTGTCCTCGTCTCTCTAGCCTCTTAATTAAATTTCGAGGACAAAATTCTTTTAAGGTGGGTAGAGTTATAATGCCTGTGGTCCATATTATGTATTTTGGAATACGTGTACGTATTTTATCTTGTATTGTATGATTTCCTGGCTTAGCATTTCCTTCTTGGCTCGGTTTACTCTTGGCCCGAGTTGGCTTGGTTCGGTTTGGGATTGCTTGGGTTCATGATGAACCCATGGATGAACCCCCAACCTACCACCACCACTACCATTTATTAACCCCTTCTTCTTTCTCTCTCCTCATTAATCTTCTTCTTCTTCCTCATTTACTTCCTTACCTACCAGAGAGGGGGAGAGAGAGGTCTAGGCAAGTACAACTTGCTTCATGGAGGAACTCTGATTTTATTGCTTCATTCTTTTCCTTACAACATTCTAACTTACTTTAGAACTTGGCATTTTCACTTTCCATGGCTAGATTTTCGTAGATCTATATTTACATTATTTTCGGATTTCTTGGGTTTTGATCTACTTAATCTTGTTGTTTCCGAGTTTTGATGGTTCCATGTTGTAGAGAATTTTGTTCTACCTCATTTTGACCTATAGAAGTTCGGATTTGGGCTCCGGATGACGGGGTTATGAAGCTTGAGAATTTGGCTCTCATGGTGTTCTTCTTCTCTGAAATTTGGAGAAGATGAACTGTGCTGACTTGACCGCATGAATATTTCATGCGGCAAGTGTTCTATTCAGCCGCATGGCTGGAAGTACTTGAGCCGCATGAGGGTCGAACTCATCTAGCCGCATAACTCGCTCATTCCCAGCCACATGCGCCCTCCCCCTTCCTGGCCGCATGAGACCCACTTGACTTGATCGCATGAACATTTCATGCGGCAAATATTCTCCCAGCCGCATGGACTTTTCCCTACTTAACCGCATGACTGAGCTTTCCAGTCCAGCCGCATGGGACTCCGCCCACCCTGAGCCGCATGAACTCAACACTCGCGAGCCGCATAGACCGCAGTCTTCCAGCCGCATGGGTTTGCTTCCCTTGACCGCATAAGGCCTTGCTCCCGAGCCGCATATGCATCAGCACCCTTGGTCGCATGAGGCTGAGTTCATTATCAGCCGCATATGCACCCTTCGCTCCCAGCCGCATAAGCAGCCACGTTGACCCAGCCGCATGGGCTTCTACTAAGCCGCATGCACCTCCTTCTATGCCCAGCCGCATGATACTACACTTCCCAGCCGCATGGACCCGAACTCCTTCTTAGCCGCATGGACTTTTTTCTTATCAGCCGCATGCGCCTGACCCCAGTCCAGCCGCATGGGCTGTTCCTTTTTCAGCCTCATGTGATCACTTCTTGGCCGCATATGCCTGAGCCGCATGACTTTCCAATAGCCCTGTGTACTATTATTTATCACTATTTGCCCATATTTTGTAACTCCTTATTGTATATTTTTACGTCCATTTTATATCCTTACGCCTTTTATCATGAACTTGATAATCACGAATCTGCTTAATGTGTTTGGAAATGATACCTGAGCATGACACAATAGTGACCCGTAGTGGTGTACTCTTGATAAGTAAACATGACATGACCTGATAGTGGCCCGTCGTGGCGCACTCCTGACCAGTACACTTGACATGATAATCTGACATGATATATCTGATAAGCTGTTGCGACGGCTACCTGACATGACATGACATGTATAATTAACTCGGACACCATGGGCGATTGTGCTTGTACAAATAATCCAGTCCTGTCTTGCATCATGTATAGGAGGGGACTCCTGAGTACCACGGTCAGGAGTACCTATTGAAATGGATTAAGGCTAATAACTAGATTAATACATTAGTCATGAAGAGATCTTCCAGCAACTGGCAATCCCGTTACCTGGGCACGCCTTGGGATCTGTAGCCTGCCGTCGAGTAGGGCACATTTCCAGCAAACTATCAAGTGTTGCACCCTTCAAGCTACCTAAGGGTACATTCGTTTCCTGGACGGTGTACCCACCTGAATTCAACTCTAATTCTTTTAACCCGGGTAACCTTGATGGACTGCAGGGTTTGTGGCTGTGGAAGATTCTCACTACATCTTGCTAGTAATTAGGCCTGTGATAACCCTAGTTAGTTAAAGTATCAAGCCGTAATTCTTGCTTGGCCGTGAATGATTGAATGGAGTCTTACCTGTCTAGTCTTGCCCGGATTCTGTTCCAGATTACTGCTTGACCAGAATGCTTATATTTATTTTACCAATAAATGGTGAGAATTTTAAGTTCTGTTCAGACGAAGGGTTACAACCCCGGTCCTTATTTGGTTTATGGGTTGTAACTTGGTTATCTGAATAGTTCCATGGTTATCTCGTCGTATATCATCCTGATGTATTTTCTTTATTTCCAGTTCTTACCTTTATTTATAATTGTGCTGATTGCTGGTTTTAGTTCCGAAGTGAAGCTGCCTTTGTGGCACTTGCTCTTTCTGGGATCTGACCCAGCTGGTTTTGTATGGCCAGATTTCGGAGCAGCTCCAGAGGATCTACCGCTTTTCCAGCCCGATGGTGAACACCAGACGTAACCAGGGCAACGAGTGGGTTATTTTGGCTCTCCCACTCTATTGTAAAAAAAATATTCTTTTGAGGCGTTTAGCCGACGAGCACCTGTTTAGCTCGATTGCACTTACTTACTGTCTGTCTACGGGCTGTAACATGATTGACAGATCCTAGGGTTGATCATGTATGACTAAATCTTGCTAGTCCTAACATTTTGTAACAACTAGCTTCATGATCAGCTGAATATGTAATATTTGGAACGCCTTATTATTATATATTTAATGATCATACATCTTGTAACATCTACTTACTTGCTTGTGATTGAGACACTAGGCTTGTTCATGACCATAGGAGACTGTTGGCTTGTAGTAAATCCTCATGTATCTAGACAGCCGTGACCGTATAACGAGATGGAATCCATTTTAATATGCGTAGCTGGCTATGTCTGCCCCCGCTCTCCAGTATTCTGGTTCTGGGGCGTGACATGTAGGAAGGTTGACTTAAATGCCTTAATGAGTTCTCAGGCAGAGTGAATGCCTGGTGTGTTTTACAGGAAGCACGGTAGAACAGCACTACAAGGAGTGAAACACCATGCTACTGTGGGGTGACTCCACCATGAGGTTTCCAGGCATGGGGTAATGCCTCGGCTTTGGTAGCCAAGTCACAGCGGCATAGCACCGCAAATAGGCAGTTAGCCTAATACTGTATGTTAAAATAAAGAGGGGTGTAGTCAGCACTACAAAGAGGAGGAGTCCTCATGTTACAGTGGTACGACACCACGATGAGGTATCCAGTTAGGGATAAAGTCTCGGCCTTGCAAGCCATGTCGTTGTGGCGTAACACCGCAAGGAAGCCTAAGGCTTCATGCTGGGTAGTTTGGCACTACAAAGAGGCAGTGGCCTCATGCTACAGTAGTATGACACTACGATGAGGTTCTCGTTACGGGGTAAGGCCTTGGCTTTAAGCCATGTCATAGCGGCGTAGCACCGCAAGGGAAGCGCAAAGCGCTTCATGTCATGTCTCTTTATAATAAACTTACCTATTGTGTATGGACAAAGAGATATCAGGCCGTCTCTTGAGGGTAAACTTGTAGATGCCCAAAATTATACACTGAAACCAGGCTGGCAGAGGACCTTTAATGTGTAACCAGAAGCACATGTAACTACATTATGTGAGTGAAAAAAAATTCAACTATGGTACATTATTCAAGGCTTAGTCCATTCTTGTATTATAGTCTGTTGTTTGACCCATACGGGAAGATTCAAGTCGTCAGCGACATCTCTCCTCATGCATGATAGACAGTTACTGTGGGGAACACTTATACCCATATATAGAGATATGTGAGGAATATTGTTGGGTTTTGGCCTTTATCATTTGGAATTTTAGTCCCACATCGGCTAG
This sequence comes from Iris pallida, assembly GCA_029216955.1. Lineage (NCBI taxonomy): Eukaryota > Viridiplantae > Streptophyta > Magnoliopsida > Asparagales > Iridaceae > Iris > Iris pallida. The sequence goes on from JANAVB010043220.1 coordinate 853,459, forward strand.
GCCAAAGGAGTTGTATCTCTATATATCAGCTATGCTATTTTAGAGACGCACATGTGGTGTGGAGGTGCACATGGGTGTGCCATGTGGGATTATTTTTCTAATGGAAAAAAGGCTAAATAAACAATTGAAAGCATTCATGCTTTTTGCTCTTGGAAAATTTATTTCCATGGGAGCTAAGTCCCGTAGGGGCTTAGCGATTCGGACTCGGACTCGGGCTCATGGGCTCATGAGACGTAATTTGGCATTTTGTTGGCGCACTTTGTACTTAGCACGTCAGCATCGTCGCTAGGCGCATAGTACGCTTAAGTTGCGCTCGTTGCGCGAGTCACTTGCGCGGCCAGGCGCGCTGCCAGGTTGCGCAGGCCAGGTTGCACTGCCAGGTGTGCTGCCAGGTTGCGCGGCCAGGTGCGTGGCTCAGGTTGCGCGACCCAGGTTGCGCGACCAGGTGTGCGCCCAGTGGCGTGCTCAGTTGCGCGCACAGGTGCGCGCTCAGTTGCACGGGTGACGCAGGGTGCGCAGGGCACGCAGGTGGCGCAAGTGGCTCAGTGCGCGTTCCGCGCGTGGTGTACAAGGTGTGCGGGTTGCGCGAGGTGCGCAACTTGCTTCAGATCGTGCCTATGCATGATCTGAGCGGTTAGTGCACGTTCAAAGTGGTTATTACCACGTCCCGAATGTTGTGCTAACCGGGCACTTGCTACTCGGGCCTATAAAAGGTCCCTTCTCTCCCACAGACAAGGTACACAGAAAATATACAGAGAGTTACGAAAGTTTACAAGTGTTTCTTAACACAAGTAAACAGAGGCTGTGAGAGAGAAGAAAAGCTTTGCACCAGCGTTGCTTTTGCACGGGAGTCCGTGTACGATCCGAGTAGTCAGAAGAGCAGAAGTGTTCCAAATTTCTCCGACGAACTTGCTTGTTCTTGGAAGCTATTCGTGTGGGACGAATATAGCTTTGAGCAAAGGTGATCATTCATCCCAGCAGGATATTCATCCATCAATCGTCAGTCATCTTTATCTTCTTCGCTGCTGTGGATTACGAAATCTTTTTAGATTCTCGTAATATCATATGCTGCTGTAACGAGATCTTCTTAGATCTTCGTTAAACTTGCGCAACCTTTCCAGAAGTGTTGCGTTGGAACATTGTTTTTACAATCGTTTCATCTTTTCAGTTTTTTATCGAAAAATTGTGTCCCGGTACTAACAAAAGAGACTACCAATATTGGTATTGTGAGTATCGATATCGGTCTGTATCGAATCGGAACAAGTTAAATTGTATCAATGTCAATTGTATCGAAATATCGGAATCCATCGATACTGTAAAGTTTGTAAACTACGATTTTGACCAAGAGTGGAAGTCTTGGCATCCCAAAGTTGACGCGTGCACAATAACAAAGTTGTGAGCACTCACTCTCTCTCTCTCTCTCTCTCTCTCTCTCACTTGGACTGTTGGACACTAACTCATACGTACTCACATGCTCAAATGTCAGAGACAACGTTGAAGCTTCATAACCCGGAAATTAATTGTCAGTAGCATGCATGCAATGCATGCATGCCAAGCTTTCCAGTTCCCAATCCACTGCGTTTCTTTTCCCAAAATAGTTACAACTTACCAGTGGATATCTTAGTTAATTAAGGGCTGGTTGGATTTGCATGCAACAGTAGCCAATATGCGTATCTGCGGCCTTGTTAGCAATTCAGTAAACAGAAAAAAAATTCGGACGGCAAAAAAACACGAATATAAATCGGCTCAGTACAAATAAAATATATTCAAAAATTTGATCAAATATTCAAAAAATAAAAATATTGAATTTAGAAACTTTATATTCTTAAATATGTTGTCAAATTTAGTTAATTAAACAGGTTCACACTACATTTTTTTGGTCAAATTTTTCAATAATTTATACGAACAGGGATGGATCCAAAGCTTGTTTGGGGTGGGCCAAAAAATAAAATTTTACATTTTATTTCTATATAAATTTTTTTTGATTTTTTTTATATGGATTAATTTACTTCCAGTCCATCCAAATTTTTCGTAACCCATCCCAACTATAGTTTCTGGATCCGTCCCTGTATACGAAACATGTTTAAAATTTCGCATACTTAAAATTTACGTACTGATTTAAATCTGTCAAAAGTACGCAAGTATTATACGTTTCTGAAATATACGAAAAAATTCGCGTATAATACGAGTTTTATTCGGGTGATTGCTAACAATGATCTGCGGCCTAAGTGGTTACCAAATTGGTGATACGAAATCTCGTAGACACGCTATGTGCTTAATTAAAAGTAGAATGAGTTAAGATATTCCGATAGCGGCTGATTGAGTGCTCGACTAGGCCTGTCAATGGTAGCTTATTGGTCGGATATTGGCATTACCATACCCGAACCATTAACTATCGGATATATCCGATAACTTTCCGATATCCGATCGGATAAACGTTTTGGCTACCATATCCGTTACCGATAATTTTATCGGATATCGGATAATATCCGAACCAATAAGATTACTAAAAAATATATTAAAAAAAAGGGAAGAAAAGAATCAGAACCAACAGATTTTGTCACGAATAACAGATTTTCACATTGAAACGATAGATTTTGTCAAGAAACTACAGATTTCCACATTGGAACAACATATTTTGTCATAATTCTCCACACAAGCACAAATAACTAATAATCTCATGCATACATTGAATACATTGCACATATTAGTAATTCTCCACACAACAAGAAATTCTCCACACAAGGCTCATACATAATACATAGTTCAGTACATGTCATACATCATCTTAGTACATAAGCAGTTTGCAGGAGGCTTGTCTTGTTTATAGCCAAAAACAACATGTCCACTAATATTTTGTTATCTGCTAGCTTGGTAATGAATGAAAAGTCAAGATAACACTCATATTAGGCTTGTCTTGTTTATAGCCAAAAACAACAGTTTGCAGGAGGCTTGTCTTTGACTCTTTGATACCTAAAAGTCAAGATAACACTCATATTAGGCTAGCTTGGTTCGGATTCTTTATAGCCAAGATAACACTCATATTAGGCTTGTCTTGTTTATAGCCAATTAAATATTATTGGTTCGGATTTTATTGGTTCGGATATAGCACTTACCGTATCCGTATCCGATATCCGATAAATATCCGATAAGATATCCGAATCCGTATCCGTATCCGAAATTTCGGATATTTTCGGTTCGAATACGGATCGGATACGGATTTTCGGTCGACCATTGACAGGCCTATGCTCGACTTGATAAAACGGTCTATTTCAACCCATTGGTCCGGTTCGAATTTTAAATCACTGGTCTGAACCATGTTGATCCCCTTCAATATTAGTTAGACGGTTACCTGGTCGATAATTCTTCTCCATATAACAGGATAAGCCTAACCCAAATCCAGTAGAAAATTCGATCGATGGGTCCGGTCCGGCCCCTTAGGTGTAGCGTGAGTTAGTCCGCCCCACAATGATTTCTAAGGGCCCATGAGCAACGAGAAGAAATTAAGCCATGGATAATTATGTCACACATTTAGGCCTCGTTTGGTTCAAGGAAAGAAAATGAATTTTCTTGTATTTTTCATGGGAATAAGAAAGTAGGATTTCTGTCATATTTTCTTTCCGTTGTTTGGTAAAACAAAAAAACTACCTAGGAAAGGAAAGAAAAATATAACAATGTTCCAATAATATCCTTACCTTTTAAAATAAAAATAACATTAATGATAAAATAAGCAATTACGCATGGTTATTTTTGTCATAACTTTTGTAATAAATGTTGGAAAACGGGGAGGAAAAATCAATCCCATGGATCTTGAGTGGAACCATATTCCCACCAATTTTTTCTCTTGTCAGAAAATTAATTTCAAAATTTGTGGCTACCAAACAAATAAAAGAAATAACTTTTTTTTTTTTTAGTTCCTTAAATCCGTGAACCAAACGAGGCCTTACTCTCTTTTTATATATATAGTTTGGATGATCATGCATGTCATATGCCTAAAGTTATGAAGCATGTTCTATACATGTGATTAATGATGATAGGGCGCGAGGAAACATGTTAGGCCAGCTTAACTGTTCAAAACCATCATCAACATAGTGGAGAGGAATAGCATGACATATTGTAGGAATTATTGAATGTATTGTGTACTCACACAATGAATGATAACATAGCAGGTGCAACTTGTTTGACTTGCTTTTCTAAACGCAGTACCAAAGTTCATAAATCATGATGAAGCTATGGAAGAAAGTGATGGAACAAAGATAAAGTTTTTTTTATTTTTTTTTACTTTCAATTTGTTTGATATTGGGAAAACCTACTGTATTTTTTAGCGGTCAAGAAGATGAATAAAAATACAGACAATTTTATACAGAGCGATAAAATTTGGTATATTTATACAAAAGAGTAGAAATTTTGAATATTTACAAGGAAAGAGATGTGGTGCCATCTTAGATGGCGCAACAAAATTCTTAGACTTGACGCCATCTAATTTTTTGGTTTTTCCTAGGATGTGGCGTCATCTAAGATGACGTCCAATTTTTAAATTTTTTTTAATATGTGATGACATAAAAAAGTTAGTTTTTTTTGCATCCCTATATATATATATATATATATATATATATATATATATATATATATATATATATATAAAACACGCGCGCGCACAAATTATGTCTAAGCCTTAGGCTCCGGTAGTCAGCAACAAGTGAAACACATAGTAAATTCGGGTTGGGTGAATTCGATTTCACAGAGAAACGAATTATTTCTTCTAATTATGGTAGGAGTATTTAAAAAAAAGAAAATTGTAGTGAAGAAGGATTCTCTTATGATAAGGAAGAAAGATACATAATACGACTTTGCTGGGAGAAGCAAGTGGTGACAATTTGGATGATCAACTCACAATATCTCAGGATAAGGAAGCTACTCCTGACCGGATATTGAATTATGATAGCTCGCTACGTACTGTTCAGATGTATTTTGCTTTGCTTCTTTGGAGGAGAAGATTAGTACTACAAGCTTGGCTTATGACTTAATTTGTGAGTTATTGAATGAACAATAGATATTAAGACACATGATATCATGGTGCATAGGCTTGGTAGGGTACACTACATACCAAAGATTCAAGACTCTCATATCGTTGGACGCATTAGACTATGTAGGTTGTAGATTTTCATCGAAAGGTAGAGTTTGTGGGTAACATGTGGTTGAACCATACTCATGAAATATGAAAAATGCGACAAGGTTTACTCGATGATAGGGGACACCTTGCGAGGACACGCTCCTATGTTTTCTACCGCGATCGGGCTAAAATTTTGGGATGATTCTTTTCCAGGGAGTCAACCTTTCGTGGCTTGATAACGGATAGTCAATTTTTTCATTAACCCAAGTGTGACGACGGATGTTTCAGAAGACTCTGACATGGATGACGTTGTAGAGATGAACTGTGAACTCAAGTCCAACTCAAGTTACAAGCAACTAGTCGATGATGTCATAGGAAAGGGGTGATTCGTGAGATCAAAATTAGTGTTTAAAGACATATGGATGAGAACTCCTAGATGCTTGTCGAGTTTGATGGTAAATATGATCCACTGTGATGGTTGTTATGATTTGGCTCCTAATTGGTAATTCTACAGCAAAAATGGCAGACTATTTGGCATTTTTGTAGTAGAAAAATTATTTTGCGAGGTTCTTGTTTTTATCAATTTTTGCATATAATAATTAGTTTTTAATTTAAAATCTACCTTTTACTTATTCAATTTTTATTTTATTTTTCTTTTACAATTTTATCGTTTTATATAAAAAATTATATTTCCAAGAGTAACGTTGAGATGTCTTGAATCATAAATTATTTATTTGATCCTAGTTAGTGATCTAATAAAACAACCACTTGGAAGCATCACACCCCCCCCCCCCCCCCCCCCCCCCCCCCCCACACACCTAATGAGCTCAAGGGAATGCCTGCTTCGGGAGGTTGCGAAACCTAATTAGTTTTTCGGATCTGATGTAACTGAGCTTTTTTTCTTAAAGGATCAGTAGTTTCTTCGTATCTCGTATTGGATTGAATATAGACGATGTGTATTTTGTCCTACTATTAATTTTTTATTATTATTATTTGTTAATAGACTTACTTAGCAAATGCCAGTGGGTAAGAGCATCTCCAACCCTATTGTCTTATTTTGTATTGTGATTCTTAGATAGCAAGAGACACAAGGCAATGTCCTGTATAGGTGGCAAGATTATATTCACAAAAGACAATGAGTTTGAAAAGTCATCTTCAATGCAAAAGTATTGAGAAGAAAATACAAAATATTTTTCTACAACTTCTACTCTTCTACTTTTTTTTTATAAAATATTTTTATTCACAATTGATGATGTGGACATAAAATTATTGTGAAGTGCATTGTCTAGATCTAGATAACCAACTTCAAATTGTCCTTATCATGTCATTGTCATGTCATCATACTTTATTTTACATTTGCATTGAAAAAGTACTTTTAAAAGAAAATTCACAATAGGATTGGAGATTGTCTAATGATTTAGAAAATAGCATCAACGCTTGTGCGCTTTTGATATGCACAAAAAGGTCTCCCGGAAGACCAACCGACGCCCTGCCCTGCCGTAGTCCATTCATACGGGACGTACCATCTAACCGTTGATGAATTGACTTTGCTAGCCAGAACCATGTGACCGTCACATTCGAGGGGCCCATAGGAATCACTCCTACGAAGCACCATCTGCCGTCGATTCTTAGGGCTGCAACGATCCGGACGGTTCATTTTGTAGGCCCCTCCTCATGTTGGGACGTAACATCCTAATCCGGTTATGGAGTACGAAAGCAACAAGCAAGCAATAAATCGTTGTGCAGAATTATAGCGTGGGGTCCGATGCAAATGCACTTTTGAGACTGAGACTCACTCGGTGGTGAATGATGGCTCCTCTTTTCTCCATTAACATTTGCGTTACACTGTTCATCTTGCTGACTCCTCGTTAGCCGAATCTCGGGGTGTGATTAGGACCGGACGGCCCCAGCTCGGCCCGCACTAGCCCGACCCCCTTGGGTCCGGTCCGGGTCCAAGGAACCGGACCCGAGCCCGGCCCGGACCGGTCCGGCAATTTTTTTTTTGAGAAATTTTGAGTAGCACCCCACTTGCTTTACCCATATTCAAGGTGCACCCCACCCAATTACCATAATATAAGACACCCCCACTTTTGATGGAAACCGTCCTTAGCGGACGGTCAATCCCATTGACCGAAATTTTTTGACGAAAATATCCTCGTCTTCTCCCTCCCCAAACCCAAACCCAAACCCTAATCCCTCTCTTTCACCAACACTAACACCACCATCACCATCACCAGGTTTCGTGGGAAAGAATAGGGCATTTTTGTCCAAAAAATTGGGTCAAATGAGTTGACCGTTAGTGAAGGACGGAAACTGTCAAAAGTGGGGGGTGTCTTACATTATGATAATTGGGTGGGATGCACCTTGAATATGGGTAAAACAAGTGGGGTGCTACTCAAAAAAAAAAAATTTCTTTTTTTGTGAATGTAACGGGTGGCCCGGTCAGGCCCGTCCGGACCGGCCCGCACAATCCAGTTGAGCCGGTTTTCATGGATTTTTTTTCAAATTTTTTTAACGTTTGGAAGGGGGTTTGACTCTATATGACCGTTTTATGACCCTTTTTGGGAGTATTTTGGTCATTTTGTCAAAAATGACAAAAAAAATCATTACAACAACTATATTTAGAAGGTAGGGGGAGTAATTTGGCTTCAAAAAAAAATCTATAAATAGGCTATAAATTTTATTTTTTAAACACAAACCATCCTAACCATCAAAAAAAAAAAAATTCAAGCTCTCAAGAAGGTTTCAAAAACAATTTGCAAGCAATTCCAGGTTCTACTACTTCACGATCAAGCTCCCAACCCCGATCCAATTCTTTTTTTTTTTCTTCCCTTCCTCTTTCTAATTGTTTTTCTTTATTTTACATTTACAAAATAGTTTTCTTTCTTCCCTCTCTCTCTCTCTTTGAGAAAAAATAATTTTCGGTTTATTTTATTTTCGGTATCCTCTCTCTTCTAAATTATTTGTATTTGTCTTTTTAAAATGGTCGGACAAGGTTCAAACCAACCTACTGACGTTGCCGGACATACTTATGAATATTATAATTATTTTTTTGAGAAAAATCTTATTCCTGAGGTTTTAATTGGTTCACCTCCTGAAGTTGCTAGTTCTACCTCAAATGTTGTAAAGAGGAAGAAAAAAAAAATCAAAGTATTGAATTTTTTTTGTTATACTTAATGAAATTAAACATGATGGCTCACTTGTTTTATATCAGAAAGGAGAACCAGTTCCGTACGCGACAAAATGCAAAAAATGTTCCAACATATACAAATGGAAGAGGGGAGTGGAATGTGTACCATATTAAGACACCACGAAACCTGCTACGGCCCGGGCTCAATTCCGGCAACCCAAACTCAGATAAGTTTTGGCGGTGCCGTGGGTTCTTCAATGAGTACGTTTTCCTATTCAGCTACTCGTCATAAAACTGAATTGACTAAATATATTATTGCTGATGAACTTCCATTCACTTCGGGTGAAAGTGAATCTTTATATGATTATGCCACAAATTCTTTAAATTCATGTTTTAGTAAAGTTACTAGAGGCGCTGCTAGAAAATAGGCTAAGAGAATTTTTACTGAAATGAAAGTTGCTTTAAAAGAAAGTTTGTCGCATGTTAGTAAAATAGCTATTATTTATGATATTTGGACAAGTAAGCAAAAATTATGATTATATTTTACGGCACACTACATAGATTCACAATAGATGTTGCAAAAGCGCTTCATCTGTCTAAAAACTTTGGAATTTTCACACACGGACTCTTTAATTCCATGCGCTATTTCAAAACACGTGCGTGAGTTTGATATTCATCATAAAATATTATATGTATCTTTTGATAATGCTAGTAATAATAATTCGGCTATATCTTCATTGTCTTTACTATTTCAGCCCATTTTAGAAGGTAGATTATTGCATGTTAGGTGTGCTTGCCACATTATTAACTTAGTTGTAAAAGAATTTCTCGAATTTTTTAGTACACATTTAGAGACTCTTAGACATTATTTACACAGCTTGAACACGTCTCCAAGTAGGGGATGTAGAGGCTTTGTTAGATGACTTTGCAGAAAATATGGATGTTGATGTTACTGACTTGAAAGTAGAACTGAGGGTAGTGTTGGATGGATTAGTAATGCTTTATGAAGACAAAGTTGTGTCGACCCGACCAACTCAAGAGGATACTAGTAGTAGCTCTAGCTTGGTGTCTAAGTTATCACACGCCAGTCGTATACTACAATGGAAGAAAAAAAAAAACACTCTTCCCGACCCACTCAAGAGTTGTCTTTATATCTAAGTTCTTATGAAAAAGAAGATGAATCTTCAAATCACTTCACCATTTTAGAATGGTAAAAAAACACGACAAAAGATTTCTTGTACTTTCTACCATATCACGTATCTACTAATGGTTCTGGTGTCCACGGTAGCATCAGAGTCATATTTTAGTGCAGGATCAAGAATTTTGAGCATAAAGAGGAGCCGGTTGAAGCCAGATATCTTGGAAGCTCGTGTATGTGTTCAAGATTGAATTCTAGCACAGAAAAGAACCCAAAACCAAAGTGATGAAGATGCTGACATCAACGAGCTAGACTTTATATCGCTTACAATTGGTGAAGCTTCTGGAACCGAGGAAGAATAATTAATGACTCAAATTTATGAATTAGTAAACTTACAAAACAAACGAAACAAAACAAAAAACAAAACAAAACTTAAAAAAACAAAACAAAACAAAACAAAAGAAATAAAGAAAACTTACAAAACAAAAGGAAAACAAAAACAAAAAACAAAAAACAAAAAACAAAAAACTTGAAACAAAAAGAAACAAAAACTTAAAACAAAACAAAAAAAAACAAAACCAAAAACTTAAAACAAAAAAAAACACAAACTTAAAACTAAAAAAAAAAAGAAAAATGAAAAGAAAAAAACTTAGAACGAAAACAAAAACAAAAAAAATAAAAAGAAAGGAAAAAAACTTTAAAAAAACTTAAAACAAAAACAAAACAACCAAAAAAACACAAACTTAAAAAAAAAAACAAAACAAAAAAAACTTAAAAAAGAAACAAAGTAAACAAAAAATAACAAAAAAATTAAACTTGAAACAATTTTTTTTTAACTCCGCCTATGACAAGCAAAAAAGTAACCAAAAAAATACAAACTTAAAACAAAACAAAACAAAACAAAAAAAAAACCTTAAAAAAGAAACAAAGTAAACAAAAAATAACAAAATAAAGTAAACTTGAAACAAAAATTTTTTTAACTCCGCCTATGACAAGCAAAGCTTGCATTGCCGGTCCCAAATCCGGATAAAGGAGGAGGAAAAAAATAAAATTAAATTAAATTAAAACATAAAATTAAAACTTAGAAAGAAACAAAGAAACTAAAAAATAACAAAATAACAAAATAAACTTAAAATAAAATAAAAGAAAACAAAAGAACATAAAATTAAAAACAAAAAAACTTTAAATCAAAAAAATAACAAAACAAAAAAAAAACAAAAAAACCAAAAAAAACTTTTAAAAAAAATAGGTGAACCGGCCCGGCCGAGCCCGTAGCCTGGCCCACCCGCTGAACCGGCCCGGCCCAGCCCTACCCAAGTCGGGTCATTCGGTCGGGCTGGGCTCCAAAAATCCGAACCGGGTCGGGCCCCTCCGGTTCAGGTTGGCCCGGACCAAGCCCGATTCAGTCCAGTTTTCTGGGCCGCGGTCCGGCTCGGACCGGCACTAATCACACCTTGAGCCGAATCCATGGGATTGGGAGATTGTCTGGTACGGTCGAGTCAGGTGAAGCACACATGTAAATCACATAATTGTAACTTAAATATCTTGAACTATTAATCTATTTTGCAAACGGTGATGCCAAAATAACTTTGTTTCATATTAATTACATTCGTGAAAAAATTTTAGATCGGGGGAAGCTTCATTGGTGAGTGACAGTCTCGTTGTTCGAACTATCAACCTCTTGGAAAGAATATATTTCTCTTAACATATAAAGACAGAGAGAGATATCAGTATCCCCTCACTTAAGCATCATCTTCCATCTCCACTATCACAACCGTTGAATCTTGTTTATATCATCTAATCTTAACCGTTGATTTGAATGGTTCAAATCACGATTAAAATTAGATGACTTAAACAAAATCTAACAATTGTTATTTCGGGGATGGAGGAGGATGCAAAAGTGAGGGAATGTGGATCCTGGTGGCTAGAGTATAGATAGACATAAGATACGAGTGAATGGTGTTCGAATCCTAGTGGGAGGGAATACGAACAAAATATAATAATTTTGGTACTTGACCCATGTTTTATATATTTATATATGACAAGTGGTACTGTGTGATATCCATGTGGATGAAACATTTGCAAAGACTTGGGCTGTAATCTTTTGACAAATCTTTGCACAAACTAAACCAATCACATGGCCATAGGTCAGCCAACAGTTTGTATATAGTCCTTGCTCCTTTTTACATACAAATGAGCCATTTCAACAATTATTACTCGTCTGTATCATGACCTTAATTGTTTGACATCCAAACAGAAGAGCATGCGCAGTGATGATTGAGTTCTAAACCAAGATCACAAAGGAAGATGTGTGTATGTGTATGGAGGAGTTTGAAAGGTTCTGGCTACAATTCTAGGCTCTGTTTGTATGCCCCTTCAAGAAATTTGTTTTTCCCTTCTTAAAACCGCATTCAAAGGAGCAGTCTGCAGATGCGGGTGAATGTAGTTACTGTTCTTGTTCTTTCTTAGTGAATGATGTTCAAACATTGCTAATTATGACCGCATTTTGCTGCAAGAAGATTAGAAAAGGTTTGTTTCTGATCAGTGGAGATGCACTCAATTCAGCAGCAGCTCTTCTGCCTATCATCACCTTAGGCCTCGTTTGGTTCAGGGAAGGCAAATCAAATTCCTTTGTATTTTTCATGGGGACAGAAAAGTAAAATTTCTATTAGATTTTATTTTCTATATTTGGTAAAACAAAAAAATATTTAAGAAAGATTAATTGATTTTCCTTCCAGTGTTTGGTTGGTGTAGGAAAGGAAAGAAGAAGAAAAAATGTCATTGTTCTAAAACCCGATGTCAACATAATTACAATCAACAAAATACAAAGAGTTAATTGGTAAAATAGACAATAAATCAAAACTATTTTTGTCATAATGTTTTGTAATTAATGTTGAAAATGTAGGAGGAAAAATAAATTCCATAGGTAATAAGAGAAACTATTAATGTTGGAAAAGGAAGAGAAAATAAATCTCATAGGTCCTGAGGAACTATTTTCCTTGTATTTTTTTCCCATGTCAGAATTTTTTTTTTTCCAATTTGTGTCTGCCAAACAAAAGAAATAAACAAATTTTCTTTTCGAGTTCCTTGAATCTGTGAACCAAATGAGGCCTTAAAACATGACCCAAAAAGGAAAAAAAAAAAATTAGAAAAGACGAGCAATTACATACAAAAACAAAATAAACACAAGTAGAAACAGGTTCCTATTTGAAACGGAGGCATTGTGCCAACATCTGGGTAGAAACGGCAAACAAAAATCAGTTTGGACCAAAAACGATAAATGCACGTACAAGGATCATTTAGGAGTTAGTTTGGTATACGGAATACTATATGGCTGAAAGTTTTATACTCCCAAAAATCAAATTTCAAGTAATTAAATTTCCTGAAAATTATATTCTCATGTTTGGTAACTATATAAATATTCCCCCCAAAAAAAATTCAAAAATCAAATTTCAAGCAACTAAAAACGAAAGAATGTCCAAAAACGAAATAAAAAAGATAAAAAAATAAAAAATGACAAAAAAACAACAAAAATTAAAAATTAAAATAAAAAAGGAAATAAAATAGATTTTAAAAAAACGACATAAATGTAAAATAAAATAACCATTTGGTAAATATACATACAGTACATCATTCTTGAAAACCATTTAGTAGACGAGCAAAACTAATCGACTAGCAAAACCAAGAAAATCATCAGATAAATCAAATTATTCCAGCACTGAAAACCCATTCAACCATGACCATCACAATCAGTCTGAAATGTAAACCAGCAATTTGACCAAACTCTCAATAAACCTGCAGATCTGAAAAGTTGGACAACGAATTGAACCCACGTCCATATTCTAGATGAAGTAAATTTGCAGCCAATGATCGCGATCTGTATTACACAAGTGCAAGAAATAACACAAATTCATCCGACAATTAGACAGTCTCATGTCATGTTTTCTCAGTTTAAGAACTGCTGTCATATTGAGGGCTAATGAAGAGCACGCATGACCGACAAATCCATACTTTACTGTTTGCATTTGCTTTCAGTCCATCCTTCCCTTCAAAATTCTCTCCTGTACTTCAGTCGGTGTCCTGCAGTGTGGCAACAAAAAAGCTAAGTGCAATAACATAACAGTAGAAGGAACTATGAGAAATAAGGTGATTGGTGCAACCAATTTAATCAATTGACTAAAACTAAGTCCTACGCTTCTAAGACATTGAAGTTTTGAGAAGATAGTGCCATATGACTTTTTTTGGAAAATGCCCAGCATTATGCAAGGGACTTTGTGAATGCCCGGCATTATGCACGGGACTTTGTGCATGCTGCATTTCTTTTTTTTAGAAGATAGTGCCATATGACATGGAAATGTAATTTAAGCAGTGATAAATAAAGTGCATACAGAAGAGGTGATAAATAAACTAAATCATTCTGTTGTGATAAGGGTGATATCAAATCAAATACAATTAGGATATAGGTAGCATCATATTCAAATTTGTTCTCAGTCCGTGGACGCGGTGGATGCGGATAAGTACATCGCTTAGATAAGAAAAACCCATATCAATACCTCACAAAGTAGGACAGATACATATTGGATATGAGAGGGAACAGATACAGATCAGACATAAGACTGAATGGAATGGATATAAGTAAATGGGACAAAGCACGAATCAGATATGATAAGAGAAATATGTGAACGCAAACATAATTAGATACAAATTATATAAATATTATTACAAACAGAATGTGTTATTGAAACTTTATTGTGTTAGAGCAAAAAAGTAACAATAGGATATGAATTTTCTTATTTGTTGAAGGTGGCTTCCTGTATACTACAGTTACTTTATTGGGTATTCCTGATACAACAAAGCCTTTTATCCCAAATTTTAAGTGTCGGCTATATGGATCCTTTTCTTTCATTCAACTCTATTAAGGAATGCCCTCTGAAACATTAACAAAATCCATATCCTTCGATACACAATCCAAGTTCGTTTACACCTACCCGTAGTTCTAGCATCTCCTTTCACTAATATTTTAACGGCTCCCAATTGGTGCATCTACTATTGGTCTACGTTGTACATGTCTTTTGCACACGTCTGAACCACATGAGATGATTTTTCTTCTCATCTTATCCTCAACTACGGCACCTCCTAACTTGCCACGAATATACTCATTTCTTATCCAATCTTTCAAGCTATTCTCACTCAAACATATTAGAATTCTCATTTTCGCTACTCATTTTTTGACATGATTTTTAATTGTCCAGCACTCGGATCCATAAAGCATAACTTGTCTTATAATCAATCGCCTTACAAAAAAAATAACTGGTCTTATAACCGCCTTACCAAAAAATTCTTTCAACTTCAACGGTGGTATAATGGGAAGTACTCTTCCATTTCAGCCATCATGCTTTAATAATATGAATATCCTTCTCAATCTCCCAATGATCAATGATTGATCCTTGATGCCAAAAACTATCATCAATACGTACTCCCTTTTTTGTTTTTGACTTTTGGTTGAAACTACATATCATTACTTTTGTTTTCGTCCTACCAATTTTAAAACCATTGGGGGCCGTTTGGTACGCGGATTGCAATATTTCCGAAAATTTTATATTCCTTGAAATTTAATTCCTAGACATCAAATCAATGGGTATTGAATTTTACTGCGTTTGACATAATACATATTATTCTCTGGGAATATAGAATGTGTTTGGTATCATAAATAAATTTCCAGTAACATAGTACTTTTAGCACATTTTTCCTAAATTACCCACGTCTCACAATATATTATAATCTAATCAAGTAGGGTGGAGTTTGGGTCTAGTTGAGTTGTGTCTAGTCTTTGGCTGGGTCCGATTTTTGGTCGAGTCGGGTTTGGATCTAGTTGAGTTGGGTCAGGGAGTTATATTCCCGTTGGGTACAGGAGGGGTCGAGTGTTCTTGGGTCTAGTTGGGTTTGAGCGGGCAGACTAGGTGGGGAGGGGGCGGGGGCTAGTCTAATAGATATATGTATTCAATTGTATACTTACTATTTCATGATAAATTTACAACTAAATCGTAGTTTAGTTTGTAACTGTATATGGATTTAACCAAAGAGATGCCAAAAATCAAGGGTGGACAAAAATACATTAACAAACTCTATTAAATCAAAATAGTTTTAGAAAATTGTGTTTCCTTTCTTAGCCTTTGCTCAATTACTGTCCCAAGGTTTCATGATATAACTCGTTAGCTTGATACCTCGTAAACCAAATTGGTTTTTTTTTCGGTAGGAGACCCTTATCTTATCGAGTTAAGTCACCAGATCTGATATTTGCTCAAAAATCCTCCAAATGGAGTTAACACTCCCCTTATTAACCGAACTCTTTTGAAAGGGGAACGCTCCATCACCTTCAACAAAATTAATCTTTTTACCGTTTGGTCTTTACCTACCTCCTTCCCCATACATAGAATCTTCTAAGTCTCAAGCTCCAAGGTTGGAAAGCTTTACTAGAATGAGGATTGAGAAAAGACATGGAGACACTAAATCCAACACACCAGACAAATGAGTTCGCCAGCTAGAATTTGAACTCTAATATTCCACCATATATGACAACAAAACTTGGAAGCATCAGTATTTCAAAATACAGTTTACAAGCAGCCCAGGCAACAGTCCTTTGTTTGGAGGGTTCTAGGCAACTGTATTTCCACAATACTTATAGAGGTATCTTGGTCAAGATATCTGTGTCAACAATCCAACCATGGATGCATTTGGACAAAATAGGAAATGGATTTCCTATATTAAAACATGAAGCTTGTTGCTTTATCTGCTCATATTGACAAGCAAATCAGATAAAATAAATCTACTGTAGCCAACAGATCAGATAAAAAGGTCATACTTTGATCGTAGCTCAAGGACCATACATTGTCCCCAATGAATCAATTATTCGAAGTTCCATAGTTATAAGAGAGAAGATATCTTAAACTGGGTAAGCTTTTAAACGAAGATTACGTACTACGCCTCTGATGATAATTGATAAATAAGACCATCTAGTGTCTGGTTTTGGGTTGAATAACAAAAAGGAAAAGGTAAATTAAATACTACATTGATAATTGAAATCGGCAAATCAGAGTAGGTTTAAATCTTTCATGTAACAATCTCCCATTCAACAAGTAGAAGCAACAGCCATGCCTAATTTCAGACTAAGTGAGAAACAATTCTGCAAACAAATGTATGGATAAGTTACTTAAAATTCCTATTAAAACCAAATTCATGTTGTGCATACATGTTTTAGTGCACATTGTAAGCATGATGAATTACAAAAAAATTGGAAATAGGGCAATTTTGTGCTCATCACAGTGAAAAAAAACAACTTTTAAAAGGCTTCAAGGAGAGAGTTGCACTTACACAAGAAATACGTGGCCTCCCCAACCACTCAAACAATCACGATCAACAGACGACAGTAGTGCTTGCGAGATGGTCTCAAATAATTCATCGGGCTCCTAATAATGAGATAAATTTATTAACACAGAATACAAAGATATATGCATAATTCAAGTACATCAATCAGCAAATATAAAAAAATACAAATATAAATGGTACAGTCTCTCAAGCAGTTTGGCAATGATTTAAGAGTCCCATGTAATAGCTTGTGTAAAGAAAGCATAACATACTAAATCCTTACATGAGGTTTAAAAGATCAGCAGATACCGATCTATATCAGAAATTGGATAAGGATTGGGCAGGCTCAAGTGTAGGGAAATCGTGCAATAGGCCGAAAATAACAAGGGGATCGACAAAATTAGGAATTTTCTGAGATTTCAGGTCAGTTTTGAGCCTCTAGCTCAAAATTGACGGAACTTCCTAAAGCATACTTTTCCGATGAAGTCCAAAACATCCAGAAACTGGGTATAAGATATTTTATTTGAAAAATATTTTCAAAATAACAGTTCCAGTTCATTTCGACCTGAAATTCGGCAAAATTTGGAAAACAGAAATTTCGGAAACTATTCGCTGCAACTAGACAAAACATATGATTTCTTTGGTTTCAGTTCTATTTTGATGCTTGATGAAGATATCTTTAAAGCTCAGGGTATCTTATTAGTTATGAAATTACCAATTTACCATCTCATACTTCCATAGAAACAAATAAATGTGCAGTTATTCAAGAAACATACGTAACTGTACAGATAATTTATGAATAATGTTTGAAGTTACATTTAATTTTTCATACATCTTAACATAACTTTTAGGTTTCTTCAATATTTTTCTAAAGTGTTGAAAGTCGATACTCCAATCTGAAACCATAAGAAACAACCGATACTGAAGAAGGTCCTGTATCAATCCTGGGTTTACTTAGGTATATGTTCTAGGTTAGGTTATCAACTCAGGGTACTTATCATTTATTGATTCGCTTGTGTATCATATCGTGTATCGTGCATGGCTAAAATTTAAAAAAAAAAAAACAATACTACCTATCAGCTTATATTTATCGTATCTGATCGACCGATACGCAACGAAATGGTAATATATTGTACAGATCAACCGATACGCGACGAAATGGTTATATATCGTATCGTAAGATACTGGATACATATCGTGTACCGTAAGATACTAGCAACATAGGTTCTAGCATGCAGTCACGTGCTTTATCAGAAACAAATTGCCAAGTCTAAATTGATTGCAGATACCACCAAAAAATGCATGACATTTTTGGCCATGCATAGTCCCTGTACTACGCTATAATGTGTCAATTGGTGCATTAACGTAGTGTTTGTCCACTCTAGAAAGAAGAATACCCTTCTTATAGCAACTCATATCCTTTTCATTTAAATACTTCTCATATGCAACAAGTCCTGAAATTTGCTTTGCTACCCACATCACAATTTTGAACATTGAAAAGTATCGAGGAAAATTTACTTAAATTTCGCTTTCTACTTGGGTGAGATGCCCACTTCTTTACCAAAAAAGATGGTCACCTATTCAGCAGCTTTCAGCATAAGACGCAAAATCTTTTTTCCCCGTGAGTAGCTTTCAACCAGATAAGCTACAATTTTGCTGAAACCTCTAAGGTAAGTTCACTAGGACTACCTCAGTCCCTCCCACCTAATGAGCTTGACCCATTAAAACCTCTAAGGTAAGATTACTTTGGTCGTCTTTTGTCTTGTATATAGTGTGGAATGACCCCCTTTTATCATAAAACCTGGTCAGTCAGACAGTCCGTCGGTAGCTTCTCATATCCAACAATTTGTGAAGTTTGCTCACTCCACAACTCATAAGTTTGACAGTGAAATCTCTAAGAGCAAGTTTACCACCCTTGACCTACTAGGTAGCATGACAAGTCCCTTACTTTACTTTAAGACCTAAATTATTAAAAACCAACTGGGAAGAATTGCAATGAAACCAATTCCAAAGCTTAATGAGAGCTAAACTTTTATAGGCAGACTAATTAACTGGCTGTGGAGATGAGTCAGATATGTCCTAGACTGAATGGACAATGACACATATACGGCAAGGACATGGATGCGGAATACACCACTCTTCAGAAATATATAATACAAGTTCATCATGGATTGGATACAAATTATATAGACAACAAGGATAGAAAACTCGGTAACAGTATCACTCATGTGTCATGTCTTGGGACATTTGAAACATAGAACAGGATGACCATGTCCGACATGCGTTAAGGAAGAATCCTCTGATAACAGTCAAACATGGGTACTGACATGAAGAATATGCCTCTGGAGGCGTTTTGGTGCAAACCTCGGATGGTTTCAAACCTCGAGGTTGCTATCAATGACAGAAATAGAGGTACAACTCTAGTCCTGAGAATGGCAAAATGGTCGAGTATTTTTATCTTTCAATATACTTTAATTTGCATAAAAAATTAAAAATTGATACAGTTGAAACAACTTAACAGCAATAACGAATTGACAAGAAGTTGGCATGACATGTGATATTTGCAGAACTGTTCAAAGTCCACCAACCATGTTAGGCTTGTACATCGATTCACAAGCACCATAAAGTGACTCGTTAGCTGTACCAGAAACAACAAAGTCTTTGGCAAGTTCCCTGCAGATAAGAAAACAACACGATGAGTACAACAACTCTAATAGAATGCTAGTATTACGCTATTTATATATTGCAAGAAGAAAGCTACAAATTACATGACTACCGAGTGATATGGAATATATTGACATGTTGTATTGTTTTACACAAACGTCTTATTCATGGAAGTAGGACTATAATTCTAATATTTCATCTTAGTTGCCAATGAAACATCTGAATATTCTTTCAGTATCATATACTTTATTGACGAATATTGATACAAGTTCTTATAACAAAATACAGTAGAAGCTTTACTGCACCATGACAAAAATGTTCTAGAATGCAGCTTGAGTTCTTTTATTCCATTTGCAGAGCAAGAAAATTGTCTTTGTGAGTTTGAGGGGAAAAAACACTATATAGTGATTTCTGTTTCTAGAAGATCTCTCAAATTTCACTACTTTATGTTGTAACACCACACAAGCATTGGTTCTGCTTTTAAATTTCTAACTTTTAGGATGATTTTCAACAAAAATGTAGACATCTTGTTACAAACTATTGAGGGGAATGAGTTGGATGGAACTCGAACACTCCAGCTCATTCCTTTCCCGATCAACTAATGCTATGCTATTACTGAACCTCTCCCAGTGCAAGCTCACAACACTCCACGTGACCAACCTATTCTATTCCAACCTCTACACCAACACGTTACAGAACCCACTATCCACGAAGACTTGGAGGCTCAAGAGCTCCAAGTCCCTATTATTCTTCACAAGATGAAGAAGTCGTCTAAACAAAGAAACAAAGACAAGGAAATCACCAGCTTTGAAACTACTGCTGCAGCCCACAGGCAAGGAGAGTACGATGTTGTAGTGCCTCGTCCCAACATCGTGCACCGTTCCTCGTCGCAACGCGGGGAGCGCGGTTAAGAAACATTGTCGCTATCGATTGGTCGAGACCGGTTGCATCAAGATCCTTTCCTCGTTATGGAATGGCTTTTTCGGAATCAAGTCCCATATTGAGCCGTGCGGCTGAGTCGGGAGACACCTCTCGTTGCTCTGTTTTTCATGCCGCACTTGCTTCTTTGGCTTTGGTTTTATGAATACGTTTTCGTGAATGTTTTCGATAGATTTCATTGCTTGCGTTATTCGAACTTCGCATTTCATATCGAACTCAAAAGAGAAAGGTAAAGTACTAATGCGTTGCTTGTGTGCTTTCGGGTGATTCCGTAGGCGTCGTCTAGCGCAACAAGACCTTCTTCCCTCTCGCCTCAAACAATCAAAGTGAGTGGTTGGACCCTTCTTCACCTTGGCCCTCTTGTTCTTCGACAAATCGATAGAATGTTAGTTGAATATGCAAGAACACGAATGCGTAATTTCAATAAACTGCAGCATAATTTCTCACGTACAATCACTATAGAACTGTTATAGAAACTGCTACATGCTTTCTTATGTACATTTGCTATAAAACTGTCATACTATAAACTGCTACATGCTTCATATGTTATGTCTGTTATAGAACTATAATAAGCAAAGTTTGAGCCATTGAATAATTGTCCCCACAATAAGGCAAAACAACGATGAAAATGGTTAAGTTGCTCACCAATTAAAGATAATGCATGAATAACTAGTCTAGCCTTGCACGGTCATGAATAACTTGTGCACAAGGAACGGCTTCCTCGAACGATAACCCGGGACACGGGATCGATTCAGCCTAGGAGGAAGCAAAAGATAGTTGTGCTAGATATTAGCAAAACTGGTTGTTCGGAAAACTTCCAGCAGAGCTCGCTACTCGCGCTGAAAGGAGAACCGTCTAAACCAAACTATAGTCCAGGATGGCTTGTGATGCCAGTGACCTTCACATATACAAACTGCACACACTATGCTAGTAAATGACAAAGATTGCCAGGAAAGAACATGGTAAGTTTCACATTGCAACGACACTCTGGCGTGGGTAAATTATAGCATATGTTATTATGCCTATCAAATGCTTGCATGCAATTCAGTAGGATGGCTAGAAAAATCACTGAATATATATAGTATGTTTCACATAATTTCTTGAACCAAATAAGAGCATGGTATAAAATTAGCCATTCACTAATACACGTCAAATCCTCAATGTATTAATCCTCGCTCTCCATAGGGACCAAGAAGGGCGTGCCACCTTACTCAAGGCGACGCCAGTTCATTTTGAAGACTCGTTCATGTGCCAAAGGCTTGTTTCAATCCTTTTGAAGACTGCATCCAGTCCAAAGAAAGATGGCTAGACTCCCCACGATAGCAGGTGTTTGAATATTTGGTTGTATAGAAGGGAATACAATATATGGAACGACTATCTCATCAGTGTTCATTTTGTAATCGAGTCAAGTTGTAAGCCCGCGCGACAACTGTTTGTAATGGAGTCTTGCAAATGATGTTCATCATCAATGAAAAAAAATATTCTTCTGTTTCAAATGTGTTGTTCAATTTCTCTGCGTATTTTATTAGATGTGTTTCGAATAACCTTATGACCTTGCCTTGTGCAAGCGCAACTTACGTTCGCACGGCATCACGTCTGGAGGACGACTATCGATTCTTCGGATTCAGGGCGTGACATAATGGTATCAGAGCACGACTTTACGTCCTTAGCCTTCCGTCCTGAGTCTCGAACCTCGATGAGATGAGTTGTTCCATACAATGAGTCTGTAATATTTTCTAAGACTAATATGAGTTGTCTTCTATTTTCAGAAGTTAGAGAAGTCGCGGCCGAGAACGAGACGAGCACTTCAAGTGGCTCGAGTAGTTCGAGGGTCGAATCTTCTGCCAACGCTATCGAGAGGATGCTGTGCACGATGGACGCACAGCAAAAACAAACCGAAAACCAGCATCAACAAACAGAGGCACGAAAGGCCCAATTCGAAGCTCGCTTCGAAGCATGCAACAAAAAAAGCTTGATGCTCTGCAACAGATCGTCCAAAAAATTGTGGCCAATAACAACTCTGCAACCACACATGCTGCCACCGAGCCTACGGCCCGACCCACTCAAGTCGATCCGGAGGAGCCTGAGCGTCAGCCTGCAACACCAAAAAGTTACAACTTTGAGGTGTCGGAGTTCAAGAAAGTGTGTCGCACTTCCTTCAACGGTACCGAAGACCCTTCTATTGGGATCGACTGGTTGGAAGAGCTGGAAGACCACTTCGAACTCCTCGACATTGAAAAATCCGAACAAGTCGCATGCGCACAACTTCAACTACGTTTGAACGCGCACGACTGGTGGGGGTCGTGCACAAACTTGCGATCCGACACGACATCTCAGCACCGAACTCTTGGACCACGTTCCGCAAAGCCTTCGAAGACAAGTACCTTTACTCAGTCGTTCGTCAAGAAAAAGAATGAATTCATACAGTTGAAGCAAGAGAACATGTCAGTGCAACAGTATGCGGCAGAGTTCAACAAGTTGTCCAAATTTGCTGGTGCAATTCTGCTTATAGAGGAGATTCGTATTCGATGATTCGAAGTGGGTCTGCGGCCCTCCATCTATGCCCACGTGTCGATGCCGGAATACAAGACCACGGACGAGTCTCTGAATCGCGCTCTCCGCCTTGAGTGCCAATATCCTCCGACCGCTGTCGGCGCTGTCCCTCTAATCACAAACGCCCCAGCTATGAGGGAGGTAACAACGCTCCAACGTCCAAACAATGGCAGCTATCAAGGACAGAACCCGACCCCGTTGCACCAAGTGCAACTATACTGTACACCATGCCAGCGAATGTTGTACTTTGAACGTAGATTGCCACTTTTGTGAGAAAAAGGGTCACGTCGCTAAAGACTGTTTTGCCCGAAGGCGAAATCAGGATGCCCCGCCGCAACCAAATCATCAGAGCTCCCCAGCCCGCACAACGGAATGGCCAAGATCGTCGTCCCAATGCTTAAGGACGCGTTTATGCCATGACTGGAGACAAGACGTTCGCCTCAGATACAGTGGTGACAGGTATATTACTTTTCAATAATACGCCTACTCGTGTACTATTAGATTCTGGTGCTAACCATAGTTTCATATCGACGAACTTCGCCGCAGAACATAAATTTTCTATGACACCATTAGGCCTTAACCTTAGTGTTAGCATACCGTCGGACACACAACTACCTGCACACTTCGGTTGTAGAGACGAAATCATCTGTATCGGAGGTAAAAATGTGTATCTTGATGAGATAGTTCTAGATCTTAAGGACTACGACATCATACCGGAAATGGATTGGCTTGGCGCTTGCAATGCCACCATGACTGCGCAGGAAAGAATGTCACCTTCCGTATACCTGGAGTGACAGAATTCTGCTACTCGTGTAGTAAAGCATCGACGACATGCATGGTGATTTTAGCAATTTCTGCTCGGAGGATGCTGCATTCTGGCTGTGAGGGATACTTGGCATCTGTTCGCGACAGAAGACATGATCGTGCAAACGCGGGTTAAACCGACGTTGTGGCAGAATTTTCTGACGTATTCCCGGACGAGCTACCCGGTATGCTACCCTATCGAGAAATCGAATTCACCATCTATACCTTTTTCAACACCGACCGATTTTCAAGGCTTCGTACAGAATGGCCACTGCAGAACTGAAGGAACTCAAAGTCCAGTTGCAAGAATTGCTCGACAAGGGATTCATCCGGCTTAGTGTTTCGCCATGGGGAACGCCCGTATTGTTCGTGAAGAAGAAGGATGGGTCGATAGTTTTGTGCATTGACTACCAAGAACTAAACAAAGCCATCATCCGGAACAAATATCCACTGTCCTGCATAGACGACTTATTCGATCAGCTACATGGCGCCTCAGTGTTTTCGAATATTGATCTTCGTTCGGGTTACCATCAACTCAAGATCAAACCAGACGACGTGTCGTGTCAGCCTTCCGCACTCGTTATGGCCACTATAAATTTTTGGTAATGTCGTTCGGCCTGACAAACGCACATGTTGCCTCCATAGATCTAATGAATCGGATGTTTCGACCCTTTCTCGACAAATTCGTAGTAATTTTCATCGACGAAATTCTCATCTACTCGAAAGACAATGCGTAACACGCGGAACATCTGCGGACCATACTCCAGATCCTTCGAGATAACCAGTTGTATGCAAAGCTAAGCAAATGTGAATTATGGCTGAACAGTGTATCAGTTCTTGGGCATATCATCTCTGCAACAAAGACATTTCAGTCGACCCGAAGAAAGACGAAGTTGTTATTGATTGGAAACGACCAGAGTCAGCTAGTGAGATTCGAAGCTTCCTCGGCTTGGTGGGATACTATCGACGCTTCGTGAAAAACTTTGCAAAGATCGCATCGCCTTTGACTTGCCTCACTCAAAAGGGAGCCGCGTTCGTGTGGTCGAACGATTGCAAAACTTGCTTCCAGGAGCTAAAGCAGCGACTCATTTCGGCCCTGCTACTCGCATTTCAGGAAGGGACTAAGGGATTTCAAATCTTCAACGATGTTTCAGGCCAAGGCTTGGAATGTGTGCTCATGCAATGGGACAAGGTGATCTCCTTCACCTCCAGACGTTTGAAGTCGCACGAGAAGAATTATCCCACGTACGACTTGGAGTTAGCAGCTATTGTGTTCGCGTTAAAACTGTGACGACACTACCTTTATAGTGTGGCGTGCAGGATTTATACGGATCACAAGAGCATCAAGTATCTCTTCACCCAAAAGGAGCTAAACTTACGACATAGGCGATGGTTGGAGCTAATCAAAGGCTACGACTTGACGATCGACTACATGCCGGACAAGAAAAATATTGTAACGGACACACCGAGTCGGAAGTACATAGTCTCGCTATCCATCAACGGCAAGCTACTGCACAACTTAGAGAAGATGGGCATCGAACTCTGAGTTAGATTTGTGGCAGTACAACTAGCTCCATTGCACGTGGATCCGAGTCTATTGAAGATCAAATACGCTCAAAAGGATGATCCATACCGGAAAAAATGCGGGAGCTAATCTCAACGGGTAAAGCAACCGACTTTGCGGAAGACGAGTTCAGAGCGTTGCAGGTGAAAGGTAGACTATGCGTTTCGGATGACTCAGAACTTCGAAAGGAGATATTGTCGGAGGCACACTACGCAAAATATTCCTTGCATCCAGGCAACACCAAGATGTACAAGGACCTCGATGGATTTCATTGCCTGCGTTTTTCGAACTTTGCATTTCATATCGAACTCGGAAGAGAAGGGTAAAGTGTTGATGCATTGTTTGTGCGATTTCAGGTGATCGCGTAGGCGTCGTCTAGCGCAACAAGACCTTCTTCCCTCTCACGTCAAACAATCAAAGTGAGTGGCTAGACCCTTCTTCCCCTTGGCCCTCTTGTTCTCCGATCAATCGATATAATGTTAGTTGAATATGCAAGAACACGAATGCATAATTTCAATGAACTGTTGCACGATTTCTCACGTACACTCGCTATAGAACTGTTATGCCATGAAACTGCTACATGCTTTCTTATGTACATCTGCTATAGAACTGTCATACTATAAACTGCTACTTGCTTCATATGTTATGCATGTTATAGAACTGTGATAAGCAAAGTTTGAGACATTGAATAATTGTCGCCACAATAAGGCAAAACAACGATAAAAACGATTAAGTTGCTCACCAATTAAAGATAATGCATGAATAACTAGTCTGGCCTTACACGGTCATAGATAACTTGTGGACAAGGAACGACTTCCTCGAACGATAACCCGGAACACGGGATCGATTCAGCCTAGGAGAAAGCAAAAGATAGTTGTGCTAAATATTAGCAAAACTGGTTATTCGGAGAACTTTCAGTAGAGCTCGCTACTCGCGCTGAAAGGGGAGCCGTCTAAACCCAGCTATAGTCCATGATGGCTTGTGATGCCAGTGACCTTCACATATACAAACCGAACATACTATGCTAGTAAACAGTGTTCTAAAAGTCGGGATTAGGCGGCGCCGCCTAGGCGCTGGGTGGCTAGGTGTCGCCCAAGATTCCACCGGAATCGGCCCATAGGCGTTCCGGCCGAAAAAAACGACATTAGGCGGCCGCCTGGGCGGCTCAAGGCGGTGGGGCGGCCGAGGAGGACTGGCTTGAAGGCCGGAATCGATGCCGGGCGAAGAGGTGGCGGCCGAGGAGGAGGACCAGCTCGAAGGCCTTGTAGCGGAGGATCTCCGGCTTCACCAGCTCGATCGGGGAGCCGTTCACCATGGCTGGGAGCTCAGAGAGGGTTTTTGGGAAGAAGAGGCGGTTGTGGTGAAGAGGAATGGGAGGGTTAGGGTTATAAATGGATTATTTATATATATGGTGGTATTAAGTGATGAGATGGGCTGGACTGTAATACTTTGGGCCATGTTTGAGAGCTGTATGCATATTGGACTGGACTAAAAATAATTTGAAATTGTTTTCACTGACTCACTCTTTTTCTTCTTTTTCTTCTTCCTAGTCTTTTTTTGCATATTGGACTGGTGCAAAATGAAATATTTATGGTGCACAACTGCTGCACAGTGAAGAAAAAAATAGTGAGTCAGTGAAAAAAAACACGAGAATGAATGACAGTGCAAAAAAAAAAACGAGAATTTGGGGTATAATTTCCACTTATGCATATTTTTAATTCCTAGTTTTTTTTATATGCGGGATCGCCTAATATTAGAAGGCCGCCTAGGCGGCCTAGGCGCTAGGTGGCCGCCCGCCTAACGCCTAGCGCCTTTTACAACCTTGCTAGTAAATGATAACAATTGACAGAAAAAAAAAACATGGTAAGTTTTACATTGCAACGGCACACTCTGCCGTGAGTAAGTTCTACCGTAGATTCTGTTATTATGCCTATCAAATGTGCATGCAATTCACTAGGATGGCTAGAAAGATCACTGAATATATACATGTTTCATATAATTTCTTGAACCAAATGAGAGCATAGTATATAATTATCCATTCACCAATAAACGGCAATGTATTGATCCTCACTCTCCACGGGTACCCCGAATCAAGAAGGACGTGCCACCTAACTCAAGGCGACGTCAGTTCATTTTGAAGTCCCATCCTTGTGCCCAAGGCTTGTTTTAATCCTTTTGAAGACTCTGCATTCAATCCAAAGAAAGACGACTCGACTCCCCACAATAGCAGGTGTTTGAATGTTTCGGTTATATAAAAGGGGATATAATGTATGGAACGACACTCTCATCGGTGTTCATTTTGTAATCGAGTCAAGCTGTAAGCCCGAGCGGCAACTGTTTGTAATGGAGTCTGGTAAATGATGTTTATTATCGATGAAGAAAGATATCCTTATGTTTCAAATGTGTTGTTCAATTTCTCTGCGTACTATATTAAATGTTGTGATTCGGATAACCTTATGACCTTGTCTTGTACGAGCGCAACTTAGATTCGCACGATATCACGTCCGGAAAACGACTATCGATTCTTCGGGATCGGGACGTGACAGATGCTATCTTCGAGAAACTCAAGAACAAGCAACGCCCTGGCTTTAGGAAACAAGGAGTCGTACTAGAGATTGTTCAATAACGAACAAATATTGCAACCATGCAAAACGATCAAGATTCTCTTGAATTTATCACTAGTGATGAGTTTATTGAACTCTTTAACATGCAGCACAGTTTTTGTATTTGTTTGAAGTAGGGATATGGGCCTCTCCCAAGTATAAAGCTTGTAGGGTAATGTACCACCTTTCTACTTTGATGAAGAAGTCTAAACAAAGAAACAAAGACAAGGAAATCACCAGCTTTGAAACTACTGCTGCAGCCCACAGGAAGGAGAGGATGATGCCGTCATCGAGAAACTCAAGAACAAGCAACGCCCTGGCTCTAGGAAACAAGTCCTACTAGAGATTGTTCAATAATGAACAAATATTGCAACCATGCAAAACGATCAAGATTCTCTTGAATCTATCACTAGTGATGAGTTTGTTGAACCCTTTAACATGCAGCACTGTTTTTGCATTTGTTTGAAGTAGAGATATGGGCCTCTCCTCCCAAGTATAAAGCCCTTTCTATTTTGTTGTAGGGCTCAGGCTATCTCCCACCCACTTATTTCTCAATCAATCCTAACGCGAAAGCCATGGTCTTGAAGAAAAAAAATGCTACAAAGTATTAGTTAAAAAAATACTGGATCTTCTATTTAGTAAATACCCATCCAAGGAGAGCACCGTCAAGATGCCAAACAACTTGAAGACCGGTTATATAGAGGATGCCAGATAGTGTGTCCTCATGTAAGACTTATATTCCAACCTCTTCACCAACACATGTTACAGCACCCGCTATCCATGAAGACTTGGAGGCTCAAGAGCTCCAAGTCCCTATTGTTCTTCACAAGATGAAGTCGTCTAAACAAGACAAGGAAGTCACCAGCTTTGAAACTACTGCTGCAGCCCACAGGCAAGGAGAGTATGATGCTATCATCAAGAAACTCAAGAACAAGCAACACCCTGGCTCTAGGAAACAAGGAGTCCTACTAGAGATTGTTCAACAACGAACAAATACTGCAACCATGCAAAACGATCAAGATAATCTTGAATCCATCACTGGTGACGAGTTTGTTTAACTCTTTAACATGCAGCACTGTTCTAGCATTGTTTGAAGTAGGGATATGGGCTTCTCCCCACAAGTATATCGCTTGTAGGGTAATGTACCACCTTTCTATTTTGTTGTAGGGCTCAGGCTATCTCCCACCCACTTATTTCTCAATAAGGCGAAAGCCATCGTCTCGAAGACAAAAAAAATGTTACAAACTATTAGTTAAAAATTACTGGAACTTCTATTTAGTAAATACCCATCCAAGCAGAGCAACTTCAAGATGCCAAACAACTTGAAGACGGGTTATACAGAGGGATGCCAGATAGTGTGTCCACATGTAAGACTTCGCATCGATGTAACAGATACCGTTCTTTACTAACACTTATGACCATTTCAAATATATCATATCTTCTATCATATCTTCAGTGTATCGCTGATATTGTGTCCTCAATTATGCTCGACTTCTGCATCCAGGAATCAGGTAAATTTCATATTAACAGCTACAATTGGTCAAAATAACAAAGAAACAATCACTTCAAAGATTAGACATTCATACAATATGCTCTACAAATATACTGTAGTTTATTTTTTATCCTTGTGCACGCTACCTGATATACTTTACTAGATTTCCTACAATATTCTTCCCTTGATATCAAATGTTATATATATCATCGATCGCTACTAGGGGACACATTTATATATAGGCCTTGTAATCGACTTGTCAATCCAGACTCTTGATGAGTTTGGAACATCAACCTACATTGTCAGGTGATCAGGATGTAAACAAGTCTTATCTAACCAGTAACAGGTAGGGTCTGAATTTAGCATGCTGAGCAATTTGACCCTAAATAGCATGTTTATTAGATAACCAGTTCGATGCATTTATGGCCATCCATGAAAGATTCAGTTGACAGGTTGGAGGTGATGAGGAATGAACTACCGAGCTCTGGATGCATGATAAAATGACTCAACCAACTGCACCATTGTGTGTGTCTCTGCCAATCTATGTTGCACCGACATGGATACAGCAACATGACAAACAGACAGACAGTAATCCTGAAAGAAAAGGACACGACACGGCAATATATATATATATATAGACACACAGAGGACCCCTCCGTAACAATAAAAATGTGAACGCAGATATCAATGTTTATATCACAACTCCTCAAATTTTCATCGTCATTTTAGTTTCTTTCCAACAACAAAAAGAGGAACCCATCTCCCTGCCCGTCTCTGTTAAAATATTTCCGTTCTTTCCGAGTTTGTAGGCCAAGCTGCCAAAGAGAAGCTTTGTAGTAACAGTTTGGTTGATTTTCTTCTGCCCATCTCTGATCAGTCCTCCAACCATTAAATTCATGCCATGCATGACTACTACCTAATTGACTGTGCATTGAATCTTGGATAACCTGAGGTGGCTATTGTTGAAGCTCTTCTCGTTGATGACCACATTCAACTCTTGTCAACTTAATATCCCACCTCTGTACCTTCATGTCTCCATCTTAGCCAAGATCCATCAGTCTTTGAGGACATCGACTTCTCCTCGCTCCTTGGAACCAGAAATCCAAAGGAACTATCCTCCTTGAAGTTGAGAGGGAATTGGCTTCTCCTTAACCTCCTCCAACCACAAGAGGCCTAACAGAACTACTGACATGGAGTAGGGGTGAGCATTATTCGGTTTTGGACCGAAAACCGAATAAGAGGTTCGGTTCGGTTCAGTTTTAAAACAAAATTGGTTCGGTTTCGGTTTTGAAAACACTAAATTTTCTTATTCGGTTTCGGTCCAAAACCGAAAACCGAATAAGAAAATCATATATATATATGTGTGTGTGTGTGTGTGTATACTATATATATATATATATATATATATATATATATATATATAGGTATATACTAAATATATATAGGTATATACTAAATATGTCTAGGTATATTTCGTTACTATATATATTAAACAAAAAAGCGCAAAAAAAAAAAATCGAATAAACCGAATAAACTGAAAACCGAATCGATTTAATTCGGTTCGGTTTGATTCGGTTTTGGGCCAATTCGGTTCGGTTTCGGTTTTGCTTATTCGGTTTCGGTCTAATTCGGTTTTAGGTTATTCGGTTCGGTTTAAACCGAATTAACCGAATGCTCACCCCTAACATGGAGTCATGGGTACATAACTTAAAGAGAGCTGTGGCTCATTCTCAATGCGGCGCCCTTGCAAATTCTTCAAACCCACCAACGAAACAATTATTTTTATTGGAGAACCCCCTAAAATGTGTCACAATGTAGTCCTTCAGGGCGGCACATGGAGACTTGATTTCAAAGCAAATAAAATCAGACTCCATGGTCAGACTTGATTTCAAAGCAAATAAAATCAGACTCCATGGTCAGAACTGCATAGTGTACCAAAACACATCCTTCCGGAGGCGACCTTGAGCAGCGAAGTCAGTCGTGCCGAGGATACCGTGCTGCGGAAAGGAAGGAGGGACTGGAGAGAGCATAACTCCCGTGGAATCCTATGGAAGGAGGGGGAGGAACAGAGAAAAGGCGATTTGGGGAGAGTGGGTCAGTTGGGTTTCTTGGATGCGAATTTGGAGATTGCAGGTTTCACCATGGAATGGAGGTGGAATTGCAAAAGAACTATAAGAGACTCATTTAATGGGACCAACTCTGGGAGGAAAGGGAAAAAATAAACCAGATTGAAGAAGATGCTTTTGATTTTGTATAGTATTGGACGGTGGATATTGGGACTATGTTATTACGGACGACGCCTAGGCGCGTCCGATTTGAACAGGTCGCCTCGACCTGCATATTTTACTGCAGTGTAAGACGAGAGCCGCCTAGGCGGGCGCCCAGGTTCGTCCAGGGGGGACAACTGCGGGCGCCTAGGCGGTGGATCTCAAGGATGGGCTATGGACTTTTTACTAAATTTTTTTTTGGACTTTAGGGTTATTATTGTTGCTAAAATAGGTGCTATTATAAAAATTGTTGTTGTTTGCTGCATTCTGCTACTGCTATTGTTGCCTTTTGCTACTGCTACTGTTGTCTTCTCCCTCTTATTGCAATCTGCTATTGCTGCTGCAGCCTTCTGCTACTACTGTTGCGGCCTTATGCTACTTTTGCTGCTGACTTTTGCTACTGCTGATGCCTACAATGTTCACAGATTTAGAGACCCAGAAATCTGGGCGGGCGCCTAGGCGAGGCGGGCATGGTCTCGCCTCGCCTCGCCTATCGCCCAATACAACATAGTATTGGGGTTCATATTTTTATTATTTATGGTTGGTCTATAACTGAATAAAGCTCATATATATATATATATATATATATATATATATATATATATATATATATGTGAGTTCTTGAAAGTCATTTTTTTTTGGGGGGGGGGGGGGACTTGATGGCCATTATGATGCTAAATTAATACCCTCTTACCCTCAGTCCTTGAGCATTTGCCTATGCATTGGTTAGAGAAGGTGTCGCATTAGGGCCCAAAGCTGATCTCCTCTAATCTAAAAAATAGAACTTTCATAAGTAAATTAGTTATCGGCAAATATGGATGTACTTAAAAATATCTCATCTGATAAACGGGTAACCCATGTTGGATCACGTCATGTCGACCCGTTTATTTCATTCAAGACCGTGTTTTGGGTTGAGTATATACAGATGCCAGTTAACCGAACCCCGCCCGTTTGCCACCCATGTTGCAAATGCTCTTGATATGAAGCTTGGTATGTCTGGAAATCAACTTCGAGTGTTGTGTACTTCTGAGAAGCAAAAGAAATACTGAAACATACAGTTTCTTTATTTCACAAAACTGGATCTACTTTACCTAATAGATGTCATAATCGACCAAAAGACCACATAACATTTGTTACATGAAAACACTAACTTAAAGCCTTAAAAGGTGTACTTCTTCCATGAATATCAGTCTTCCGTTATCATCGATACTCCAAACTAAGTATGACGAGAATCAAGTATTGGTAATAGTAAAGCAGACATCATCTCAATGATACAATATTTCACTAGTTATTAGTACATCTGACACATGTCTACAATAAAGTAAAAGGGGAAAGAAATCATACTTGGCACCTAAGCAATCCATTGTGCATATAAATGGCACATCATCTTCTCCTAATCCAGCAATTACCGGTTGACAAAAGTAAGGGCCGAATCTGAGATCAAAAGCAACATGATGTCTTCAGTAACATATCTTTTTCAAAATCAGGTGAAATGAGAAAACTGTAATAAAAGCTCAGAGACAAATAGATATCTTGAAATGCAAAGGAAAAAAAAAATGTGTCTTTCACTGTACACAGTATAACAGTTCTATATTTTTGATGATGGAGGACACTTGCACAAAAGAAATCAACCAAGTTCGATGGGAAATTGGTTTTACACAATGGCAAACAAGAGTCTCAGATCTGGTCCACAAAGAAGCATGAAAAGATTAAAACATCCCAATTCAAAGTTGTGTTTACAGCCATATTGTATGCAATTTATCACAATTTTTATTTTCCTCGAACTATGTTTTTTGGTAACAAAACTTTTTGCACTCTTCTCTTCGAAGTTATTTTCTGTAAAAGAGGAAACAAAATAAATTAACCACGTTCTACTTACCAGTGATAAAAAAAAAAGTATAGTCACAAACACTCTTTTCTTCGAAGTTATGTTTTTTATATCAAATGGATTTTATAGTCTCAAACAAGCGAAAAAAGTCTCTCTCATCGGATCAAAAAAGCAGGGAAAGATCCTACCATCCCACTATTCAAATTTGCATTTTCAACCAAATAATGAACAAACTGTCACAATTTTTATTTTCTTGTAACTAAATTTTTGGTAAAACACTCTTTTCTTTGGAGCTACTGTGTAATAAGAAAGCAGAAGTACATTTAAGAAGTGTTTTTGCTTCAGATAATATATCAAACACAGCTTACCTAACACAAGCAACTTTTGAAACAGGTTTCGCAATATCGGTATCTGTATCAAACCCTTCTTAATTGGCAGTTTCAGAGGGTTTCAGTGGTTTCGAATTTGTCGGTTTCGGTAGTTTTGGTATCGGAAAGACCTTTGAAGGTAGAGCTTACGGATTATGAACTATATAAAAACTAAGTTTTTCTCCTCTACTAGGGAAGAGTTCCACTTGGCCGCAATCATTTGACTGGCGGCACTAAACCCATATCCAGAACAGAAACCAACATAACACTGCATCTATATAATAAAGACATCAAGCAGTACCATATGGTCAATGTTGTGGAAAACGAAAGGCACTGCCAGGTCACAGTGAGTTTTTCAAATTCAAAGATTACTTTTGTTACAAAAGTATGCATTAGAAGAAAAAGAAAAAGAAAATAGTCCAAACCATAAAATAAACCTAACAAATTCTAATTTAAACATTTAAACACACAATTGCATGTCATGAGACGAAATACAAAGCATAAAAAGCGTTGGCTTCAACAATTAAGTCAACTATAAACAAACTAGGCAACAAGCATTGGCTCAAGTGGCAATGACTCGAAGACATATATACTCAGAAAACCACGTCGGAGGAATATAGTCGCGGTATTAGCCGATAATGATATGATACGGCCATATGTATCAGTTTAGGCATGTCCCGATACGACACCAACCAATACCGACTTTGGGGTCTCTTCACCGATCGATTCGGTAAAAGAAAGTTGAACGAAGAAGATAGAAGAATGAAAAAATAGTGTCAAACACAATGATTCAGTTGTGTCAAACATTAACAATTTTACAGTATGTCGATAAGATACTTCGATAAACTATTGTTTATTTGATTCAATTGAAAATAAGAAATAGTCAAAGCCAATCATTAATAAATATGAAACTGAATTAAATTCAATAGCATTACCATTTGTCGAAGTTGTAATCTATAAATTCATCCATATTAATATTGTTCCATTCCACACTATTTATTGTGGCATGTCTAAAGGCAAATAAGAAACCAATAGTATTTATTGCAAGTGGAATATCATTCCATTTAAATTAACAAAATATAACATAAAATATATTAAATTATGTCTTATGGTATCAAATTTTTTTTTTTTAGTTTTTTAACTATTTTCTATCATTTTTAGTTTCCGAAACAAAGAACCCACCGAAACTATAGAACCGCCAATATCTATACTCATATAGGAAGGGTCTCAAACCAATTCACATGTCGTTATTGTGAACCTTGGTTCGACCAGGGCACGCTATGCGCTTAAATATTAAAGGAATGATGAACCGTGATATTCAATTAGCAGCTAACTCAGAGTCACACCTGGAAGAACGGTCTACCCAAGCAAGAGAATCATGGTACCAACGGTCACACCATGAGGTGGATTGAGGAGTTGCAACGGACACAAAAATCGAGAATCAGCGTGTAGAGAGCCATGACAACCATAATGATATATGTAATAAAAAGACCCATGTTGAAGCCGGGCAATAGATGTGAACTTCCAGTTTCACAAAAAAGAAAAACAAAACGTAACAAACTAACTAATGCAAAGTGAATAATTGAATGAACTAGTAAAAATTTATTATCACGGGGCACAAGAGCTAATATCAGGACCTCGGCACTTGAAATGAGTAAGCAGCCAAGGACAGGCCAAGTCCTAGGCAGCACTGGCCTGACTTGCAGCTTAAATCAAGGGGCGTTCTTCATCTATTTATTTTAATATAATTCTACTACTGAGTCACCACTCAATTGATATTTTGGCATCATTGGAACAACAATGTGCTTAACTACAACCATCTACTTTCAGGTCAGTCAAAAGACAGCTACTGGTACATATAATATATTGTATAACAAGATGTGTATAATATAACAGAAGATGATAAAACATAACAATAAAAAGAAAGCAAAATATAAAATGAAGAAGACATAGGATAAACTGTTAGGAGAAACAATGGCAGACAAAACCAACATTAAAGAGACTAGTCACCTTCACGTGCGTTTGGATATATGTTCAATATGATTTGAATATATTTTAATTAGGATTTGTTATAGATATGTTTTCAGAAATTTGGATATGTGTTTAGTTAGATAATATCATGTAGTTAGTATAAATATAATTTGAATATTGAATATATTTAAGGATTTGTTATAGATGTTTATGTGAGTTTGGATATATGTTCAGGTAGTTAGAAGGATTTTAGGTTTTTTATTTTTTCTTAACTATGTGAGAAGATATATACGCGGTAGTTGGAAAAAAAATTATAATTTTTTTTATTAATTAATGGAGGATATACAAGCGGCTTAGTACGATCACTTCAATTGGAGATAATCCTAGAGAACACTTTCCAGTTTCTCTATAAAGTTAATCACCATATGATACTTCAATTGGAGATAATCCTAGAGAACACTTTCCAGTTTCTCTCTATGAAGAACATGAAGGATTGGATGGTTGGAGGAAGAAAGAGATTAGGAAATTCAATGACACATCAAAAAAAGAAGACTGTAAGATAGAAAGAGTGTTCTCTATAGAGGTAGTTAATCACCATATGATACGATTACTTCAATCAGAGATAAGCCTAGAGAACACTTTCCATTTAGTCTTTTAGGCTCCTTAGACTCCAGAAATTCTTAAGAGTCTAGTACACAAGATTCTTGTGGTATTTATTTTTATGACAAGAGCAGCAAAAAGTTCTGTAAATGAAATAGACTCAAACAGGAATTTGAGACCATGCCAGCCTATCAGGTAGTAAAATAAGGTAAACTTTTTTTCTATATCCAAAACGTAGATCTACCTGCTTGTCAACGGGCTGCCTAGGTTTTATGGCACGACCCTCTCATGATCATTGCTACAGCGGCTAGGAATTTGGCACCAACACACGATTGACATAAGGTCGTCGATTGACGGTTGGTCATGAAAGCTTGTCAAATATTTTATGGAATTTCTTATGCTCTTTAGCCGATCCCATTACGGTGGGAGAAGGCTAGGACGATGATGATTAACTACTTCCTAAAATCATGTCATGCCAAATCAACAACCAATTAAAACCCTACCCAGCCCTAACCCAAGCCCCACGATTCCTAAAACCCAAATAGTTCAATTCTCAATTGATTCCCTTTGGAATAGAAAGTAAACAATCCAAACAGTCATAATGGTATGTGAGATACTTAGGCCACTGGCAGCAACTCTACAAATGATGAAAGATTGCCGTCATGTGTTGCCCAAGATGAATTTATAAAACTGAAATTTATTGCAGGTATTGCTCCATACAACTGAAATTTATTTTTTGCTAGAGTCTTATCTCAATTCTAGAAGTTAACATAAAGAATTCAAATAGCTCGCACTAACTTCATCTATAAGATTTGACCTATGTTCAAATAAAAGAACGTAAGTTATCTAGGTATTAGGAAACAAGTTCATGTGTGTCAAAAAGAAATGCCTCATTTAATATCCAAGAACCAATATCCATCAGCGGGTGTCAATACACGAATGGAGTCATTTACTGATGAAAGTGGTGAAGGATCATGCCAACTAGCTTATATTCGCATCTTCACTAATATTCATGAAAACAGTCTTTTTTTAAAATTTGACCTAGAGGATTTTCTGATTAGAACCAACTCAAATTGAAACATGTCATATTTGTCGTCTAATTGTTTAATGTAGGATATCATAAAAAGTTGGTGCTCATCATTTCTTTCTAAATAATTCTTTAAATATGTACATCTATATTTTTTTCTCTCTATTCACTTCCCTTAAATCAATGAAGATAAAGTTTAAATTCACCACAAACTATCAAATCTCCAGAGAATGCCCAAATGCAAAAGAAAATTATCATCACCCATCACTAGGTTCGAAGGTTGGGCTTGGTACAACTTATGAAAGGTACAAGTTACGAACGTTAGGTTCGGTACAACTTATGAAAGAGGTTTTTTTTTCATATTATTTTTTTATCTAGAGGCAACACAAATGTTTGGTAAATGTTTTGCTCTTTTCTTTTACACGAAGAGATTGATTTCAAAAGCCCCTTCAGCTTGTCATGTGTTTTTACAAACATACCCATTAGCGTTTCCTGAAATTCCATCTTATGCCTTTAAGTTCACATCAATAGATTGCCCAATTTGGTCATTTTCTATATTTTCATAATTGGAAGGTACGTTTCTACCCCCCAAAAAAAACTCGTTGCTTCTGACAACAGCTTTTCAACAATTAACTGATCAGCAGCTTATGACAATAAACTGCTGATAAGCTCTAGCAATAGGAAACTCGTAGTAAAAGTACAAAGTCGGGCTTGTTTGCTGCAAAACTCAAAGGAGAGCAACCCAGCTCTAGACTAGAACCCTATTAAATCCCTGCTCTAGCCATAAACCTCGATCTAGAGTAGCTTCCCAACCTTATGCTACGCCACGCGGTGTGACCCGAACCAGAGTTGGCCTATGATGTGCGATATTGAACTGGGCCCATACGCCTTAAAAGGGAATTCTCATATTGCTCCACTATTCTCTAATTACTTAGCATTCTAGCTAAGTTCGTTCAGAAAGGCTTGCACAGGTAGAAGTGTAAGCAAAATCACTTAAGTCCGTGACAAGTTGTATCAAAGCAGGGAACAAACGAAATTAAGTACCAAGATCCAACCTCTTCTCATAAAGAATGGCCGAGACGACGCTGGCAAAGGTCTCCGGCTTCATATCCCTCTCTTCTCTCAGCTGGTACAACTTGTGCCGGAACACAAGCCGCTGGTACCTACACCGAAACAGAAGAACATAACGAATAGATCAAGAGATGAGAGGCCGTCGACTGCTGCTGCTACAGAGTGATCGGTTCTGTATGGATGTGGATTGCTATTTTTCTTACAGGGTTAGGGCATCGGTGGCGAGGCCGGATAGGCCGATGTAGAGCTTGTCGTGGATCTTGAATATCCTCTTGAAGTCGGTGGCAATAGTCTGGAGGTTGACGCCGAGGCGGCGGTCGCTGGCGATGGCGAAGCAGTTCTTCCCCACCATGGCCACCACCGCGCTTCCATTGTACTCGAAGATCTGTGTCAGATAGAGAGATCGGAGAGGAAATTAGGGTTAGGGATTTTAGGATTAGGGTTAGGGTTAGGGTTTGACGAGAAGGAGACTTACCGACATCGGAAAAGGAGAAAGGAAGAGGGGAGAGAGAGAGAGAGAGCAGATGAGAGAGAGAGAGCAATATGGGGTTTTTGTTGCACTTTGCCTTGGGGAAGACTCCTGCTACTCTAGTGGGTCGGGTCGGGTCGGGTCGGGCGGGCCGGGCCGGGACGGATCGGGTCGATTAGAGCATCATTAGTAAGGCCCATCCCATTTTCTAGATTCTAGATCTAGAATGTAGAGCTCATTTTGTAGAATAATAAGTCGCATCTATAGTCCCAATTTCTACAATTTCGGTCCCAACCCATCCATGGGTGCTAAGGGTTGGGCCTCCCAATTTCTATATTCTAGATTGTAGAAACTCGTTTTGTAGAATAGTAAGTTCCAATTTAGAGCCCAAGTTTCTAGATTCTAAATTTTATATTATTTTTTTCCTACATTAATTTTTGACCACACAATTTTTTGGACCGGAGCTCACTTTATCATTTCCTACTATTCTCATACAAACCCAACACATTCTACATTTACCTTTATTTTGAAATTTTGGACTCCAAATTGCATTGGAGAGTCCCCACTACTAATGATGCTCTTAGAAGAGGAAGTGTTAGTCTCCGTTAGAGTTCTGGGTCAAGTTTTGGAGCTGGCAAGAGACGTAACAAAGAGATTTGCTATGCCTACAACTAAATGGCTACAACCTCCTTACAACTGCCACGTATCGGACTTCGATTGGAGGAGAGAAAAAAGTGATGGGGTCGAATGGAACCCATGTAACAGGGGGTGAGGGGGAAGGTGGGACCCCATGTGTAAGGGGTGGAAAAGAGAGGTTGTAAGAAGGTTGTAAAAAATTGGTTGTAGACTTAGCATTTTTCTTCATCTAACCCCGTTTCGTTTCACACAAAACTCATGTAGCTGCAGGTTTAGTGGGGGCCGAATCCAACCACAAATTATATCTTCCACATGAGGCTTCAAAACGGTTCAAAAGTGAGCCGTCAGTATATCACGGTACATTTTATTTTAAAATAAATAAATTATGTAAACAAATGTTGAAAAAATTTAAATTTGTCAACATGAAAAATCAAACTCAACTAAACAAGAAAAATACCTCGCACTTTAACCACATGAATTAGAAAAAATATTTGACTATAATTGAATAATATTATTATTATACGTTATTATACGTACAAAACATGTGCATTTACTAGTAATTATATAAGAGTATGTTAAAAATTTATAATTCACATATATTGTATGTCAATTTTGTATTTTGTATCAACACAAAGTTCAATTTTTGTTGAAGGGTGGGAGGGATTCATGCCGATCGTAATCCTACTCATTTTGGAGAACCGGGTCTACTTTGAAGACCCTACTCGTCCAAAATTGAATCAAGATGCAGTTCATGGTGCGCATACTGGGCCGGTTAGCCCGGTACCCGACTCATGCCCGGACCGGCCCGCGGTCAAATCGGCCCGGCCCGGCCCGTCCGAGGCCCGAACCGGCCCGGCCCCCCACCCCCCAACGGGTCGGGTCGGGCCTCCCCCCCCCAGCCCGAGCCCGACCCGGCCCGGCCCGATTTTTTTTTTTTTAACAGTTGTAGGCCCGCCCCGAAGCTCGACCCGGTTGGACCGGTCCAGCAGATCGTTGGCTGTTCAATTTTTTTTTTTTCTGTCGACCGTTTGGGAGGGGGGTCTTTTACCAAAATGTCCCTCCCATATAGCCGTTTTTAAAACGTTGGGAGGGGCATTTTGGTCAATTTGGGCCCAAAATTACCAAAATAATCCTGAAAATTTTCTATAAATTGGCCAAAAATTCCATTTTTCAAACACAACTCATTTCTCTACATTTCTCTTCGGTGTTCTACGGCTTTCCCTCCCCGGTGCTCTGGTGCTCTACGGCTTTCCGATCTCCCTCACAACTCCATTCCGACTCTACGGCTTCCCGATCTTCCTCTCAACCCCTTACTTTCTTCTAACAAAGTTTTACTTTATTTTATTTTATATATGGTTGGTGAAGGTTCAAACCCACCTGATCTTGCTGGACAGACTTACCAATTTTTTAATACTTTTTTTGACGGTACTCAAATTCCACCTGAGGAAGTAGCAACCAATCCGATTCCGGAGGGGTTCCAACCATCTCCTCCGAAAGTCGCTAGTTCCACCCAACGTCCTAAAAAGAAAAAAAAAAAAGGTCTAAGTATTGGAAATATTTTACTTTGATTTTTTGAAACTAATCCTGATGGTTCGCTTGTTTTAGATGCCAAGGGTGAACCAATACCGTACAAGGCGCAATACAAAAATGTTGCAACCAGTACGCATGGAAGAAGGGCGGTAGCACCGGGACCATATCCAGACATTACGAAACTTGCTACGGGAAGGACACACTTCAAGCGTCCCAAACCCAAATAAGCTTTGGCACCACCGGTTCTTCAATGAGTAACTTTACTTACTCAGCTGTTCGGCATAAAACTGAATTAACTAAACATATTATTCGTGAAGAACTTCATTTCATGACGGATGAAAGCGAATCTTTACGAGATTATGCATCAATTTCTCTAAACCCCTCCTTTACTAGAGTGAGTAGACAACAAGCTCGAAATGAGGCTATTCGTCTCTTTAACGAGCGGAAAGCCGCTTTGAAAGCGAATTTTCAAAATGTTAGTAAGTTGTCTATTACTTCTGATATTTGGACTACTAAGTGGAGTTATGCTTACATTTGTATTACTGCGCACTATATAGATGCACAATGGATGTTGCAAAAACGCATCATCTGTCTTAAAATTATAGAATGTCCACACACGGGCGCTGTAATTTCAAGTGAGATTTCAAAACACGTGCGTGAATATGATATTCACCATAATTTTTTTTATCTCTTTGGACAATGCATCAAACAATACTGCTGCTATGTCTTCTTTGTCAGTGATTTTTCAGCCTATTTTAGAAGGTAGACTTTTGCATGTTAGGTGTGCTTGCCATATAATTAACTTAATTGTTAAAGAATGTTTACAATTTTTTTATCTCCATTTAGACACTCTGCTACAATGCTTGCTCCACCTAAACTCGTCTCCAAGTAGACAACAAAGTTTTGCATGTACGTGCGCACATTTTGATATTACTTTTAGAAGATTTGTGAAGTATATACCAAATAGGTGGAACTCCACCTACTTGATGTTGAAATCTGCAATTCCTTTTAAGAATGCTATTACATATTATTGTACTTCGGATGTCAGCTTTGACTATCAAGTTACTACTGATGATTGGGTAGCAGCTGAAAGTGTTTGTGAATTTTTAGAAGTTTTTTACAATGCTACATGTATTCTTTCTGGTGTTTATTATCCCACATCTTGCTTAGCTTTACGTGAACTTTGTAACATGTCTTATTTATTTTCTAAATATAGAGATCATCCAAATTTTGAATATGCGGTAAGAAATATGGAAGCCAAATTCAAGAAATATTGGGGTGAAGTACCT
The DNA here is from genome assembly GCA_029216955.1 of Iris pallida. Lineage (NCBI taxonomy): Eukaryota > Viridiplantae > Streptophyta > Magnoliopsida > Asparagales > Iridaceae > Iris > Iris pallida. The sequence continues at coordinate 895,880 of JANAVB010043220.1, forward strand.
CTTTTATATTGTTTGGCTTCCATATTTGATCCTACAATCAAATTGGATGGCGTAGAGGTTTTATTAGATGGATATGGAGAATATATGGGTATAGATGTTACTGACATGAAACTAGAAGTTAAAGTTGCGTTGGACAGGTTTGTTATACTGTACGAAGAAGGAGCAACGTCGACCCGACCAACTCAAGGGGGCTAGTAGTAGCTCCGGCTTGGCGTCTAAGCTACCAGCAGCCGGTCGCATACTACAAAGGAAGAAATAAAAACAATCTTCCCAACCTACTCAAGAGTTGTCTCTTTACCTTAATTCTTATCAAGACGAAGATGAGACTCCAGATCACTTCGCCGTTTTAGAATGGTGGAAGAGACACGACAAAAGATTTGTTGTTCTTTCTACAATACCACGTAATCTACTGATGGTCCCGGTGTCTACGGTAGCATCGGAGTCCTGTTTTAGTGCAAGTTCAAGGATGTTGAACGATAGGAGGAGCCGCTTGAAGTCCGATATCTTGGAAGCACTAGTGTGCGTACAAGATTGGATGAAAGCCGATAAAAGAACCCAAAACCAGAAAGATGAAGAAGATCATGATATCCATGAGCTGGATTTGGAATCGCTTTCACTGCATGAAGGCGAACAACAATGAGGCTACGGTGCAAGGTATTAGGTATGTACATTTAAACTTATACTTTTATACTTAAAATATTTCAATTTTAACTTATACTTTTAAATTTTAACTTATACTTTTCAAATTTTAACTTATACTTTCAAAAACTATTTTTTATTTTTTTTAAAAAAAATATTTTTTAACTCCGCCTATGCCAAGCAAGCATTTGCCGGTCCCAAGCCCGGATAAAGGAAGAGGGAGAAATATTTTTTTTTTACTTTTACCATTTTTTTCAAAATTAAATTACAAATTTTTTTTGAAAATAATTTAACAAAAGAAAGTTAAATAAAGTAAGGAAAATTAAATAATTTAGCAAAAAAAATAAATTACAAATTTTTTTGACAATTCCTTTTAACAAAAAAAAGTTAAATAAAGTAAGGAAAATTGAATAATTTAGCAAAAAAATAAATTACAAAATTTTCTTGAAAAAAAATTTAACAAAAAAAAGTTAAATAAATTAAGGAAAATTAAATAAATTAGCAAAAAAAACAAATTACAAATTTTTTTGAAAAAAATTTTAAAAAAAAAGATAAATAAATTAAGGGAAAAAAAAACCATCTAAACCGGGCCGGCCCGGTTCAACCGGCTCCAACCGGCCCGAACCGACCAAGGCCCGGCCCGGCCCGTGGACCGGTTCGGCCTGGACCGACTGCACCATGGTCCGGTCCAGTGGACCGGGCTGGGCTTACATGTGCTGAACCGGGCCGGGCCTGGCCCGGCCCATTTGGACCTAAGTGCCGGTCCAGGACCGGCCCGAGCCCGGTCTGGCCCGTCGAATTCGGCCCGTGGGCCGGCCCGGACCGGGCCGTTTGCAACATGAGATGCAGTTATAATGTTTAAAAAAAAACATATGGGTTCTAAGTCTCAAGTCAAATAGAACATGTCCCTTCTCTTGGTCTTATCATGTTTGGTCAGGTTCGAGTAGTGCTACTCATGCATCGGGTCTCGCAAATTATAGGACTCTAAGGCTATGTTTGGTAGGAAGGATGGAAAAGTGGAAGAAAGAAAAAAGATAAGGATTCATTTTCCTTACATATGGAAAGGAAATATCATTTCCTTCCTTTGTGTTTGGTAGAAGGATGGAAAAGATAAGAGATGCATTTTTCTTTGTTTGGTATGAAAGAAAAAGTGGAAGAAAAGAAAGTAAAAAAATATAGGATTTACCAATTCTACCATCAACTAAAAACACTTATTTACCATTTGACTTCATAAATAATTTTTACATAATACATTCATATGGGGGTATAATTGTTAATTAATACAAGCCTCCACTTTTTCTTCCACTTTTTCTCCCACTTTTGGACGGATTGGATTTCTTAGGTTATGAAGGAAAAATAATCCCTACGCTTTTCCTTCCTATTTTTCTTCCATACCAAACAAGAGAAAATGAATCTTTTCCTTCACTTTTTCCTCCTCTATTTTTCTTCCTCCCACTTTTTTCTGCTACCAAACACACCCTAAATATTTGATGCAAGAACTACTCATCTAGGATTTGATTAGGATCATGTCTTCTTAAATAGATATTGCACCGTAAAAAGTTATGATCATGTCGAATTATGCCATCTTAGATATGAATATTTCATACAATGTATATAGATTTTGATTACATTTTTTACATTTCGGCTAGATCCTAAGTAAATGTTGATTATGTGGATCTATATCGTTTTCCTTTCACTTCCTAGTTTATATTTTTGACTGTGTTTGCAATTAATACCATACGGTCCACCTTATTGTTTATTGACTGTGGAACTTAACACCAAAAAATGTCTTCGTAAGCAACATGTCTATTCATTACTTGTTTTTTTACGTTTTCACGTTGATCAGATGAAACACGTAATCAAATATTGCATGACAATTTTGTTCGCAAATGAACTATGTATGTCAGCAAAAGTCACATCCCATAAGAACCAAGAGCCAATTTGTAGTCTCAACTCAATAGAGTTAGATATAGAAGGAGAAAAAGAAAGAGAAAAAAAAAATGTGTATTGTAGTTAGATGTATATTGTAATTATGTTTCATCTGAGATTATATTTATGTTATACGTAGCACGCTATATCCAAAATATGTGTATCAAATATATTTTTTCTCCTATAGAATATGAATATGAATATGTGTATCAAATATATTTTTTCTCCTATAAAATATGAATTATGGATATTATGTTTTAAAATTAAAAAAAATTGATACACAAATGTTGGGGACAACATATATCCTCTCCATTTCGAGTAGATATCAATCTTCCAAACTAACCCATAAATGTTTTTGAAAACTACCATCCAAGCTTATAACTAGGGGTGAGCATTATTCGATTTTGGACCGAAAATCGAACCGAACCGAATCGAATAAGAGGTTCGGTTCGATTTTAAAAAAAAATGGTTCGGTTTCGGTTTTGAAAATACTAAATTTTCTTATTCGGTTTCGGTTTCGGTTTTGGGTTTCGGTTTCGGTCCAAAACCGAAAACCGAATAAGAAAGTTTAATTAATTAATTTATATATATATATGTGTGTGTGTGTACTATATATATAAGTATTAATATATATAGGTTACATACTAAATATATATAGGTATATACTAAATATGTCTATGTATATTTAGTTACTATATATATTAACAAAAAAGCTAAAAAAATAATAAAAATATGAATAAACCGAATAAATCGAAAATCGAACCGATTTAATTCGGTTTGGTTTAATTCGGTTTTGGGCTAATTCGGTTCGATTTCGATTTTGCTTATTCAATTTCGGTCCAATTCAATTTTGGGTTATTCGGTTCGGTTTAAACCTAATAAACAGTATGTTCACCCCTAGAACTTATAACCCTCCCGGATGGTTAAATCCGGGTGGGATAGCGTGGCACGTCCACATGCGTATATATTGGTAGGAGTCCCCTCTTCCTCCCCACCAGTAACTCTTTCTTCCCCGTTCTTTCTTCTTATTATTATTAGAAATTATTAGAAAGAGAGAGAGAGAGAGAGAGAGAGAGAGAAGAAAACGAAGGGATTTCCTTAGAAAACCACAAGAGGGAGAAGAAGGAAGAAAAAAAATCTCCACCTTTCCCTTCAATTCTCGCATAAAAAATCCACTTTCCTGTGCTGTTGAAGAATTTCATTCGCTTTGTTTTCGGAGAATTCTTCTCGTTCAAAAGGAATGAACAGAGGAGGAGGAAGAAGAAGCAGAGACAGTGATGTTCGTAGAGGCCGATCATCGAATTCTTCCACTTGACATCGTCCTCCACTTCGATCTGCTCCGATCCATTGCTTAAAACGTGGGTAGATCAAAGTTCATAAAAAATACAAAGAAATCCCCTATTTTTCTTCTTTTTCTTACTCTTTTCTTTCCGAGTTCGTGGGCTTGTTCCGATCTGAGTTTTTTTTTCCTTGTAGTTTTTATGACATGGTTGGCTTAAAGTTTGGATTTTGCCATCTGGGCATGTGTTGGTTTTGTTAATTATGTCATGGGAAGTGAAGATTTCATCACTCCCTCATGTTTTTTAATCAATTTCTGGTCTTTACTTTGGCAATTTTGGAGATATGGTCTTTTGTTATTGTTGGTTCTAGATTTTTTTTTTTTCAATTTTTAGTTATATTTTAGAGGAAATGTTAAGAAGAGTTCGGGAATTCTTTCCTTAATGGTGTGTCTTTAGGTTGGGAAATGATTAAACCCATAGAAATAAATGGAAATGATGTGCTATTGACGATCCATTAATGGACTGGTTTCATTTCCAGAGTGGTATCTTGAAAATTATTGTGGAGTAAAGATTTCGGCAGAGCAAAATGGATGCCACTACAAGCGAAGCAACTGCTGCTGCTACTGCTAGTACTACTCCAGTTCAGTTCCACAACATCATAGACCCGTCCCTCGCTCTCGTCACGGCGCTGCAGCAGAGCCTGCAGCGCATCCAGCGCCACTGCTTCGGCGAATCCCACCCCGGGGAGTTCCCCCTCGCCACCAACCCCTCCGTCGTCCTCCACGTACTCACCGCCTGCAATTTGGACCCCCAGGACCTCGCTAGCCTCGAGGCAAGTCGCTCCCCTTAGTTAGGCCGTTACTACGCAACTTGACTCCGCTTAGAATCGATAATGCCGCTGATTTGTTTCCCCTGGTGGTGTCAGGCAACGTGTACATTCTTCAGGCAGCCCGCCAATTTCGCTCCCGACTTCGAGCTCTCCGTATCGGAGCTTGCTGCACTGGACATGTGCCAGAAGAGGGCCATCTTTAAGCCGATGGATGCAGAGGGGAGGGCTGCTCTCAAGCAAAAATGCGGCGGTTCTTGGAAGCTGGTCCTTCGGTACTTACTGGCAGGGGAGGCATGCTGTCGAAGGGAGAAGTCCCAGGCTGTCGCCGGGCCTGGCCACAGCATTGCTGTGACCTCGACCGGTGCGGTCTACACCTTCGGGTCCAACAGCTCCGGCCAGCTCGGTCACGGCACATTGGAAGAGGAGTGGAGGCCGCGCCTCATCAAGTACTTATAAATATTTTCCCCATTCGATTCATAGTTCACGATGCTCACAAACGTAGATTACTAAGACGATTCAAGAACACGTACGAAACCAACACACATTTCATGGTGCCTTGCAGATCGCTGCAAGGCATTCGGATCATACAAGCTACGGCTGGAGCCGGAAGGACGATGCTGATTAGCGATGCCGGACGGGTGTATGCATTCGGGAAAGACTCTTTCGGGGAGGCAGAGTACGGAGGAGTGCAAGGATCTAACCTTGTCACCACTCCCCAGCCGGTGGAGTCTCTCAAAGGGATATACGTCGTTCAAGCAGCGATAGGGAACTTCTTCACCGCTGTTCTGTCCAGAGAGGGCAGGGTGTATACCTTCTCCTGGGGAAACGACGGGAAGCTAGGCCATTCGACTGACCCGAGCGATTTGGAGCCTCATCCTCTTTTGGGGCCGCTGGAGAACGTACCGGTGGTACAGATTGCGGCCGGATACTGCTACCTCCTTGCACTGGCCTGCCAACCGAACGGAATGTAAGCCTTCTTCACATACCATATTCTTCGTGCTTTTTCACTTCAAAAATCTTGCAGCTCTCCCTTTGGCACCAATGGAGAAGCACTATAAAGGGGCTTTCCCAACTTACATGGATATAACACGGTAGTCGTAGTGACCAGATTGTCATAGTTTAGTTCTTCCGAAGAAGGTTTGCACTTTGCGCATCTGGTTTGGAGGAGAGTTCATTTTCCATCTCATTGATGGATTTCATTCTAAATTTCTAATGTTTCAAAGTTATTGAACTGCTTCCAACTTCCCATGGTTGTATCCTTCATGTTATATTTCAGATTGAAGTAAAATCAATCAGGCATAATAAGAAGTTCATTTACAACTTACAAGAACACGCAACAACTTGTTGGTTGTGTCGTATAAGGCGTTTCGAGCACTAAATCTTGAAACCACGTACATTCACGACATTTCACAATTTCGTCAAATCTTGAAACCATTCACTGACATTTCACAATTTTCGTCGCTTAAAGACATGTATATAGATCTAGTGCTAGTTTGCCTGCAGCCAGTAATGACTCCCTCAGATAATTTTTCTTGTATGTTACACCCTTGCTCTTTTTCACATCTTCCATAATGGCATTGTAATGCAGGTCTGTTTACTCTGTTGGCTGTGGATTGGGAGGGAAGCTCGGACACGGTTCCAGTACCGATGAAAGGTACCCCAGGTTGATCGAGCAGTTTCGGACTCTAGATTTACAGCCGATGGTGGTTGCGGCAGGCGCCTGGCATGCTGCTGTCGTTGGCCGTGATGGGCGCGTGTGCACCTGGGGCTGGGGCCGCTATGGCTGCCTGGGCCACGGGAACGAGGAGTGCGAATCGGTCCCCAAGGTCGTGGAATCCCTGAGCAGAATCAAGGCCGTCCATGTGGCAACAGGCGATTACACCACCTTCGTGGTCTCAGCAGACGGGGATGTCTACTCGTTTGGGTGCGGAGAGTCCTCTAGTCTGGGGCACTCCACTGCCATTGAAGGACAGGCAAGGAAGCAATGTTACCGCTTACTATGCAATAATATTTCCCTTCCTTTCGCGCATGTTTACTATGTTCTGCTTCGTGTCCGTTCTGGACTCTCTCTGGATCATGATTTAGTTAGGATACAATGGAGAGATGTCCTCCTAAAGTTTTTCTAACATCCGAAACAATGCTTACTATGTGAGGACTTCTCACATATTTATAAGGATCAACATCAAGTGATCAAATAGATATCTGCCTATTATAGAGTTCACATTGTCTAGTTATTTTTCGATCCCCAGATATCCTCTGCCATGGCTCATTTCTGAACTGTCTGTCTCCGTGTCCAGGCGAACAGACACGCGAACGTGCTGAGCCCGGAGCTGGTGGCCTCGCTTAAAAGCATCAACGAGAGGGTTGTGCAGATCAGCCTGACAAACTCCATCTACTGGAATGCACATACATTCGCTCTCACAGATTCCGGGAATCTGTACGCGTTCGGTGCTGGGGACAAGGGGCAGCTGGGGACCGAGCTCGTCGCCCAGCACAACGAAAGGGGGAGCCCGGAGCGAGTCGACGTTGATCTCAGCTAGCTCCCTCCTCTAGTGCTTCTTAGGGTTATGTGTTCATATGCCTGTTTAAAGCTTGTTTATATGTATGTAAATATGTGTTTGTGTCCAGTTGCATAAAAATTGAAAGCTAGAAGCAGAGCCTGGCTGGCTGTAGCAGCCCATTCATTTCCTACTTTCATTAGTCTCATGCCATGAATGCATGTTGTTGGTTGATGTTGTGTCCATTAGACATTTTATACATATAGATGAAGAATGCTAATTCTATGGTCCATCTGTTGTTCTATACATGTACCAATTTGTTTTTCGACGCTCTCTAGGGACCTTCCTTTGCATTGTAAGGGTTGTTACTTGTTAAATGGGTCCAAATTCATGATTTCTGCATGCATTTGTTAGTTGAATGAAATGTATGGAATGGACCATTCTCATTTGGAAGCTGATGCAATGACCACTGAAAGTGACCTGTTATGTTAAATATATATATAAATATTTTGACATGTCCGGCGGTACGTACAGGACTTAGTGTAATGACCACTGAAAGTGACCTGTTATGTTAAATATATATATAAATATTTTGACATGTCCGGCGGTACGTACAGGACTTAGTGTACGCTGCAGTTCATGTCTGTTGGGCCCAGTGTCCCCTACTTCTACCAAATAAATTGAAGGAATAATACGTTCCCGTGATTCGATCCACTGATCTTTCATCACCCAATCGGGATCTTATATCTCTCATCGGTAACCACAAGAGCCACTCGAGTTCGGTTAAATCTTTTTTCTTGTCATAGCTAACTACAAGCTATAATATGATGGAGAAAGTAGTCATAATATACACATCCTTCCGTCTGCTCATCTTTCACTTTGATATGCAATATTGTTAGGGGTGCGTTCTTCGGTTCTATTTATTTCAGTTTCAACCGAAACGAAAGAGTCAAAATCGAATAAATTAAATTTCTAAAATTTGAAAACCAAAATTAGAATTGGCCATAACTGAAACCGAAACCGATCTGATAGTCGATTCGGTTTGTCCGATTGTGCTAGTTTTATTGTTTGATGAACCAAACCCAAAGTTAAAATTATGATTAAATTATATTAAATTTTATATATACATTATTATATTTCAAAGTTCGGCTAAATGATGGACTGGTTATTAAATTACTTAAAGTCGCGATTTAAAGTACATCTATAAAATTATTATTTTAAAATACACACAAAAATATACAAATTTTAATCATAAAATATGTTTAAAATTGAATATAATTATAATTGTGTAAGACTTATTCTATTTTGATTTTGGACAAGCCAAAACCGAATAATTATTTTGTAGTATTTTTCAAAACCGAAATTGAATCAATTTTTTTTCAAGTCTGAACCACAAATTTCTTATTAGGTTCGATTGTTGGTTCAAAACCGAATAATGCTCCCACCTAAATATGGTTGTGTAGACGCGTACTATGGGATCTCCTCTTGTCCCTCGGTAGACTTAGGGCCCGTTTGGTTTGCAGGATTGGACATCGTAATGTAATTGGCATTACGTTGTCAATCTAACTCGGGTGTTTGGTTGGACAAAAAAATTTAGATGTAATGTAATCGCGATTACAAGTTTGATTACATTACATCAGTTTCTTCTAAACTAAATTACATTATAAAACCTATGTAATCGCAATTACATTACAACTTAAGCGGAAGGTTGGTATGCTATAATTTGGTCTTTTTGTTCGTTTTTGGTCATTTTTTGTTGTTTTTGGTCATTTTTGTTCGGTTTTGGTCGTTTTTTGTTCGTTTTTTGTCATTTTTGTTCGTTTTTTGTCATTTTATGTTGTTTTTGTTTGTTTTTTGTCGTTTTTTGGTCGTTTTTGTTCGTTTTTTTGTCGTTTTTTTGTCGTTTTGTTCGTTTTTTGTTATTTTGTTCGTTTTTGTTTTTTTTTTTGTTTTTGTTCGTTTTGTCATTTTTGTGGTTTTGTCCGTTTTTTGTCGTTTTTGTTCGTTTTTTTCGTCATTTTTTTTTTTTCGTTTTTTGTTGTTGTTTTTTTTTCGTTTTTGTCGTTTTTGTTCGTTTTTTGTCATTTTTGTTCGTTTGTCGTTGTTATTGATTTTTTTTGTCGTTTTTTGTCATTTTTTGTTGGTTTTGGTCTCTTTTTGTTCGTTTTTTGTCGTTGTTTGTTGCGTTTTTTTTGTAATTTTTTGTTCGTTTTTTCATTTTTGTTCGGTTTTTGTCATTTTTGTCCCTTTTTTTGTTCGTTTTTTGGTCGTTTTGTTTGTCATTGTTTTTTTTTTTTTTTTCGTTTTTGGGTTGTTTTTTTTTTCGTTTTCGTCCTTTTTTTGTTGTTTTTTGTCCCTTTTTTGGTCGGTTTTGTTCGTTTTTGTCATTTTTGTTCGTTTTTCGTTGTTTTTGTTTGTTTTTTTTTGTCGTTTTTGTCATTTTTTTGTTATTTTTGGTCTTTTTTGTTCGTTTGTGTTCGTTTTTTGTAATTTTTGTTCGTTTTTTGTCATTTTTGTTCGGTTTTTGTTGTTTTTGTTCTTTTTTGTCGTTTTTGTTCATTTTTTGTCTTTCTTGTTCGTTTTTGGTTGTTTGTGTTTGTTTTTGTCGTTTTGTCCTTTTTTTGTTGTTTTGTCCGTTTTTTGTCATTTTGTTTATTTTTTGTCATTTTTGTTCTTTTTTGTTGTTTTTGTTTGTTTTTTATTCATTTTTTGCCTTTTTTTTTTATCGTTTTTGGTTAATTTTTACGTTTTTTATTCTTTTTTGTCGATTTTGCTCATTTTTTGCCATTTCTGCATGTTATTTATCGATTTTGTCGATCTTGTACGTTTTTGACCATTTTTCACGTTTTTATCGTCTTCTATCGTTTTTGGTCGATTTTGCATATTTTTTGTCGCTTTTTTTATCATTTTTTATTTTTTTGGGGTCTTTTTTCACTTTTTTTGTTCGTTTATGTTCGTTTTTTTCTTTTTGTTTGTTGTTTTTGTCGTTTTTGTTCCCTTTTTTGTCGTTTTTTGATTTTTTTTTTGCAGGTTTTTTTAATCTTTTTATCGTTTTTTGCTCGTTTTAATTCCCTCTTGTTTTGGCCTTTTTTCGTATTTTCGTTTTTTTGTCATTTCTGTTCCTTTTTATCGTTTTTTATTTTTTTGCACTTTTTTATCGTTTTTTTGTCAATTTTTTCCTTTTTTTGTCGTTTTTGTTCATTTTTTGCCTTTTTTTTTGTTTTTGGTCGTTTTTCGTCCTTTTTTTTTCCCTTTCATTTATCGTTGTTTTTTGTCAATTTTTTTGTTTTTAGTCATTTTTTTTATCATTATTGGTCACTTTTTATGGTTTTCACATTTTTGATTTTTTTTGTCATTTTTCTTTTTTATCCTTTTTCATTTTTGGTTTTTTTTTCCTTCTGTTTTGTTCGTTTGTCCTTTTTTGGTATTTTTTTATTTTTTGTCTTTTTTTCGTTTTTTGTCTTTTTTTAGCAGAAAACAAACCATTTTCCCCATTTTTTATTATTTATTTTTAATTTTTTTCTTTTTTCTTTTTAAATTTTTGAAATTTTGTATTGATCAACTTTTTAAATTTTATGTTGTATTTTAAAAAAAATATTAAATTAAAAATTCAATTATATTACATGGTAAAAAAAACACATGAATGCAATTAACATTACATTACATGGTTTGATTACATGTTTCAACCAAACATGGTTATGTAATTGTAATTCCATTGCATTACAAACTCAATTACATTACAAACCCAATTCCATTACGATTACGATTACATTACAATGAACCAAACGCAACCTTAATCCCTAGAAAACTTCAGCCATCTTCTTGTTGTTGTGTTACTTGTTATATGCTACTCTTTATTTTATATATTTAAGAATGTAAATAAATGATCTGACCGAGACCGAGATTTAAACTTAGTTTAATGTCCTTAAAACAATATTCGTCTCACACTGGTGCTTACGGTTTAATAGCGGTTAGCCTGCCAGTATACAACGGTTGTTCTCCTTCGGGAGGAGCACTTCACACCGCAGGAACTAGAGGAAGCAATGTAGGTGGTCTCTCTCACTCTTGGACTTAATGTTTGATATATGAATTTCGTGAATTGAATTACTCAAACACTATGCTTTTTATACATGACAAAGAGACACAATGTGAGTAGACACAATATTTGGAAGGCACACGCTTCTCTAATAGACAAATTCGTTGCAAATTGGACGCACCTGTTGGAACTTAAATAAAAATATTTTTAATTTATTTTTTAAGTCAAATATACACTTACTTTTCCAACATTATTTTGTGTGCAGGTTTTGCTCAAGGGAACACTGTGGAGTGTACGTGGCCCCTCTGCTACATTTTACCGATCATTTATTGGCCTTGTCAATTGAACCTTGATAGGAAACGATTGTTTGGTTGATCTTGGATTGATTGGCCATTCGAACCTAATTTAATATTAAATTAATAATTAAAATTTATTACTAATTAGTTCATTTATTAGAAATTAATGTACAAAAAGGCACTTACTATGAATTAATAACCAAAAAAAAAAAAAACACTTCCTCCCACATCTGCGCTGTAATAATTAGTAATCGACATATTCTTACTAGAATTTGATATTACAAAGTTTGCTTTTCCGAAAACCAAACCATGGGCAAGCTTGTAGACGTCACAATAGAACATGCAAGGAAGATCAAATGATTTGAGAAGCTGTTAAATTAAAATGTGTGCGTATGTGCCAAGCCTTCTCGTCACGACTCTTGTCATGAGTAATCTAAACTTATCAATTATCAAAGTCTTAACTTCATCAATAATTGGTCCATAGTCATATATTTGATTCTAAAACAATCACCACACTAGGTGTAGACATAACAGCAACAATGGAAACAAAAATAATAATGTGTAGTTGGAGACGGTTTTGAAGTTGATACACCAGAGCCTAAAAGCATATATACTTTTGAGAAAAGAATCCAGAAACTCTGATGAGAGTGTTATCCTCTATTACAGTGGTAGCAATATGCAACTCTAGTATGCATGGCTGCCAAACAATTGTTCCCCACTACGTGACACTGACCAGTGTGCAAATTGGCTACAAGATTCCAACAAAGATGACTGGATCATTTTTCTGGTTAACATTCACAAACATAATCATCACTTCCTACCAACAAAGCAGAAAACCTTTGCTTACAATTTTGGGAGCTCTGCAGGCCAGCCCGCCCGCCACGTGGTGTCGCCCCATTGGCAGGTCAACCGACGTGGGATCCATGCATATAGAGGGGCCAATGGACTTCGGCCACGCGGCGGGCGGGCCAGCCCGCTTGCGGGCAAACTATCATTTTCCTAAAATTTAATACCAAACCAATCAGTCAGTCAGATGGATGGGTGCTACATCTATCACAGGTGCAGCAACACCAGGACAGAGAGGAAATACATCTGAACCTAATTAAAGAGTGCGACAATCTGAACACCAAAGGCTCAGTCTCAGACTCTCAGGGCATGGGCACGAGTACATCCAACAGGCACTTGCCTAAGCACAAGGAGAGCGAATCTACTGTCCCCGTAATTCTGTACCAATGCTGTCCCAGGTGATTATGTGCTTGTCAAGCTCCTTACTTTTGGTATACATAATTATTTAATTTTTTAAATGAAAGATATATTAGTAGTTCAAATCGAACTTTTGGTATCCATGATTATTGCTTAAAAAAAAAGATATAGTAGTATTTTAAATAGATAAATACATAATTACGGGGACAACAAATCCGCTCCCAAGCACAAGCACTTGATCCACATTCCACGTGCCCCTTTGCATGCTCGACATACGAAGTGAGCTTATATTGTGCATTTCAAGATGTATTGAAGTGAACAAAGGCAAAAAAGAGAGCATATATCGAGGAAAATAATGAGAATGAATGGACAAACAAAATCTAGCATGTTGACCAACAAAATGAGACGTAACAATAAGTAACATCTTAAATGGACAAACTCTTGATGAATTGTTATGAACCTTTCAAATCCGAACAACCAAACTTAAAGAAACCAAACTTCCCACAAATCCGAACCAGCCAGCTATATTTTTATTAATCAATTTAGATAAAGGTGAAAGTAAACTCCAATATAACCAAATTAGGCAATTGTCAACATTAAATGGTAAGACAGCTGTGAACAGTGGCGGAGCTAGGCTCTAAAATTAGGGAGGGCTGAAGCAGTTGGAAATAAATCAGACTTTTCAGTTGTGATAGAGAGATTCCCACATATAATTAGACTTTTGAGAGTTTTTGATAGACAATAAGAAAAACAAACATCATTCTGAGTTGAAATAGTTGGAAATAAGTCAGACATTTCAGTTATGAGAGAGAGAGAGAGAGAGAGAGAGAGATCCATACATATAATTGGTTGACTGCAGCCCCAAATTGGAATACGTAGTCCCGGATCCCTTTCAATAGAAATATGATCAAAATTAGGAGGTGCTTGTACGCTTGGAACCACGGTTTCTTCATTAGATGCATTAGGCGTATGACTTGATGATGCTTCAAGAACTCCTAATCTTTGAAAAAAATAAACTTATAGGTCTCACTCTCTTCTTTGAAGGTTGATAATGTTCCATAACCTAAGATTAATTACATATTAAAACCTAAAATATAATATAATATAATAATTTTGTGTGAATATTAACATATGGGCATAGAATTGTTTGTGAATTTCAAGTAAGAATATTTTTTTTGGATTCATAAAAAAATCAAATAACTGATAATACCTAAACATTAAATTATTATATTAATTTAAGGTTAACGAGAATAAAGCAATGTACCTTTTTGTCAGTTGGTGGTCTCCTCTTGCAAAACCCCAAATTTTTTTTGTCTATTAGGTAGAGTCCAGCCTGCTGTCCACAATGCGACAATGTGACGAGTCTGACAAGTGAACATTGTGAAGCCATCAGTTAAATGCAAAGCTAGTAAATTAACATGTTTCAAAATTTTAGGTGAGTCCAGCTTCTTCTTTCTTCTCTTCTTCTAATCCAAGCAATTCATTACCACCGGACCACCACCAACAAAATATTATATGTTAATTAATATGTTTCTAAATTGGAGACACCAGACACGTGCAATTGCAAAGCTAATAAAAATAGAGGCTAGTAAATATAAGAAGAAGAAACAACTAAACTATTACCAATTAGGCAAACCAGCGAAGGGTGTTAGCGGCTGGAACTAGAAGCCGTTAATAGACGCTACTAGATCTTTAGATTGTTAGCCATAGTCCAGGGATGAGGCTTGAAGGAAGGGAGAGGGACCGAAGGGTGTTAGGGGTTGACAAAATGAGTGTGTAGCAGACTGAATGTGCTGCTTCTGATGTAATATACCCTTAAAAAAATATTCAATTTTTTTTTCAGTTTTTTGGGCCGGGCTACAGCCCACCCATGCCCCTTCTGGGCTCCGCCCTTGGCTGTGAAGAATTGTTGAAAGTAAACTCCTATAACCATATTATGTTATAATTTCTCAGGCATCCACTTAATTATATCAGAGAAATAAATCAAGCAGAAAAGTTACTTTCACAACTCAGAAACTAAATTAATATGTTAAGTTGCCAAAAAAAAAAGACTTCTCTTTGCTTGACATGTAATGGTGTTGCTATATTCACTCTGCAAAAATAAACTAATAGTAGTATATCAAGCAAGTTTTCATGCAAAAAGTATAACAATAGATCCTATTTTCATTGTAGCTTAGCTAACCTATTAATTTACATCAGTGTTAACTATCCATACAAGGGCTACAGCTCGTGCAAACCCTTATTCTAACAGTAGAATAAACAAGGTAGGCAAGTCAATATGCTTTCATTACAGTATTACTAATTAAGAGATAATCGCATAAACATCTATGGCCTACCTATAAGTTATTATGACAAAGAACTTACTACTTGAACCACATGAGAAACCGTGATCAATGGATATAACTGACCTAACAAGAAATAAACTCATGATCCATTTGAATCTCATGAATATTTATCTCATAATGTTATGTTCTTTAAACGTATCTTTACATAGTACAATAATTTAGTTCATTAAGAAGGGTCGGGTATGGAGAGCAAAAGAAAGCTCCAAAAAAGAATGAACAAAGTTCTTTATGACGAGCAGTCAATTAACCTCATGCCAGCCCTCTATATTGGTGCCAAATTCCTAGCAATGTAACTATTGAGCGTGGAGGGTCGGGTATGGAGCAAAAGGGCTCGTCGAACGAGATTGGTGGATAAGGTTTGGAAACTCACTCTTGGCTTCCACTTCCCAGGGTTACATTCCTGGAGCGTGATGATTTTAGTTAGGTGCTGAATTTTCTGGCTTCAACCTAGGTTAGAATTGATCATTTAGTTTTCTTTTGGATCAGCTCAGATCAGAACTACAATGGATAACTGACATATAAGTTTTTCCGCATTACAGCTGGGATCATGGTGTCAACATATGTCAATAATTGGCAAGGAATCAGTTGACAAATCCAAAGAAGTAAGCAGAGTAACGTGCACACGTGCCATAAATGGACAAAGAAACAATCATCATCATCCAAGCTTTCTCCCACCATAATAGGTTGGGTATGGAGCATAAGGGAGCTCCATAACAGAATTGAGGAAGTCTTTATGGCACTTTGTGTTTAAACCTTTATATTGGTGGCAAATTTCTAGCCTATGTAACATACAACCTAAACCTGTGTTTAAGCTCATGCAACCAAAGGGAGAACGCTCTAAGTTACCCTAGACCATAAAAATCAGGGGTGAGCAAATACCGACCGATACTGAAAAATCGACCGAATACCGATTAAAAATATTCCGAAAAACCGAACCGAAATTATGTACCAATACCGAATTGCCGAACCGACTAAAATATGGTATAATGGTAATGGTAACGGTTTAAGTGTAATACCATATCGAAAATATCGAACCAAACCGATCATATATATATATACTTTTTTTAGAATGTTGTTCGTGCTTAATTTTATATTACTCATTTCCATTTTTATCTTTGTTTTAATCAGTTTCTTAGAACTTAGAATGAATTTTAATGGACTTGAAGTTATGTTAAGAACGGTGAGAATAGAGTTTTTGATCTTTTGAGCTTATGTTTTTGTGTTCTCATAGAATTTTGAAGTAAATTTTGGTTACTTAAACTTATACTAAAGATTAAACTTAGTGATCGCGTTTTAAAGCTCATTTTTAGTTGTTTGCGACTTGTTACATATTGTTCTAATAATTTTGATTAGTTGTTTGGTTGGTAGAGGCTTGGCTTTGAAATTTAATGCTTCCAAAAAAGTTAAAAAAAATATTATAGGTTAAGAGGTTTACAATATTAAGTGTGTTGATTGATCAAATGTTAATTGGTAAAATATCGATACCGAATAAAAACCGACCGAATACCGATTTAACTGAAACCGAAAAAACCGATTCTAAATGGTACGGTATTGGTATTGATTTTTTAAATACCGATTTTAAAAAATACCGAAAAGTTCGACCAAATACCGACTGATTATACCGACGCTCACCCCTAATAAAAATCTAGGCGAGGTAAGAAGATACAATTTGCTACAAAGAATTCCGTAAATAATAAATGATTAAAAATGAATGATTTCCCATAAATGAACCCAAAAAAAAGATACGGAAAGAAATGGGAGACGGAAAGAGAGACATGCACCAAGATTGTTGTGTAGTAGTGTATTTTGGAGAGTCCATGTTGTCTCGTGTTTGGCACGTCCGCACGGGTTCAACATGGACAAAATGCAACACAGCCCTAGTATGTAAGTGCTTTCTAGATTTCACATATTCACATATTATAGTAGCATGTAAGCAAAGCATATTTACGTGTCCAAAGAGAATAAGAAAATATCATTTTACAAAAAGAATTCTTAACAATGAAAAATAAGACAGGCTTAGTCCTGAGCAGAATTTAATGACTAAAAACAAGTGAACTACAAAAGGAAACAGAGGTCCAGTTATAAGATAAAATCCTATGAAACTGACACTGGAAAACCATTGAATAGAGACAAGTAACAATTTCCAATTTATTATTTCCTTACTTCTTTGTGGCATTATTTGCAGCAATAAATCTCAATCTTTCCTCATCAACATTAGCCCCTTTAAGAGCAAGTGAACATCTGTATCTACCGCCATCACTTGAAGTACAAATTTTGGGTGCCTGACAGGCACCAAATTTCAACTTCAATCAATGCAACTTGACACTGGTGTTATAAATAAGTTTGTCAAAAATAAAAAAACCTCGAATTATAAATTGCTTCAGAAAATGCAGCCAACTTATTGTGTGCTAATCAAAGAGAAAACAAGTTTTGTTCAATGTTAAGATCACATGTGAAATATTTACACTTTACAGGCATCATGTAACTTGCAGCGAATACATATCAAATTCAAGGACCCAAATCTGATGTATCCAAAAGAATGACATAAATTTGATAGGTGGCAATAACACAAGATTTTGGAAGAGTGTGGTCTCGCAATCGATATTCATTGATGCATGCCATGGAGAGAGTTTTGGCTTGCACTGAAGGAGTAAAGAATCTAGGCTATTTTCTAATTAATAACATTGAAGAATTATATAAATGCAAGAAAAATTAAGAAACTAGCGAGTACTGTTGAATATTTTGTTATGATTTCATTAATAATCTCATGACTATATATAGCCTTACAATCCTCCTCATTACATTAAACCCTCTGTGGAATATCCTGTAGCATATTCTGACATACCAAATATACCAACAGGATATTCCAATATTCTTATTCTAATATACCAACACTTTCCCTCAAGATGGGCGAAAGATATTCACTAAGCCCATCTTGTCACATCCTCTAATCATGCTCACAGAGCTGTCCCTTGGTCAGTCCGTCCGCTACCTGATCCTTGGTTGGAACGTGACCTAGCTCCAGTAGTCCACTATCCAACTTCTCCTTGATGAAGAACCATCGATCTCGATGTATTTTGTTCTGTCATGCTATACTGGATTCTTGACGATACTAATAGCTGATTACTTGTCACACTTCAGCTTCATCTTAGCTCCTTGATCCAGCTTCAGCTCCACCAGCATATTCTTCAACCAAAGCAGCTCTGCAACTCCCAAGGTCATAGCTCTGTACTCTGCTTCAGTTGTCGATTTGGCCACCACTGACTGCTTCTTACTCCTCCAAGAGACCAAGTTGTCTCCTACAAATATACAGTATCCCGAGGTAGATCTCCTGTCATCAGCAAAACTAGTCCAGTCAGAATCACAGTAGCCCTCGATGCTCACGTGATTATTCTTCTTGAATATTAGTCCCTTCCTGGGAACACCCTTCAAGTATCTCAGAATCTGGTACAATATGTCCATATGATCCTTCCGTGGGTCATGTATGTAGCGGCTCACCACACTTACTGCAAAGCAGATATCAGGACGAGTGTGGCTCAAATAGATTAACTTGTCCACCAGTCTCTGGTATCTATCCCGGTCAACTGGTTCCCCAGACCCAGAAGCCAGCTTGAACATCTGATCTATCGGCGTCGCTGCAGGTTTGCATCCCAACATCCGTGTCTTTGAAAGAAAGTCCAGTGCATACTTCCTCTGGGAAAGAACAATCTCCTCTGCTTCTCGAGCAATCTCAATCCCAAGGAAGTACCGAAGAAGGCCAATGTCCTTCACCTCGAATTCCTTGCCAAGCTTCCCCTTAAGTCGGGCGATCTCCTGCACATTATCTCTTATGATAATCATATCGTCCACATATACCGCAAGCATGGTGGAATGGCCTCCACTCCGACGAAAAAATACAGTATGATCAACATTGATCTGCCGATATCCCATTTCTATCATCGCCCTCCTGAATATGTCAAATCACGCTTGAGGAGACTGCTTCAGTTCATAGAGGGACTTCTTCAACCTCCAGACCTTGTCAACTGTCTGATTGGTACCGAATCCTGGTGGTATCTCCATGTACACCTCCTCCACTATATCTCCATGAAGAAACATATTCTTCACATCCAGTTGGTGTAGCTTCCATCCGTCATTTGCTGTCAGAGAAATCAGGGTCCTGACAGTGCTCATCTTTGCCACTGGTGCAAAGGTCTCATCATAGTCAATGCCGTACGTCTAACTGTATCCTTTTGCCACCAGTCGAGCTTTGTAGCGCTCAACCTGTCCATATGGATTCTTCTTCACAGTAAAAATCCACTTGCACTCTCTTCCCTTTTGACAGTTTTACTAGCTCCCAAGTGTGGTTCTTCTCAAGAACCTCCAACTCCTCGTGCATCGTCGCTTTCTACTTTGGATCGTTCTTGGCAACCTGCCAATTGTTAGGTACAATAATACTATCCAAAGACGCAATGAATGCTCCATGAGAATAGGAGATATGATCATATGAAACCATATCTAATAGAAGAATTTTTTACATTGCTGCGAGTGGTCCTCCGTACTGATAATGGTGTGGGAGGAGTAGGTGTGGGAGGAGTAGGAAGAATGATATCACATGAAGGGGACTCTGGTGGTAGTGTAGGTGTCTCAGGAGTCGAGACGGACGCAGACAAGGGACTTAGCACTGATACTGTAGGTACTGGTCCTGCAGTTTGCTTTCCTCTCCTGCTGTAGGTAAGTATCTCTCCTTGAGCCGTGGGCCTAACACCTCTCATCTCCTCCCCCTGTTCCTCTTCACCTTTCTGCTCCTCAACCGTGCCTCCATTCCATACTCCTAAATCGGTCACCAGGCTTTTACTAATCTTCCCCTCTCGTCTCATTCTCGCAGTATCAGGTGAGTTGTTTGATGTTCCCTCCTGACGATAGTATGACTCATGCTCCTTGAAGTGGACATCCATGCTCACAAACTTTTTCTTCTCTACTGGGCTCCAGCATACATACCCCTTATGAGTCGTCGAGTAGCCCACGAAGATGCACTTGACTGCTCTAGGATCAAGTTTTTCAACTGACGGTCTGTTGTCCTTCACAAAACACATACAACCAAACACCTTCAGTGGGAGTATCCCACTATTATTTTCTTGCAATATTTCACATGGAGACTTCCATCCCAGTACCTTTGAGAGCATCCTATTGATTAGTTGAGTTGCTGTCAACACTACATGTTCCCACAAACTCTGTGGGACATTCATATCGATCATCATGCTTCTTGCCACCTCAAGAAGGTGTCTGTTCTTCCTTTCTGCTACTCTATTTTGTGCTGGTGTATATGCACAGGTGGTCTGATGCTGTATCCCTTGGACTGACAAGTATTTCGCAAGTGCTCTATTGGTATATTCTGTCCCATTGTCAGACCTCAGTACCTTTACCACTGCCCTGTACTGAGTCTGGACATATTTATGAAAGTCCCGAACATAGGTAGATACATCACTCTTATTTTTCACCAAATACAACCAACTGACACGAGAAGAGCAATCAATGAAGGAAACAAAATACTTGTAACCATTCATAGTAGTAATGACGTATGGCCCCCAAACGTCAGAATGTATTACATCAAAAACAGACGAGCTCCTATGACCCGTACTAGCATATGAGCTCCTAGTAAGTTTGCATAAATCACATGCATCACATACTAGTTTCTCCTTATTTGTTTTCTCATAAATAGCTGGATACAATTACCTAAAGTAGCAAAAGAGGAGTGTCCCAACCTCTTATGATGGAGTATTAATATATCCTCGACACTCATCTTCAGTCCTTCCATTCATGCCTTCTCTGCCATAGACATCAATGTTGAATCTAGCCCTTCTCGATCCAGGTACCACAATCCCTCATGCCAAATATCAGTCCCAAGTCTTCGTTCCGTCTCTTTCTCCTGGAAGATCATCTTAGGAATATCAAAAGAGACAATGCATTTTAGTTGGAGGATTATAGAACTGATGGACAAAAGACTGATTAGAAAAGATGGAGCATGCAAAACATTTGATAATTTTACTGAACATGTACAATTTACAGTACCCTTACCGACAACTGGCTGGAAAGTACTATCAACTGTTTGAATGCTGTCTGTTGATGCTAGGTGAGTGTAGGAGGAAAACTCACTAGCATTTTCCGTCACATGCCGAGATGCCTCCGAGTCGATAATTCAGTCTGACGATTTAAGGGAAGACATAGATGCGAGGGCGAGTGAGTCGTCAGTACGGCCTTCTGATGGATGGGTATACATGGTGACGTTGCCTCCAGCGAAGAATGAGGTGGACGCCTCCTCGGTTCCACTCCTCTTGTCTCCATCGTTTGACGCTCTATGCTTCCTCCTGAGTGCCTCCAGCATGTCCATCAGTGCCTGATCCTCCTCAGTAAAGGTACCACCAGCTCCTTCATCCCCTTTTGCTACCAGCAGGTTCGCTCGATAACCTCCTCGACCACCCCGTCGACCTCCACGACCACGGCCACGTCCTCCAAAATGTTCACGTCCACCAAACTGTCCACGTCCACCACCTGGATCTCCTATCTTAGGTGGTTTGGTGCAAGCATACTGATGATGTCCTATCTTCCCGCTGTTGTAGCACTGCCGGTTGTGCTGCCAGGGCTCTCCCTTAGGCCCTGTGTCGCTCGAACTGGTAGCTGCCGGTGCTGACTTTATTTCAGAAGGGCCACCTGTCCCTGCCTGCAGCTTGATACAAGTCTCCTCCTGGATCATAGCCGAGATAGCCTCCTCAAGGATGGGGATCTTCGATTGGGTTAGAAGTAGTGCTGTCCTTTGAGTAAATACTGCAGTCAACCTTTTAAGGAACTTCATCGTCCTCTCATGCAGACATACCTGTCTCTCCTTACACTTCGGGTCCATGCAACTCGTCCGATCTGAGGAGTGATCGTAATCCAACTACAGACGCTCCAACTCTGTGGCATACTCCTGCACCGTCTTCTCTCCCTGTACGGTGTCGTCGATCTTCCCCTTGATATGAAAAATTTGTAAGTTGTTCCCTACACCATCGTAGGTCCTCCTCAATTTCTCCCACACGTCCTTCACCATCTCGATGTCATCCACTGTGGCGACGATCGACTGGACTAAAGAATTGAGAAGCCAAATGTAGATCACCATTTGAGTGGACTTTCACTCGTTGCGTCCTGCCGAACCCTCGTCCGGCTCTATCGTCTCTCCTGACATGAAACCCTCTAGATTCTTTCCTGCGAGGGTTCTCCTCACCCGCCGTGACCAACTCAGGTAGGTTGCTGGTCCATCAAGCTTCAGATCGATGGAGGAAAGCTCCAACTTCGTTGATGTTCGTGTCGCGCTCTCACCAGCCGACAGTTTCATCAGCTTCATCAACGTTGCAACCTCCGCAAGGGTCCAGCTTCTTGATGATCTCCTCCATCGATCCTCCTCTTCTCCGATCACCTCACACCCGTTCCATAATTCACGCTCGTCCTCTTCGTCCTCTCCTAGATCCGATCATGTTTCTCTCCTATCGGATCTAGGCCTTCAACGTCCGAAATGAACCTGCGGGAGACTTCGGAAATCGCGGCTTCGCGGTGGTGGAGGCGGTGGGCCGACTGACAGGTGAGTGGGCACAGTCAGACGGGTGTCTTCGAGCAGTGGCCGTCACGAGCAGCAGCAGCGGCAACAACCGCGTGCGTACGGCGGAGGTGCCCGCGGAGCAGCAACCGATTCGTACGCGAGGTGGTCGACGTGCGGCCGTGCAGCGGCTGGTGGCGGCGGTGGCTGTGGTTGTGCGGATGGTGATGGCGGTGACGACTGGTTTAGGGTTTTGAAAAGGTGGCGGCGGCTAGGATTTTGGTGGCTCTGATACCATGTTGAATATTTTGTTATAATTTCATTGATAAACTCATGGCTATATATAGCCTTACAATCCTCCTCATTACATTAAACCCTCTGTGGAATATCCTGTGGCATATTCTGACATACCAAATATACCAAAAGGATATTCCAATATTCTTATTCTAATATACCAATACCAAATATACCAACAAGTACTAATGAGGTTATTAGAGAAAGCTTACCAAACTGAGTCTACACCCCAAGGCCAAACCCTACAACTCACAAGATCGGGTCTAGTTACTTGAGTTCATCAAGCCAACATTAGGGTATATATTGCAGTGAGCTCAAGGCTGTGTTTGGTTGCTAAGAAAGTAAGGGAAAGGAAAATAAAACTTGATCGTATGTAAATTAATGCAATCAAGTTTCTACATGAAACACTCTCTCTCTTTTCCTTTCCCTAATTTTCTACCAAATCAAACAGTCTAAGATCATTTTGGATTAAACAGGAAAATCTCTAACATATAAATTTCCTAAGAATGTTGTTTGTTAATGATTGCAGCTGTACTACTACATCTAAAAATATCCAGTAATATAACCGCTCTCTTTAAAGCATTCAAAAAAAAAGGAAGTTGGTAGAGTAGTGCCTAAAAATGCATCAAATAGCACAATGGACAAAATTCATTGGCCTTTTTTTTTTTTTTTTTTTCATTGGCCTTCTGATACACATAAAACAAACTAGAAAAAAAACAAAAGTTTTAACGAAACCAATATATTAAGTATACTCCATAAAGGATTCACAAGTTTGGTGCTTAAAATGAGTTATAAATGGAATCTAGTACACTACCATATGCATAATGAGGAAGTCCTTTATCTAGCCTTTATACTTAAATGGCTACTACATTTATACTGATACAAATAGTACAAAAGGAAGTATGTCAAAAATACTTGGATGAACATACCTTGTTTCCAAACATAACTGGAAGGGTTTGGATATACCCTAAAATTTATCTTGTCTGGGTCAAAGTCGTGTAATCCTAAAGTATTTTTTGGACAATAAGGTAGTCCTAAATTATTGGATTCTAATACCAACAGAGCAGGAATCAACCTGTTGCCAGCCCTAGCCTATAAAAATATAGGGACACCATATGTTTGCAAACTTAAATTCATCTATGCAAAGAGTCCCTAGTAGTAAAAGGGATAGTCCCAATTTCGAAGTATGGGAGGGAGAGACTTCCATCAAAATGTCAACGCCACGTAATCTAAACTCCCTAAAACTCCCTAAAACAAGAAAGCAAGACTAAAGCAAGAAAGCAAGAAACCTAATGTTACATTATAGCATACAACATTTTATGCTGCAATAAGAAACCTAATGTTACATTATATATTTGTCGTACAATGTGAGATATGTTGGTCTATATGCAAACAATCGATGGAAAAACTCAGTTGCAATCCCTAAGAAGAGATGCAAAGAATGCAGTTGCAATCCCTAAAAAAGAGATGCAAATAATGCAGTTGCAATCCCTAAAAAAGAGATGCAAATAATGCTGATTGCGTAGCCTAAACGATTAAAAAAAAAAATCGAATCGCATTTGCAATAGCGGTTTCTCGAAGGCAACAAGAGATGATCAACAACAGTTGAGTCTCAGATTCTTGAAGGCAACAGAAAGAGGAAGGAAGAAGAAGAGCGGATCTCGCTGGGGTGTTGAACACCGGCGCTCAAAGCTATACCCGCAGTACGGATAAGCTCCCAGGAACCAGCAAGTTCAGGAGAACTTCTGGAACGCTCGTAAGTCAATATTTGAGACTTGAACGGGCTTCCTGGACTTAACAGACTCCCTCAACTCTCTTCTTGGTGCATCTTTCAAAGGAGGCCAAGGGGCTCTATTTATAGAGTGGAGTTGAGACTTCACCTCTTCTCCTATCCGATGTGGGACTAAAATACCAATACTCAAAAATAGAGTTTGATATTTTAGATCATCCCACAATCAGCATAGAAGTGTGCCAGTCCACGCCTATCCCCCGAACCCTCCCGTGCATGCACGAGACATCTTGGAGTCCGCGTCCGAGTCCGAGTCCGCACAACAAAAATTAACTTGCATCCTTGTTGGATTAAATCCTTTTTCCTTCTAGGAAAATACTTCCACATGGCACAAACTTGTGCCCCACTACACCTCATGTGCACACCTCAACACAAGCAATGCATTATATTGAGATACTCACCATTTGGTGTAGCCGATGTGGGACTATCTTTTCTAGTCCAAAGGCAAAAACACCAACAATCCCCCACATATCTCAATATATGGGTTGAGCGTTCCCCACAGTGATTGTCCATCATGCATTAGGAGAGATGTCGCTACGACTTGAATCTTCCCGCATAGGTTAAATAACAGCATGATACAAGAATGGACTAAGCCTTGAATTCTGCACCATAACTGCAATTCTTCCTACTCACATAGTGACATCAACTGTGCTTCTGGCTGCACATTGAAGGCCTTGTGCCAGCCTGGTTTCAGTGTATAATTTTTGGGCGTCTACAAGTTTACCCTCAAGAGACGGCCTGATATCTCTGTCCATACACTATAGGTGAGTTCTATATAAAGAGTCATTGGCATGAAGCATTGCGCTTCTTTGCGGTGCTACGCCGCTATGACATGGCTGACAAAGCCAAGGCATTACCCCTACCTGGGAACCTCATCGTAGTGTCATACTACTGTAGCATGAGGTCTCAAGCCTCTTTGTAGTGCCAAACTACCCAGCATGAAGCCTTGCGCTCCCTTGTGGTGTTACGCCACTATGACATGGCTTGCAAAGCCGAGGCTTTACCCCTACCTGGGTACCTCATCGTGGTGTCATGCCACTGTAACATGAGGACACCGGCCTCTTTGTAGTGCTGCCTACATCTCTTTATTACGATTATGCAACATTAGGCTATCTGCCTATATGCGGTGCTACGCCGCCTGTAACTTGGCTAACAAAGCCGAGGCATTACCCCTACCTGGGAACCTCATGGTGGAGTCACCCCACTGTAGCATGGAGTTGTAACACTCCTTTGTGGTTGTTGCGCCACCATGCTTCCTGTAAAGCATAACAGACCTTCACTCAGTCTGAGAACTCATTAAGGCATTATGCCATCCTTCTCACAGGATCAATTTTCCGTAGAAAATTCATAGTAGACAACAGTGGTTCTGGGTCCGAAACCCTTACATGTTCCGCAGAACAAGTGCCCACTGTTAACTAATATTTTTCCAGTCAATAGTCCTCCCTTGAATCAAAAAATTAGATATCTGGTAGATTTCTCTTTGAACCAATAACATAAAATTTATTGATAGGATTATAATGACACAATACTAGAATGCCTTCAAGCCCATCTTCCTTGCTGTGTCCTCGACCAGCTGACGCTTGAGACCCTTCGTGAACGGATCCGCCAGGTTTTCCTGACTCCGAACATCGATCACTGCAATGACGCCCCTTTTTATGAGATCGTTCACTGCTCTGTGCTTCAACCGCACAGTCCTCTTCTTCCCGATGAAGAGTTCATTTGATGCCACTGCTGCTGCCGCCTGGTTGTCACAGTATATCGGAATCGCCGGTATCTGAGCCCCAACCATTGGAAGGTCATACATGAGCTCCCGAAGCCACTCTGCTTCATCTGCTGCAGCGTCCAATGCAAAGAATTCAGATTCCATGGAGGAGCGAGATAACATAGTCTGCTTCTTCGACTTCCACGATATAGCAGCTCCACCCATGGCGAACACATATCCACCTATGGAATATTCGCTCTCCACCTCTGAACACCAGCTAGCATCACTGAAGCCTTCCACTACTGACGGATCTCCGCTGTAGTATAGTGCATATGTCTGAGTCTTCTTGAGATATCTCATAACACGCTTCACAGCTTTCCAATGCTTTACGCCTGGATTGCTCGTAAATCGACTCAACATTCCCACTGCAAAGGCTATGTCAGGCCTTGTGGCAGTAGTAGCGTACATCAAACTTCCGATGACGCTAGCGTACTCCAACTGCCTGACGCTCTCCTTCGAATTTGGCTCCAGTTTCAGATCACTCCTGTACGGTGTATCAATAATAGGAAGATCTTGATACCCGTAGCGAGAGAGCATCTTCTCAATGTAATGAGACTGTGACAGCGCTATTCCAGTGCCTGTCCGGATGATCTTGAGTCCCAAGATTACGTCGGCATCCCCCAAGTCCTTCATACTGAACTTGGTCGAGAGGAATTTCTTTGTCTCTGTGACGCAGCTTAAATTCGTACCTAGGATTAGCATGTCGTCCACGTATAGACAAACGATTACTCCTCTTCCGTCAGCAAACTTCGTATAGACACACTTATCTGTTTCACTGACCCTGTAGCCATTTGACCTTATCACCTTGTCAAACTTCTCATGCCACATTTTGGGAGCTTGCTTTAAACCATACAGAGACTTCATCAACTTGCAGACTTTGTCTTCCAGACCTCTGACGACAAAACCTTCTGGTTGTTGCATGTAGATCTCTTCGGTCAGCTCGCCATTAAGGAATGTCGTTTTTACATCCATCTGATGTATCACCAGCTTGTGTATTGCTGCTAAAGCAATTAACAATCTGATAGTTGTCATCCGAGCTACTGGAGCATAAGTGTCAAAGTAGTCGATCCCCTGCTTCTGAGCAAACCCCTTGGCCACTAGCCTGGCCTTGAACTTGTCAATGGTTCCATCTGCTTTCATCTTCTTCTTGAAGATCCATTTGCATCCGATGGGTCTTGCTCCTTCTGGTAGGTCGACCAATACCCATGTGTTATTGGAGGTGATTGAGTCAATCTCGTTGTCAATCGCCTCCTTCCAGAATATAGCATCTCTGGTCTTCATCGCCTCATCATAGGTAAGCGGATCTGCTTCCACATGATAGGTGACGAAGTCATCTCCGAAGTCTTTCGGCCTCCTCGCTCGCTTAGTTGACGGCTCAGCGAGTTTTGGTTCAGCTGGTGTCTCCTCGACAACAACTCCATCTTGGACTACTGGTTCGATAAAGATCTCTGTCTGCTCCGCACCCTCATTATTC
The DNA here is from genome assembly GCA_029216955.1 of Iris pallida. Lineage (NCBI taxonomy): Eukaryota > Viridiplantae > Streptophyta > Magnoliopsida > Asparagales > Iridaceae > Iris > Iris pallida. The sequence goes on from JANAVB010043220.1 coordinate 923,800, forward strand.
TCCGGAATGTCCGCGAGAACAATGTTCTTGTGCCTTGCAAACTTTTCTTCAAAATATTCAGCATCGCGAGATTCGATGATATGATTTGACTCGATATCAAGGAATCTCCGAGCATCACTCTTCTCGGCATACCCCAGGAAGATCGCCTTAGTAGTCCTTGTCCCCAGCTTCTGAATCTTTAGATCCGGGAGCTTCACATAAGCCAGGCACCCCCACACTCGAATGACATTCAGGTTGGGTCTGACTTTGAACCAGAGTTCATGAGGAGTTATGTCGGAAGTTGCATACGGCACTCTATTCAGAATGAAAGTGGCCGTTAATGCAGCTTCTCCCCAATAGCACTTTGGGAGACCCGCAGTCAACAGCATAGAATTCATCATCTCTGTCAACGTTCTATTCTTCCTTTCTGCTACTCCGTTGGATTGTGGAGAATACGGAGCCGTCGTCTCGTTGATGATTCCATGTTCTTTGCAGAATGATGAGAATTCATGAGACCTATATTCCCCACCTCGATCACTCCTCAGCCTCTTGAGTTGTTGTCCAGTTTGCCGTTCAGCCTCGGCCCTGAACTCCTTGAACTTCTCGAATGCTTCGTCTTTAGATTTGAGTAAGTAGACGAAGGCATACTTGGAGAAGTCATCGATGAGAGTAATGAAATACTTCATCCCGGCCTTTGTAGAGAATTGTTTGAAGTCACAGATATCTGAGTGAACCAACTCCAGAAGATCTGTGCTTCGATGGACCCTGTGGAAGGGTTTCCTAGTGATCTTCGTCTGAGCACATATCTCACATTTCTCTACCTTACCCCCACACTTGGAGATAAGTCCTAGACTAGACATTTTGTTTATTCGCTTACAATGAACATGTCCTAGTCTATTATGCCACAACTCAAGAGAGTAATTCAAACTAGTGATAGCATTGACATTATTATGCTGGGTTACAACAAGCTGAATTTTGTACATTCCTTCAGTCTGAAAAGCTTTTCCGAAGAAAGTACCCTTCTTGGACATCACCATTTGGCCAGCATTGATATCCATCCTCAAGCCTGCGTTGCAGAGCAGGCTCCCAGAGATCAGGTTCTTTGCGATTGCAGGAACATGCTTCACACCTTGAAGCGTCAGAATGTTCCCTGATGTAAGCTTCAGCTCCACCGTCCCGATCTCCAGTACTTCAGCTTGTGCCTGGTTCGCCATCATGACTTTCTCGGAAGTAGGCTCATAGGAGACGAACCAGTCCTTGTCTGAACAGACATGACATGTCGCGCCAGTGTCTATCCACCAGTCCAAGTCTGCCCCCACAGTTGCAACCTGTGCTATCATGGCAACCTGATTAGTAACCAAAGAAACCTTGTTAGGCTCACCTTGCTCTTTGGGCTTGGACTTGCATTCACTTTTATAGTGACCCTTCTTGCCACAGTTGAAGCAAGTCACATGGGACTTGGACTTCTGTTGCTTGAATCCTGGACCCTTCACTTTCAGATTCGAGAAGTCCTTCTTCTTGTGGTGAGAAGCCGCCTGCTTCCCTTTGTTCTCTCTGGTGGCTTGAACCAGATTCGCCGTTGCTAGTTGCTTGGACAGGGTGTCCAACTTCTGTTGAGAGCGCATCTCGTCCTCAACATGAATCTCGCTGAGGAGATTATCCAGGCTAATCTCCATCTTCTTCCTATGCATCCTTGCATAGATGTTGCTCCATCCTGGAGGAAGTTTTGCCACGATCCCTCCAACGACGAACTTGTCGACGAGGGGCATGCTATCGTCCTCCAGTTTCTGGCGCAGCTTCAGGAACTCTTTCACTTGGGGCAGCATGGTCTTCTCGTCTTCAAAGACCCATTTGTGGTATTTTTCAACCATGAACATCTTCGACCGGGACTCGTCGTCGTCATACAGCTTCTCCACGGACTCCCAGATCTCTTTGGCAGAAGTCCTCTTTGTGTAGGACTCGGCCAGAGAGTCTTCCATGGAATTCAGGATCAGCAGCCTGCATATGCTGTTATCCTTTTTCCACTTCGTCTGCTTGCTCGTAGCAGCGGCCAGAACAGCAGCAGATCCTGTTGCTGGAACGATTGGTTCTTCCTCATCCAACACGTGATCAACATCCACGAGTTGAAGGTTCAGAGTCACCTTTCGCTTCCAGATCTGGAAGTGTTCGCCGTCGAATTTCTCCAACTTGTTAAAGCCGGTATCGACAAGCGAAGCACGAGTGTTTTCCATCGAATCGTATAGCTTTGAGATTGTTGGTCTATATACAAACAATCGATGGAAAAACTCAGTTGCAATCCCTAAGAAGAGATGCAAAGAATGCAGTTGTAATCCCTAAAAAAGAGATGCAAATAATGCAGTTGCAATCCCTAAAAAAGAGATGCAAATAATGCTGATTGCGTAGCCTAAACGATTAAAAAAAAATCGAATCGCATTTGCAATAGCGGTTTCTCGAAGGCAACAAGAGATGATCAACAACAGTTGAGTCTCAGATTCTCGAAGGCAACAGAAAGAGGAAGGAAGAAGAAGAGCGGATCTCGCTGGGGTGTTGAACACCGGCGCTCAAAGCTATACCCGCAGTACGGATAAGCTCCCAGGAACCAGCAAGTTCAGGAGAACTTCTGGAACGCTCGTAAGTCAATATTTGAGACTTGAACGGGCTTCCTGGACTTAACAGACTCCCTCAACTCTCTTCTTGGTGCATCTTTCAAAGGAGGCCAAGGGGCTCTATTTATAGAGTGGAGTTGAGACTTCACCTCTTCTCCTATCCGATGTGGGACTAAAATACCAATACTCAAAAATAGAGTTTGATATTTTAGATCATCCCACAATCAGCATAGAAGTGTGCCAGTCCACGCCTACCCTCCGAACCCTCCCGTGCATGCACGAGACATCTTGGAGTCCGCGTCCGAGTCCGAGTCCGCACAACAAAAATTAACTTGCATCCTTGTTGGATTTAATCATTTTTCCTTCTAGGAAAATACTTCCACATGGCACAAACTTGTGCCCCACTACACCTCATGTGCACACCTCAACACAAGCAATGCATTATATTGAGATACTCACCATTTGGTGTAGCCGATGTGGGACTATCTTTTCTAGTCCAAAGGCAAAAACACCAACAAGATATCCAAGACAGTATGCTACCGACATTATACATCGACACTATATAAGTATGGACGAACAATTTTTTCTATTCCTTACACAATTCATCCACACAGCGCCGGTCCGAGGGTTGGATTGTCCTACCTGGAGCTAATTTTGGTTGACCCATATTGGAAAAATAATAACAATAAAAGCATATAGATAAATTTTTTTTTTGGGTAAAATCAAGAACACATTGTGCTTTTAGCTTGAACTATACCATAAAATCTTAATTACAATAAAAACAAAAAAAATTAAGCCCGGTCATGGTAATTTATAGACTATCACAATCTGGTTCAAAGAAAAATGCTTCTATTTACATTTTTAAGTAAAATTTTCAATTAAGTGATCGTACTTAAACTTCTCTAGTAGCTCAATTTCAATTGAGATCATAGCTAATTCATTTAATCTTTTTTGTGAGATGGTGGTCCAAAGGTAATCTTTTATCAACTTCAACTTAAAAAAACTCATTTATGTATAGTCAACAAAATTCGATAAATAATCCATGCATTCCAAAAATCACCATCTTTCCAATAAGATCTTATGAAGTCAAGGATGTCAATTGATTTTGTTACTTCTTTAGTCAATATTGCTTTCAATTCTCTAAGGTCTCCAAATAACTCTTTCGAATTTATATCACAATATTGGGCGTGTTTCAAAAAAACTTTCTAGTTTATTGCAATGCTACTTCAAGTTTTTATCACTAAGGGCCTCTTTGGATGTCTGTTTTGGACCATTGTTTTGAGTTCAAACTCAAAAACCGGTCCAAAACGTGTTTGGCTCCCCCTACCCTTTTTATTTTCCCAAAAAAAATTCTCGGAAACTAATGTTCAAACATTGGTTTGAGAAAAGAGAAAAAAGTGGTTTTCCCAAAAGAAATTTCAGCAACAGCGCTCTCTCTCTCCACTCTCTCCTTTCTCTCATTGGGACCGTTGAAAAAAGTGGAGGACACCAAGCTGCCGCCTCCTCTTCCTTCGCCACCATAACGCCACCTCCACCGCCGACAAGCACCTCCATGGAGCTCGACCGTAGAGCTCGCCATGGAGCTCGGCCGAGGAACTAGACGGCGATGGCGGTCTGGACCGCGAGAAGCGACGCGATCCGAAGCGCCAGGCCGAGGAGTTCGTAGGGGAGAAATAGGTTGCTACCTGGGTCGATGCACGGGTCGGCAGCGATCGAGTGCGACTCGACGAGCTCCTCTCGCTCGAACTCGACCAATTGTACTGCTTCGAGAAGAGGTGCTTCTTCTTGTTCTTGGAGGAGGGGGAAGAGTTCTTGGAAGAGGGTTTGCTGGGGTTTGGCCGGGATTTTGGGACGGAGGTTGTTCTTTCTTCTCCGACGAACTAGATGAGGATCGAGCAAAGTGTAATGGACTATGTTGATGGTATTTTGTTGGGGATGATGAGAGGAGGAGGGAGGGTGGAAGAGGTGGGAGAGTGGACGAAGGTGGCCGCCGGCGCCAGTGCCGTCGACGCTACGGTCGCCCATGTTTACCGGAGGAGCGGTATCGTGGCAGTCGCGGTTGCAAAAGTGTGTTGCCTTGTCGACGACGGAGGCGGAATACATTGCGGGGACGGAGGCTTGCAAGGCGCTGTTGTGGATGAAGAAGCTGTTGCAGAAAATGAGGCTGAAGCAAGAACAATATACTTTGCTTTGCGACAGTCAGAGTGCTATTCACCTTGTGAAAAACCAGACATTTCATAGTCGGTCCAAGCACATCGAGACTCGGTATCATTGGATACGGGATATGGTTGAGAAGAAGGACGCGGCGCTTGAGAAGGTTCATACTAATGACAATGGAGCGGATATGCTCACGAAGGTTCTACCAAGGGAAAAGTTTGAGTACTGCATGCAGATCGTCGGGATGACGACCTCCTCCACATAGTTGTGAAGGGGAAGATTTGTTGGAGTGGGTGGGGTTTCCAACCTATGTGGAGAAGACCCTGGAGTGCGACGAGTGCCATCTGTGTGTCAGAGAAGCTCGGGGAGGTGACGAGGCCAGTCGGAGAAGACGAAGAAGCTCGGGAGCTGCCAGAGGAGCTGCTGGAGAGAGGGGGGCAGAGTTCGGGCCGAACTCTGCCCCAGGGGAGAGTTATGGCCGAACTCTGCCTCCCAGTTTCAGAACTGTTCTGTTGCCAGAACACGGAGCTCTGACCGAACTTTGCGCCAGGACAGAGTTCTGGCCGAACTCTGTGTGTCGGGGCTGAAGCATTTTTCAGGATGATTTAATCACCGTTGAATCGTATCCTACAGTCCAGGTTTTGCTGCGGATTAGGGAGTTTATACATGGTTATTCCTAACCCTAATCATAACACAACATTGAAGAACAAGAGAGAGAAAAGAGGCAAGAGTGCCATTGCAACTTTGGGAGAGAAGAAGGATGATTGAAGGCCATTTTCGAAGGAGGGTCGTGTTCGGGTAATATGTACTCGTCGTCCTTGTTCTTCGTATAGCTTTGTAATCATTATTCTTACTTCTAAGTGTTGTGGGGATCTGATTTGGATCGGGAGAAGTTTGTAGAGGGTGTACTCCTTTATTTCATTAGTGAAGGCTTCTCTCCGATCGTCCCGTGGTTTTTTTCCGCAAGGGTTTTTAACGTCAAAAATTCTCTGTGTCTGCGTGGCTTATTTTCGTGTTTTGGTTCGTGTGTTGTATTGCTCGGTTCTCTCGCAGGTACTCTCTAGTTTGGGAAAAAATTTTCGTATTTCTTTTCCAACAAATTCAACATTTAGAACATTTAGAACGGAGACATTTGCTAAAATATCACATATAGATTCAACTGCCCATGACACAGAATCAAGCCTATCAGAGAGAGATTGGATCCCGATTTCATGTGGACTTTCAACTTTGGACGAGTCATTGCTTCAAATGTGGGGCGCTTACGGGAACGGCGATTTATTCACTATCCGAACTTGAGAGTTACAAGCTTTTTTGGTTTTTGATCCGGATTGCATTCTTTATTCTTTCAATTCAAAATATGTGTACATTGAGCTATTTTGAAACGGTTCGGCTACAGAAACGAATTCAAAATAAGAACTTCTATTCTAATTATGACACGTGGATTTTTTTAAATTAATTTATTTATTTATTTAATTTTTTTTTGTGTTTAGATCTTCAAAAAATTAAATGATGAGATATACTTAGGGATGACAATGGGGCGGGTAGGGGTCGGGGACCATATCTTCCATCTCCATCTCCGAGTAGTGTTTGAATTCTCATCCCCGTCCCCATTTTCCGTCGGATTTTATTTTTTACCTCCATCCTCATCCCTGTTAAACAATGCATTCCCCGTCCCCGTCCCCGTCTCCGTCCCCGTCCCGTTAGCACTTTCGGGACCGAATTTTTTCATCTCCATCTCTCGTTCGATTAACAAATTTTCATGTACATTATATAAGTTTAAAAAATTATTTTCATTCAAAAAAAACTACATGTCATGTTAATAATGATTTTCATAAAATAAATATATATATTATTATTTAGATCAAGATAACATATCATTTCCAAAGGGTTGCACATATGGATATGGATATAAGTAATCAAGGTCGGAGATTTATCGGGATGGGGAGTACTATATCCATACCTGTCCCCGAATCCGATCGGGAATTTTTTTAATCCCCATCCCTGTCCCCATTTTCGTTTTTAAATCTTCAAACCCGTTCCTATCGAGTAAAAAAATCGGGTTCCGTCGGATTCGGAGGGATATTGCCATCCCTAGATACACTTATTCTAACGGTTTTTCATTGACGAGCTTTAATTTGAGATTTTTTTTTTTCCTGAGGGCATGGATGAGGTTGGGAAGTCCCTAATCAACTCATTTATGCTCATATGAAAATCGACTTGTTTTTGGTTGACCCGTTAGGTGAAACCAATTCGCCACTGTTTGAATTTTGAACAATTTAACCCGTTGTCTATATACCTTCCAAATACAAACGAGTTGGGTGTCACTGGATGTTCAGTGTAAAATATAATCTAGATGATTCTGTTGTAGGGGTGAGCATTCGGTTAGTTCGGTTTAAACCGAACCGAATAATCCAAAATCAGATTGGACCGAAATCGAATAAGTAAAACCGAAACCGAACCGAATTAGCCCAAAACTGAATCAAACCGAACCAAATTAAATCGGTTCAATTTTTTATTCGGTTTATTTTTTTTCGTACTTTTTTGTTAATATATATAGTAACTAAATATACCTAGACATATTTAGTATATATCTATAGTATATACCTATATATATTTAGTATATACATATATATTAATACTTTTATACACACACACACACACACACACACACACACACACATATATATATATATATATATATATATATATATATATATATATATATATATATATATATATATAGTAATTAAATTTTCTTATTCGATTTTCAGTTTTGGACCGAAATCGAAACTCAAAACCGAAACCGAATAAAAAAATTTAGTATTTTTAAAACCGAAACCGAATCGAATTTTTTTAAAATCGAACCGAATCTCTTATCCGATTCAATTTTCGATCCAAAACCGAATAATGCTCACCCCTATTCTGTTGATACTTGAAGACTTGAGAAAGGTTTTTTCACACAACAATATGCAAATGATTATATAAAAACATTGTTCCACTTCCATACAAAATATTTAATATTGTAAAAAAAAAATAGCATTTGGACGTGGAGAACATACAATGTTACAACCTTGTAGTACATTGAACATAAATATTTGCAAAAGTAGTACGCAAAAAAGGGTGCCACCAGTCAACCGCCCCTGATACATTGACTTGACAAAATTGTTTAACATTACAAACCCACCAGTCAACCGCCCCTCGTTTGGTTCGCGGAATGGAAAGGAAAGAAAACTGATTCCTTGGTATTTTTTTTCTTTTAGGAAATTATATTCTATAAACTTTCCTTTTCGGTGTTTGGAAAGATCGGAATTATAACCGGAATATATCTTTAATTTCCATTATAGTGTTTGGTGTTTGTAAAGAAATGAAACAAAATCAAGTCAATTTTCCAAAAATACCCTCGTGCTAATAAAAATAATTATTACTTAGAAATATTTTTGTCTAAAAGATATTATGGATAAAAATGGTAAATAATATTATGAACATGAATATTTTGGTCAAAACTTTTTGTAATAAATGCGAAAAAGTTGGAGGGAAAGTGATTCCTTAGATAAATGGGAGGAACCACTTTTTCTTCTATTTTTCTACCTCTTGGGAATCATTTTCCCTTTCCAACAACTTTTCTTTGGCTCCCAAACATAGGAAAGGAATCACTTTCCTTTCCCAAGCTCAAATTCCGGTAACCAAACGAGGTCTATGGTCTGTTCAAATTTATAAGAACTTTAGACAACATGTACATCATGTTGTAAGTTTGATGTCAAAATTAGGGTTGTGCTAATTTGGGCCAAGCCGATCGAATTGATCCGGTCCAAACCAAATCGATTGAATTTTAATTGAATCGATGGAGAAATTATTATGTGGTCCGAGTTCACCACGTGGCAATGATGAATAGTGAGTCCGACTACTAATTTATTAACACTTGGCATAATATTTGACATAAAAATTTCAAAAAATTATTAAAATATATTTTTAATATATAGAAATTCACTTGGCATATAATTATAAAAAAAATACATTTTTTTCTATCAAAAATATTTAAAAAAAATTGACCTAGAAAATAAGAAAAATGAAGTGATATAATAGATTATGCCAAGTGTCAATAAATTAGTGGTCGGGCTCACCATTCACCATTGTCACGTGGTGAGGCCGGACCATCCAATAATTTCTCGAATCGATGGATTGCTTAGATAGGTTCAGGCGGGTGCTCTTAGTAATCGAGAAATTTGGTTCGGTCAATAGATTGATATGCTTCAAAACCGAATTGATCGAACTATTACAAATAAGTATATAAATTATACATTTTAACTCCAATCTCTAGTTGGTAACAATAGTTGTTTTATATTATCATTAATGACTTAGACTCTGTTTGGTTCATTGTAATGTAATCGTAACTGTAATGTAATCAAATGAATTTTCTTTCATTTGATTAAATTACGATTACGGTTACAATTATATTACAGTGTACCAAACGAGGTCTTATTATTTTCACTCTCGATAGCCTAAGAAGTTATAACAACAAGAAATTACCAATGATTCATTGACCGTTTCTATTATTTTAGAAATATTATGGCCTTTGTGCAGTAATGAGTTCCATCTCATTAGGCTTAACATTTTTTTTTTACCTTGCATACATGCTTGACAAGTGGTAAAGAATAAAGATGGAATCATTTGTGAGAAGTGTGGACGCGTTATTTCTTCTTCAACGCTGCTATTTTGACCATCCGGAGGGTTGATTCGTGCTGGCCCGCCCTCACGTGGCAGGTGCCCATTGGCTCCTCCGTCTGGGTGGGCCCAAGTTAGCAGGGGGCCAATAATTGTCCGCCACGTGGGCACGGATCAGCCTCACGGGTGGGCAAAATAGCGTTTTCCTTTCTTCTTTGTTGTTGTTGAACAAATGATATGGTATCGATTTTATGAACTATTTTTTTGTTTGTTTTAGTTGGAGTAATGTAAACTTAGCAAACTGATATTGGATCTGATGTATTTTAATTATTTTGTTTTGTTGTTTGTTATTTTTAGAATCGTTCTTTTTGTTTATTGGAGATAGAACGATGAAAATGAATTATTATGTTTAAGGGAGATGGAATGAAGGAACGATGAAAATAAGTTATTACCAAACATGTGCCAAAGGATTGCTAATTTTTTTTTTAAATTTTTGTCGATTTAAAATATGTTTTATTCTAATACAAAATCGATCAGCCGAATCGATCCGAAACAAATCAAACCGACCAATTGTTTGTTGGATTTTGCTACCACTATTTAACAATCGATTTAGTTTGATTTGGTTACGATTTTGATCATATACATGGTCGGCCTGCTCTAGGACAACCATGACGACCGTCCCGGACCCACGGAGGGTCCAAAAAAAGTACTTGTATATATATATATATATATAACCTTTTGTAATATGTTAAATATTAGTGTGCGTATAAAACAGTATAATAACCTACCTAGTATAATTGGTTTTTACTTAAACGTCCTATGTAAGAATGCATAGGTTCAAGGCCTATTGGTCCTTGTGTTTTTTTGAATAAACCTTTTTTTTTATATAGTTTTATTTTAAGAATGGACACCAATTTAATTTTTGTCATGGTTATCCAAAAACTCTGGACTCGTCTTGACCATATAGGTCGACCACCGACAAAACATATCCAAAAAAACAGCTGCTAAAAATATAAAATATCTTATAGAGATATATTCAATATTTTTACGGAAAATTTCAACAGTAGCATTAAAGTTTATTTAAATTGCAGAAAAGGAATAAATTTTGAAAAAATTTCAAATTGAGCATCGTCGTGCCCCATTTTTTGGCGTGAAAAATTAACCACCCCCAAGTCCAGATTTAACATTACGAACCGTTGCTAAATGCCAAAATACATACCCATTTGACAGTTGACAGCACTGATCAAAAGACATGTGGTTCAAACTATTTTCCCCATCAATGATTAAAATATGTACGTATAGAGATCGTGGCAGTGCTTTCTTTTATTGCGCTTGAAAGCAAGCATATGTTCCCCCTTCCACTCCTCCTCCAATTCCAAGCGGTCACTCTCTCTCTCTCTCTCTAACCACCACCACCAGTGGACCAGTGGTGGCAGTGGTTGGAGTCTTGGAGAAATTACATCACCACTTCAACACTTCTTGCTGTGGGGAAGGGAGGGACTGAGTTGGAAAAAGAAAAAGAAAAATCCATCTTCTAGGGATTATTGAAATTGAAGCTGGATGTTGGAAGTTGGAAGTTGAAGTTGGTTTCCAATTCATTTTTGATTTGTGGAGTGGAGGGGGGATTGCAATGGAACCTTCGAGAGGCTTTTGGGCTTCCCTCTGGAACTTCCTCTGCTTCTTGCCATTCTTCCTCGGCTTGCTAATCCTGGGCATCATTAAAGGTCACTTCTCCTACTTCTCTCCTACTATTGTTTCATTATGTTTTTTCTTTTTCTTTTTTAGGTATGTAGGAATTTTGCTGATAATTGTCATGGTTCTCTTGTTTTGGGGGGGGGGGGGGGGGGGGGGGGGGGGGGGGGGGGGGGGGTGGGGAAGGGGATTGGTAAGTGGTTCACTTTCCCTTTTGACTGGAACATGTGCATAGAAGGAAAGATGCGCATGACTCTAAATCTGCCTCACACTTGCCAGCCTGGTTTAGCTTTTGATAGATTTTTGGGAACGAATGGTGCGAGAATTACTGAAATAGAACTAAGAACAGATCTATAAGTCTATACCTATTTCTGGAGGATAAGAGGTACCCAACTGTCGGTGTTTACGTTGATGTCATGCTTTACTTTTTTATTACTGAAAATTTGGGGTAGTTCACTTTGAACCTTACATTTATTTGGAGAAGACAAAGCTGCCGGAATGAATTGCAATTTCATTGTGTTAAATCAGTCCCCTGAAGTTGCACCGAAACTCTAGGGTCTGCTTGGCAATTGTAGGGGTAACGATTATGAGGTATTTTTAGGGTGCTGGTTATGAGCGGTTATGTTTAAGTAGCGGTTTTTAAACCAATCCAATCCATGCTTGGTAATTCATTAACGAGCGGTTCTGAAAGTTTTTTACACGAATAAAATTACATATATCTGCATATATAAACAAAAGGGTCCCGAGCGCGGGAACTGTCACCAAGTAAATAATATAAACACGTGAAATAATAGAAACGCCTAGTTGAAAGTAGGAGAAAAAGATTTTAAAAGTTTACGGTGAAGGGTATTAGTAGTTATAATTATATATTTTTGATGAGGATATAAATGGAATAAAATAAAAGAACCCCTTTAAACCCACTGATTTGGGGTGTTTATAAAGCCACCCAAAACTACATTATACCGGCTTTGAGGGATTTTTGAGCCGATCAAAACCAGTGGTTAAAAAAAAACAAGCAGGACTTTTTATAATCGGTCGGTTCAAAAACACCCAAAAATTGGTGAAAACACCGTTACCAACAGACAAAACACCCAAAAACCGGTGAAAACACCGTTACCAAGCAAACCTCTAGAGATGCGATGAGGGTTTGAGCCGCTATACTTTGTCTTCTATTAATCATGTTGGGAAGGAGTGCGGAACGTAGCTCAGGATATTCTCCGTTCCCGACTGGCAAGTACTCCGTGAGGAGCGAACCGAAAACCGAATGTATCGACTACAAACACATAAATTTCTTTTTACGTGGAAATCCAAGTAAGGAGAAAGCAAAGATGTTCTTGAGTCCAACCCTCAAAGCCTCCACTAATAGAAATAGATGATACACCGACTCCTACCAAACTTCTCATGCGATTCAAACACGAATCACCAAAAGTATTCAAAGATCCAGAATAAAAAAATACAGTCACCTATACGAGATCTCGTAAAACACCGTGACCGATCTCATCAGACTCCTTAAATCTTTCTCACAAGCCTCTTTCGATCTATTCCTCTCAAACTCTATTGTATACATCTCCAATTAGGTTACGAAAACCTAATATAGGCTTCTCTTAGTGATCCCTATGTCTGGAGCTATTCCTCTCTTGGTTGCTTTAGCTCAAAAAATGAGCCTCGCCGTCTTCGACTTTCCGACGCTTCTCCAAACCTTGGGCAATGCTCTTCGCACTTTCTAGCTTTCTCCATATAGGAAGGAAACCCCACATGAACATATCTCCTCCTCCCTCACTGGTGGAGGAGCTCTTCATTCCAGAGATCTTTCTGCAGAATTCAATTTTTCTACTCGATAGAATCTTCGTGAGCATATTCGCTCCATTGTCATCAATATGAAACTTCTTAAGCTTAACATCCTTCGCTTCCAACATGTATTATATCCAGTGGTACCAAGTTACGATATGCTTGGACCTGTTATGAAATGCAGGATTCTTACCATGGTGTATAACATTTTGATTATCAAAAAATAATACCTATTATTCCTGTTTCCAACTCTTTCATGAACTTTTTCAACCACAGTAACTCTTTGCATGCCTCTGCTGCAATGAACTATGTCTTTGTCGTAGTCAAGGCCACACACTTCTGAACCCGCGATTGCCACACCATTGCACCCCCTGTAAACATTATCACATAACTCAATCTCAATCTCCTGGTGTCGATATTCCTAGCCATATTAACACCAATATATACGACCAATGCTCAACCTTGGCTGGTCATTTCTAAATGAAAGTCTCGAACTGGAAGTGTTCTGAAGATACCTCAATATCCGTTTGACCGCTCCTATAGTCTCTTCCTGGATTTGAGAGATACTGGCTCACCGTTTTGACTGCATAAGTTATGTCTGGCCTCATATACATAATAACATACATAAGAGTGCATTTTACTGAGGCATATGGCGTCCTCTTATACTAGCTTTTTCCTGGGTCGATAGACGCTGATCGATGATCAACTTAAAGTGACCTGCAAGTAGAATGCTCATTTTCTTGGAACTGTTCGTACCGAATTTTTGAAGTACTCTCCTCATTTACTTCTCTAGGGACAACTACAACATCTTTGACCTCCTCTCCCGACCGATCTCCATCTTGAAAATCGTCTTCGCTGAACCTAAATCCTTCGTTTAGAAAGCTATGGTCAACCGGTGCTTCAACTTTGCTATTATTGAAGTATTGTTACCCACGAGTAGCATATCATACACATAGAACAATAAAATGATAAAATCATCCTTGGCAAAAATACTTTACAAACATACAATGATCTAATGCTGTACCATGCTCTCTTATAAATGACTCAAACTTCTTATACTACTATTGAGGGCCTCGCTTCAACTCATACAAGCTTTTCCTTAATCGGCAAGATGGCATCTTGACGACATGCGAGAAGGTCTCATTGAATTCACTCCCTTTTGACTGTATCCCTTGACTACTAGTCGTACCTTGTATTGTGGACGAGTAATATCATCTCCCTGCATCATTTTGAAGATCTACCGATTCTTCAAGGCGCCCTTGCCCTTAGGCAGCTGCACCAGCTCGTAAGTGTCATTGGCATGTGAGAAACTCATCTTCTCATGCTTTTCCTTTGTCTACTAATCTATGTTCTCGTCTTCTACGCCTTTGTGAAGCTTTCGGGTTTTTCTCCGTTAGTCAAGAACATGTACTTATTAGCTTAGTACCTGTTCGCTGATTGACGTTCCCGGTGGTTCTCCTTAATTAAATCTTTGATGTTGGTTGTCGACCAATCTCATCTTCAGAAACTGAATCTGCATGTTCATCTACCTGAAAATCTCCTTGATCAACATTGACATACTGATAATCAAGGTTAGGCGTATCCTCAAGTACTGGCTCCTGTTGGTCTAGCTCATCCGCGATGATAGGGGGAACTGACTCGATCTCGGGAAGCCCTCAGCCTTAGAAATCATCTTTTACGTGGAAAATGTCAGCTATCATATGGTCCTCGAAGAATACAACATTAGTGCTTTTCAAGAGCTTCTTTCCCGTCGGATTGTAGAGCATGTAGCTGAACTCGTCGTGACCATTTTCGACAAAGATGTAGTGACTCGTCTTCTCTCTAACTTGGACCTCTTAACCATCGATACATGCACGAAGGTTTTGCATCCAACTACCCGCATGTGATTGTATGACGGCGCCTAGCCATACCATACTTTATCATGTACCTCACCCTACAACGGAGCACCAAAAGGAATATTAATAACAAATGTAGTCTTATCCCTACTGACAAGTACTTCTTGAGGGCGAAGAACGAATGGAACCTACAACACACAAATGTACAACCAGCATAATCAAAAACACAAATTTTTAGGTGGAAACCCAAATTGAAAGAAAACCACTGAAGGATATAGAGTCCAACCCTGAAAACATCCACTAATGAAAATAGAAGATACATCGACTCCTACAAAATTTCTCACGTAGATTCGAACATGAATCATGACAACTACCCAAAGATGAAGAATAAAGAAGACATGAAATTGATACAAGTTATACGAGATCCCATAGAACACCATGACCAATCTCATCAGACTCCTCAAATTTTTCTCACGAGCCTCTTTCGATTCTCTCTCTTGAAAGTTGCAAAGTCTCTTGCATATATCTCCAATTAGGTTAGAAAAACCCAATATAGGCTTCTCCTTGTAATTTTCAAGTGTGGAGTCATCCAGACCATTAAATACAAGCACACAAATATGACCCGTATCCAATTTCCGCCAAGAACCAAATTTCGGACTGGCAACCGAAATTTTGGGTTTTCCACTAGTAGTGCACACTTGTTTGAAAAAAAAAACGGTATTCTAGTATGGCAAACATGAATTCCTGTTTGTTACATTTGATTGCTTTAGCTCTGAAAATAAGTTCCGTCGTCTTTGACTTTCCTCGAGCTTTTCTAAACCTTGGATGACGTTTGTCGCACTCCCATGCTTTCTGTTGGTATGTTTAGTATAGGAACATGTTATATTTAGTATGAGGATATGTTATGTTTAGTATGAGAATATCCTGAGGACATATTTAGGATGCCAGAATATGCCACAGGATATTCCATTGGATATTTCATAATGTAAAGGCTATATAAAGCCTATGAGACTATCAATAAAATTATCTCATCAATCAATTACAACATGATATCAGAGCCACCTTTCCAAACCCTAACCGCCACCAAACCCTGACCTTTTCCCTCCTCCCTCTCTCTCCCCGCCACCAAAACCCTAACCCGAAGCAGCCCTCCCTTTCCCCCGCGGTCGCAGCAGTCCCCTCCTCTTTCCGCGCGGCTGCTGCTGCGACTGCTGCTGCGACTGCTACTGCCGCGGCTGCTACTGCTGCGACTGCTGCTGTTGCTGCTGCGGCTACCGCTGCTGCTACGGTGGCACGAGCGCCGACCGCTCCCCCATGTGCGCGCTGCCCTACCCTCTTGCCGCACACAACGGCACCTTTGTTGCCATTATTCGGATCATTCCGAAAGAGAACACCGATGCCTAGATCTGATGAAAACATACATGTTCGGATCTAAGAACGGACGACGAGGACGAGCGTGAGTCGTGGAGCGGGCTTAATGTGATCAGAGAGGAGGAGCATTGATGGAGGAGATTATCAAGAAGCTGGATTCTGCAGAGGTCGCGACGTTGATGAAGATGTCGGCTAGTGAGAGCACGACACGAACGTCGTCGAAGTTGAGCTTCCCTCCATCGATCTGAAGCTGGATGGACCAACCACCTATTTGAGTTGGTCACGACGGGTGAGAAGAACCCTCGCAGGAAAGAACCTGGAGGGGTTCCTGACGGGCGAGAAGACAGAGCCGGACAAGGGCTCGGCAGGACGCGACGAGTGGAAGTCCACTCATATGGTAATCTACAGCTGGCTTCTCAACTCCTTAGTCCAGTCTATTGCCGCCACAGTAGATGGCATTGAGATGGTGAAGGATGTGTGGGAGAAGTTGAGGAGGACCTATGATGGTGTGGGGAACGACTTACGGATCTTCCAGATAAAGGGGAAGATCGACGACACCGTACATGGAGAAAAGACGGTGCAGGAGTATGCCACGGAGTTGGAGCGTCTGTAGTTGGATTATGATCACTCCTCAAAACGGGCGAGCTGCGGGGACCCGAAGTGTAAGGAAAGACACGTGTCTGCAGGAAAGGAGGATAAAATTTCTCAAAGGGCTGACTGCAACATTCGCACAGAGGACAACCTTACTTCTCGCCCAACCAGAGATCCCTAGTCTTGAAGAAGCTTTCTCGGCCATGATCCAGGAAGAGACGCATCGGACTGCAGGCAGGGACATGTGGTCCCTCCGAAGCAAAATCAGCACTAGCGGTTACCAGCTCGGGCGACACAGGGTCCAAGGAAGAACCCTGGCAGCACAATCGGCAGTGCTACAACTACGGAAAAATGGGCCATCATCGGTATGCTTGTACGAAACCATATAGGGAGGAAGACTCAGGTGGTGGACGTTGACAGTTCGGTAGACGAGGATATACTGGAGGACGTGGCCGTGGTCGAGGGGGTCGACGAGGTGGCCGAGGAAGTTATCGGACAAATCTGCTGGTAGCAGAAGGGAATGGAGGAGCTGTTGCCACTTCTACTGTGGATGATCAGGCACTGCTGAACCTGCTGGAGATGAAGTAGAGAGCGTCAATCGAGGGAGACAAGAGGAGTGGAAAAGAGGAGGCATCCACCTCATACTTCGTTGGGGGCAACGCCGCTATGTATGCCCAAACATCAGAAGGTACTGATGAGTCACTTGCTCTTACATCTATATCTTCCCTTGAAATGTCAGACTGGATTATCGACGCGGGAGCATCTCGACATGTGACGGAAAATGCTAGTGAGTTTTATTCTTACACTCACCTAGCATCAACAGACAATATTCAGACAGCAGATGACACTTTCTAGCCAGTGGTCGGTAAGGGTACTGTTAATTGTACAAGTTCAGTAAGATTATCCAATGTTTTACATGCTCCATCCTTTCCAGTCAGTCTCTTGTCTATTAGTTTTATAATTCTCCAACTTAAATGTATTGTTTTTTTTGATATTCCTAAGGTGATCTCTCAGGAGTTGAGACGAACGCAGGCAAGGAACTTGGCACTGGCACTGTAGGTACTGGTCCTGTAGTTTGCTTCTCCCTCCTGCTGTAGGTAAGTAACTCCCCCTGAGCCGTAGGCCTAACACTTCTCATATACTCCTCCTGTTTTGCTTCACCTTCATGTTCCTCCTCAACCGTGCCTCCATGCCAAACTTCAAAATCAGTCACCACCAGGTTCTCCATCTCCCCCTCGCCTTATATTGGTAGTATTAGGCGTGTTGTGTGAAGTTTCCTTCTTGCGGTAGTATGGCTCATGTTCCTGGAAGTGGACATCCATACTGACAAACTTCTTCTCTACTGGACTTCAGCACAAAATGGAGTAGCAGAAAGGAAGAACCGACACCTTCTGGAGGCCGTAAGAAGTATGATGATCGACATGAATGTCCCACAAAGTCTGTGGGGGCGTGTAGTGTTAACAGCAGCTTAACTCATCAACATGATGCCTTCGAAAGTCCTAAAATGGAAGTCCCCATGTGAAATATTACAAGACAATAATAGTGGGATACTTCCACTGAAGGTGTTCGGGTGTGTGTGTTTTGTGAAGGACAACAGACCATCAGTTGGGAAACTTGACCCCAGAGCGGTCAAGTGCATCTTCGTGGGCTACTCAGCAACTCAGAAGGGGTATGTGTGCTGGAGTCCAGTAGAGAAGAAGAAGTTTGTCAGTATGGATGTCCACTTCCGGGAGCATGAGACATACTACAACAAGGAGGGAACTTCATACAACACGCTTAATACTCCAGTATAAGGTGAGAGGGAGAGATGGAGAACCTGGTGGTGACTGATTTGGAAGTTTGGCATGGAGACACGGTTGAGGAGGAACATGAAGGTGAAGCAAAACAGGGGGAGGAGATGAGAAGTGTTAGGCCTACGGCTCGGGAGGAGTTACTTACCTACAGCAGGAGGAAGAAGCAAACTGCAGGACCAGTACCTACAGTGCCAGTGCCAAGTCCCTTACCTGTGTTCGTCCCAACTCCTGAGACACCTACACCACCATCCCCTTCAGGTGATATCATTCCTCCTACTCCTCCCACACCACATCTGTACGAAGGACCACTCGCAGCAATGCGAAAAATCCTCCGGATAGATATGGTTGGGATCTTGTTCAGTTTGTTTCTTATGACCATATCTCTTCTTCTCATGGAGCATTTATAGCATCTTTGGATAGTATTACTGTACCGAACAATTGACAGGTTGCCAAGAACGATCCAAAGTGAAAAGTGCCAATGCATGAAGAGTTAGGAGCTCTTGAGAAGAATCACACTTGGGAGCTGGTGAGACTGTCAGAGGAGAAGAGAGTAGTCGGATGCAAGTGGGTCTTTACCGTGAAGCAGAACCCAGATGGACAGGTTGAGCGCTACAAAGCTCGACTAGTGGCGAAATGATACAGTCAGACATACGACATCGACTATGACGAGACCTTTGCACCAGTTGCAAAGGTGAGCACTATCAGGATCCTGATCTCTTTGGCAGCGAATGGTGGATGGAAGCTGCACCAATTGGACGTGAATAATGTATTTCTTCACGAAGATCTAGTGGAGGAGGTTTACATGGAGATATCACTAGGATTTGGCACAAATCAGACAACAGGCAAGGTCTGCAGACTGAAGAAGTCCCTCTATGGACTGAAGCATTCTCGAGCGTGGTTTGACAGATTCAGGAGAGCGATGATCAGCAGATCAATGCTGATCACACTGTATTCTTCAGAAGGAGTGGAGGCCACATCACCATACTTGCGGTGTATGTTGACGACATGATTATCACGGGAGATGCTGAGCAGGAAATCGCCCGACTCAAAGGGAAACTTGACAAGGAATTTGAGGTAAAGGACCTTGGTCTTCTTCGCTACTTCCTTGGGATTAAGATTACTCGAGATGCAGAGGAGATTGTTCTCTCTCAGAGGAAGTATGCACTGGACCTTCTCATAAAGACATGGATGTTGGGATGCAAATCTGCAGCGACGCCAATCGATCTGAGGTTTAAGGTGAACGCTGAGGCTGGAGAACCAGTTAATCGGGACAGATACCAGAGACTGGTGGGCAAGCTGATCTATTTGTGCCACACACGTCCAGATATATGCTTTGCAGTTAGTGTGGTGAGCCGCTATATGCATGACCCACGAAAGGGTCGTATGGACACAGTATATCAGATTCTAAGATACTTGAAGGATGCCCCCGGGAAGAGACTGATGTTCAGGAAGAATAATCGCATGGACATCGAGGGCTACTGCGATTCTGACTGGGCTAGTTGTGCTGATGACAGGAGGTCTACCTCGGGATACTGCATATTTTTAGGAGGCAACTTGGTCTCTTGGAGGAGTAAGAAGCAGTCAGTGGTAGCCAGATCGACAGTTGAAGCGGAGTACCGAGCTATGGCCATGGGAGTTGCAGAGCTGCTTTGGTTGAAGAATATGCTGGTGGAGCTGAAGCTGGATCAAGGAGCCAAGATGAAGCTGTGGTGTGCCAACCAGTCAGCTATTAGTATTGCCAACAATCCAGTACAGCATGACAGGACCAAACACATCGAGATCGATAGGTTCTTCATCAAGGAGAGATGTTGGTTAGTGGACTACTGGAGCTAGGTCACGTTCCAACCAAGCATCAGGTAGCAGACAGACTGACCAAGGGACTTAGCTCTGTGAGCATGATTAGAGGATGTGACAAGATGGGCTTGGTGAATATCTTTCGCCCATCTTGAGGGGGAGTGTTGGTATATTTAGTAATGTGTTATATTTAGTATGATAATATGTTATGTTTAGTATGGAAATATCCTGAGGATATATTTGGGATGCCAGAATATGCCACAGGATATTCTATTGGATATTCCATGATGTAAATGCTATATAAAGTCTATAAGGCTATCAATGAAATCATTTCATCAAACAATTACAACACTTTCTCCACATAGGAAGGGAACGCACCCCAACGAATATAACACCCCATTTATAGGTTCAGAGCTAAATTTTCATAGGCATCCGTATAGCTTAAAGTTCACGCTAATCATGATGTAAACCTTGGCTACTTTCATACCATGTTAATGTTTGTGTCGCCTCACCGTAACCCTAGAATTATGATAATTGTGGAGGATTATATATTTATATTATTCTGATGCTATGCTTTGCAATTATTGTTTTCCATGGGTATTTACAGATATATGAAAGAAAGGAAGCTAAGGCTTTTATCGATATGGAAATAAAGGAAATACGTTGAATATATATACAACTCACAATAATCAACTTGAATGTACTTCTAAGTCTTGCCCAATAAGGTTAGCAATCTTCCTTTCACTGTCTGGGCGGACTTCTCCAGTATCAAAGACCAAAGTTCCATCTAGGCCAGAATTCCAATCCATGATCACTGGAGTTTCGTCAGACAATATTCTACAGATTTCTTTCCTTTTTTGGCTTTTTCCCTCTCTCTCTCTCTCTCTCTCTCTCTCTCTTCTACACTCCTCCACAAACTTGGCTTAGATGTTTTCCTTGACAAGTTTGACAAGAAGAATATGAAACTTTGCTCCAGTTAGTCCTTTTATAAGCACATCTGCTAATTGTTGATAGGAAGATATCTAGATTAGACAGCTCCTGTGAATCTAATTTATCTTGTATTCCTCCTCTGCACTCGATCTCATCAACTGTTTGCTCCATGTTGATGTGATTAACTCCAACATAGATACAATAACTCCTTTTCTCTTTGGCTTAATGTGCCATATAGACAAATACATTTCTTTGTAACAGATTGTACCGCTCTTACCTATTAGTCTAGAGACTCTAGACTCTATAATCTGAGGGAACTTAGAAGTGTTCTCCTTGGTTGTATGAGCTTAAACTACATAGCCAACAGGTAGGTCTACCTACTCGCCAACCGGTCGACTATATTTTATGGCATGACTTGTCATGCTCATAGCCCCTTCGGCTACGAAATTTGACAACATAGAGGGTTGATGTCAGATCCATAGCCAGTCATAAAAATGTCAATTCTTTTGTGGTGCATTGTTGTAATTGATTGATAATTTTATTGATAGTCCTCTTGGCTTTATATAGCCTTACAATCAATATTACAATAATAGAATATCCTGTGACATATTGTGGCATACCAAATATGTTCGTAGGATATTCCAATATCCTTTATGCTAATACAATATACTAAATATTCCAACACTTCCCCTCAAGATGGGCGAAAGATATTCACTAAGTCCATCTTGTCACATCCTCTAATTGTGCTCACAGAGGTAAGTCCCTTGGTTAGTCCGTCTGCTATCTGATTCGTGGTCGGAACGTGGCCAAGCTCCAGCAATCCGCTATCCAGCTTTTCTTTGATGAAGAACCTATCAATTTCGATGTGTTTGGTCCTGTCATACTGTACTGGATTGTTGGCGATACTAATAGCTGATTGGTTGTCTCACCACAACTTTATCTTGGCTCCTTGATCCAGTTTCAGTTCTACCAGCATGTTCTTCAACCATAGCAGTTCTGCAACTCGCAGGGCCATAGCTCTATACTCTGCTTTCGCTGTCGATCTGGCCACCACAGACTGTTTCTTACTCCTCCAGGACGGAAAAAAAAAAATTGAAAGAAAACAAGAGTACAAAAAAAAAGACGGTGCCGACAAATGATTTGGTCTTACTGAAGATCACCAATGCCATAGTGTGTCCATAAGATTTCTTATCCACACTCTACAGCCAGTACCAATTTCGAAGTTGTACATTGATAAATTCCCAACATTCATCCATCTTAATATTATTCCAATCAAAAGTATCTATTATAGAGATGCATTGTCGAAAATCAAGTGAAATAAACCAAAGTATATATTGCTGGTAAGCGATTCAACAATATTGAGTATTATTCCATTCAAGACTAACTGGAAACAACAGTCAATAAGATTGGCCTAAATGTGCCAGACAATTTAATTTTCCTTTTTTCTAATATATATTGTTAATTTTGTGACTTTCTGAAACCAAGCATTCCAATCCAAAATTGCAGAAACTGTTGAAACTGTCGATGCTACCAATACTCATCAGAAGACCAATACTCATCAGAAGGTTCAAAAACGACTGATACCGATTATACAAACCTTTCTCTGAAGCCCTAGCTGTTGTGTCTCCACCTTTTTTTTCACCTTCAACCTTCTCTTATTATTTCCATTATAAAATACCAAATTCATTTCAAGGCTCAACGATACCCATTTGTTTAAGGGGTTGCGATTTGTCTGAGTCATGGATATGCTAGAAATAAGAGTAGCCAATTAGATAGCATGTGTAAATTAGTTGAATATGCATAACACATGCTATTTACTTATTACTACGTATCTGTCTCAGTGAAATACTTCAGGTCATGACCGAAGGTACCATCTCCATGTTATTTCTATTTTCAGGTGCTTTACTTTGCCCAGTGGTTTGCCTTATCTTGACAATTGGAAACTCTGCTATCATTTTGGGTCTCTGGCCGGTCCATGCATTCTGGACATATTACAGTATAGTAAGGTAACATGATTATGTTTTTAAATGGTGGATTGTTTATGCATATATTCTTTGTCCCATAACAATTTAATAATGTGCTCACCATTATGTATGTTTTTCTGACGGCAGAACCAAACAGTTTGGGCCTTGTCTAAAGCTTCTCATTTGTATTGCTTTACCTGTGCTTTTGATTCTGTGGCCGCTGATAGGCATTTTGGGGAGTGTAGTAGCTGGTGTTGGTTATGGTTTCTTTGCACCAATGTTAGCTACTTTTGAGGCTGTTGGAGAAGGAAAAACTGATGACTTCATCCATTGCTTTGTGGTACTTATTATTTGTCAATTGATGATGACGATCTTGGTATTCTTTATCGTGTTACTAGAATTTCTTATTCATTCGTTTGATCTTACATGTGCAGGATGGAACCTGGAGTACAATCAATGGAAGCTTCACAGTGGTCAGGGACCTGAAAGATTTATGCTTTCATTCCTATTTCTCGATTATGGATGACCTTCGTCTTCTTAAGCCTCTAAATGGAGAACCGTACGAGATCAGGTCTGTCATTTGGTGTTTGTTTTCAAAACTTGACTTGTTTGTTTCTCATAATGTAACTATGTGTACTATTTTCTTTGGTAACTCATTTTACTCAAGGTTCGCAGTATCGGTATCGGACCCTTCCTATGAGTATCGGGATCGGCAATATTGACGGTTTCAGATCGGAATATTGGATTTTTTTGGGTATCGAAAACCAAATAATTATTAAAAAAATATTAAAATTTTAGAAAAATATTTTATGTATTAATAGAATTTAGTAGAATATTTGACTTGTTTATTATTGAGGTGGAGCTACACTTATATAGGAGAGGCTAACCCCTCTCCCTATTATTCTACCCGATGTGGGACTAAAAGCCAATTAATACTCTCAACACTCCCCCTCAAGATGGACGATAGATATCAATCATCCCCATCTTGTTACATAGTTTAACGAGACTTAATGAATTAAGTCCCTTAGTAAGACAATTTGTAATTTGTTCTTCTGAGCGAACATGATCGAACTTTTGTATTCCTTTCTCCAGCCTTTCCTTGATGAAAAACTGATCGATCTCGATGTGCTTCGTTCTGTCATGCTGAACTGGATTGTTAGCTATACTCAGTGCTGCTTGGCTATCACTCAGAAGATGCAATGGTGTTCCTTGGTCCAGCTTCAACTTTGTCAGTAATGCTTTTACCCACAACAATTCTGACACTCCCAGAGCCATAGCTCTGTATTCTGCTTTAGCGGTTGATCGAGCTACTCAGACCGTTTCTTGCTTCTCCATGAGACTAGGTTACCCCCCCACAAATACACAATACCCTGAGGTAGACCATTTGTCATCCATGCAACTTGTCCAATCTATATCACAGTATCCCTCAACACTAAGGTGTCCATTGTTCTTGAACTATATCCATCTTCCAGGAGTCCCCTTTAGATATCTCAAAATATGAAAAACTGCATCCATGTGACCCTTCCTTGGATCGTGCATGTAACGACTCACTACACTCACATCAAATGAGATATCAGGGCGAGTGTGACCCAGATAAATCAATCTGCCTACAAGTCTCTGATATCTTTCACGATCAACCGGCTCTCCTGCCTCTGCCCCAATTTATCTTTCTAGTCAATCGGAGTGACTGTCGGATGACATCCTAGCATACTAGTTTCTGTTAGCAAGTCTAGTACATACTTCCTCTGAGAGAGGACGATCCCATCTTTTCCTCGAGTTATCTTGATCCCAAGAAAATATCTCATCATTCCCAGGTCCTTTACTTCAACTTCTTTGGCAAGTTTCTTCTTCAGTTGGGTAATCTCCTCTTCCTAATCACCTGTGATCACTGTATCATCCACGTATACCGCAAGTATGGTAACGTGGCCTCTCGCATGTCGGAAGAAGACTGTGTGATCTGCATTAGTCTGGCTGTACCCCATGTCCGTGACAGCTTTTCTGAATCTTTCAAACCATGTCCGAGGAGATTGTGTGAGTCCATACAGTGATTTCTTCAGCTTGTATACTTTTTCTACTGAATGCCTCGTGCAAAATCCAGGGAGAGTCTCCATGTATACTTCCTCCAGTAGATCTCCATGAAGAAAGGCATTCTTCACATCTAATTGATGAAGTTGCCACCCATGGTTGGCTGCAAGAGAGACTAGGATTCTTACTGTGCTCATCTTTGCTATAGGAGCAAACGTTTCATCATAGTCGATGCCATAGGACTGAGTGAATTCTTTTGCAACCAATCTTGCCTTGTATCGCTCCACTTTTCCTTTTGGCGTCTCCTTCACCGTGAAGACCCATTTGAACCCGACTGTCCTTTTTCTTTCAGGTAATGGAACAAGTTCCTATGTCCCATTTCTTTTCAGTGTCCCAAGTTCCTCCAACATTGCAGCTTTCCACCTTGGATCTTCCTTCGCTTCCTGTCAACACTTAGGCAAAGAGGTGGTGTCTAACGATGCAATGAATGCTCCATAAGTAGGGATAAATTAGAGTATGATAGAAAATGAGCAATATTATATTCATAACCATAACGAATAGGAGATTTTTCTGCATTATTACGAGAAGATCTTCTTAAGGGAATATGAGATAGTGGAGGAGAGATCATACCATCCGAATCAGAGGGATCCAGTGCGGAAGGCGCATCTTCAGGAGTTGGGGCAGGGTTAAGCGAGGGACATGGCGCAGTAGGGACAATAGGCACAGTAGTGGTCTGTTGATTCCTTCTTCTGTAGACTTGGAGCTCTGTAGTTCGTTCCTTCCCCTGTTTTGTGGTCTCCTCCTGCACTGGAGCATCACTTCCTCCTGATGGTATGCATCATCATCACTTTTCTCACTCTCTCTCTCCCTGCTTTTCTTGAACTAACTTCCATCATTGGGCATGGAACTGACCTAACAACCACGCTTGGGACTATCTTCCCCTCACTTCTAACACCTCCTGTGTTAGGAGTGTCACCAAATACGGAGCCTTCACCTGAACCATTGTGATAGTATGGTTCCATCTCTCTGAATGTAACATTCATGCTCACAAAGAGTCTTCGTTCCACTGGACTCCAGCAAGAATATCCCTTCTGAGTCCCTGAGTAGCCAACGAAGACACTTCACTGCCCGAGGGTCCAATTTTCCTACTACAGGTCTATTATCCTTCACAAAGCATACACAACCAAATACTTTTGGGAGAACAATGTACTTGTTCTCACCTGTAAGCATCTCAAACGGTGTCTTCCATCCTAACATCTGAGAGGGCATCCTATTGATAAGGTATGCAGCAGTCAACACGGCATGTCACCATAAGTATTTCGGAATATTCATAGCAAACATCATCGACCTTGCCAGTTCCAACAGGTGTCCGTTCTTTCGTTCCGCCACATCATTTTGTGCTGGTGTATAGGCACATGAAGTCTGATAATGTATCCCATTGGCTGATAAATACTCCTCAATGGCTTTGTTGGTATATTCTGTCCCATTGTCAGACGTTAAAACCTTCACTTTGGCACCATACTGTATTGAAATCCTGCGATGGAAGTCTTGAAAGCATGCAAAGACATCACTCTTACTCTTTATTAGGTATACCCAGGTGACACGAGTATGACAATCAATAAAGGTGACAAACCACTTAAAACCATTTACAGCAGTTGTAGGACAAGGTCCCCACACATCATAGTGTATCATATCAAAAGTAGCTAAACTTCTATTTCCAGAACTCACATAAGAGCTTCTGGTGTGTTTTCCAAGTTCACAAGCATCACAAACCAACTTTTGCTTATTAACTTTTTGATACATATATAGAAACATTCAATTAAGTAGACTAAATGAAGAGTGTCCCATGCGCTGATGTTGGAGTAATAATTCTTCTTCTACGGTACTTTGCGGCTCCTCCGGTTTTGCTTCATCCACCAGTGCTGCCAGTGCTGTATCCAGCCCACCCGTCCAAGTACCATAGTCCTTTATGCCAAGTGTCAGTCTCCAACTGTCTCCCCGTTCCCTTCTCCTGAAAAATAACATTCAGAATGTTAAAGAAAACAACACAATTAAGTTGAAGAATAATGGCACTTATGGACAATAGATTAACAGGAAAAGATGGAGCATGCAAGACATCAGTAAGACACATCGAAGGGGTGCATTCAACTGTCCCTTTACCCACAATAGGTCTAGCAGTACCATCAGCAGTCTGAATGCTTTCAGGTGAGTGTAATCTTGTAACTCATCACGGGCACCCGTAACATGGCAGGATGTCCCAGAGTCAATTATCCAATTTATACTTCCTGGTTTGTGGGTAGATGCAAGGGCATGAGCAGGTATACCTGTGCTTGTACTGGCATAGTATGTGATGTTACCCCAGGAGGTGGTTGAAGTCGACGTCCCAGCAGTGTTGGTGCGACTGTCGCTGGTTCCAAGCTTCATGTTCCTCTATATTTCCAACATTTTTCTCTCACTAGGGGTCACATCGGATGACTGATTTTTACCTTCCCCTTCTGCCAGGTTTGTCTTGTGCCCTCCAGGATAATGTCCTCTGCCACCGACATAGCCTCCTCTGCCACCTCGACGTCCTCCACGGCCGCGTCCACGACCGCTGGACTGGCCTCTCATAGACTTCGTACAGAATCTGATGAAGTGTCCTGGGTCCCCACAGTTGTAGCACCCTTCCCCTCCTGAAGGGTTTGGGTTAAAAACTGCTAGAGCTGATTTCTCTCCCGGAGTGTTAGTGGTGTTGGGCATCAGCTTCAACTGTGCTTCTTCTTGTGCCACAGCAGCAATGGCCTCCTCTAGTTATGGCAGTCCGGGTTGTGCGAGTAGCATATTCCTCCTTTGCTCGAATGTTGGGTTGAGCCCCTTCAGGAACTTCATCATCCTCTGCCGCGAGATATACTCCATGAACTTCTGGTAATGCTTCGCAAATGCTGGTTCTACTTGCTCGTCTTTCACACCAATGAGATCATAGTGGTCGAGATCTGACCAATACTTCTTCAGCACAGTCGCATACTCGAAGATTGTGTGATCTTCTTGGACCACTTTATCAAGTTCATCCTGCAGTTGGAAGACTCTCATAGGGTTGCTCGTCCTCGAGTACATGTCCTTCAGCGTCATCCAAATATCACCGGCTCCCTCCATTGCCTCTACGTTGTCCGACACTTGGTCGGTCAAGGAGGCTGTCAACCATCCTGCTACAACATTGTTGACGATCTCCCACACAACAAACTCCCGTGAGGAGTGATCTTCAGGTGCCTTGGTTTGGCCATTCACATAGCCCACCAAATCTCTTGCCTTCAGAGTCCGCATCGCCTGACGCGATCACTTCAAATAATTGGAAGTACCCTCCAAATTTACTTCCAGTTTTTCCAACTTCGCCATTTTGTATGGTGAAGGATCCACATCTGTGTGTGCAGGACGGAAACTAGTCTCGGTCAGCCTCATGGAGAAGAGATCGTCCACCAAAGCCTTCATCTCTTTGGCCGTCAGCTTGCCGTAGATCGTCTCCATCATCTTCGTCTTCTCCTCTTCCATCAACAAGATAAATCGAGACCGTCTGCACCTTTGATCACCGTCCTCTCCACGTCTACTGTTTCTCCTTCTGTGGTAGGGCGTCTCTGAGAGCCGCTCCTCATGTCCCATGCCGGGTTGCGACTGGAGGTCGCATGGCCGGACGAAAAGGAGGAGAAGAGCCGGTAGGGGGGGTCTAGGCCGATGTGAAAGGAGAGGGGGTGGGGCGACGACGAAGATGGAGGGGGGGGGCGGCGGTGCTGGGGGCGAAGGAGGGGAGGCGGGCGGAGGCCGGGCAGTGCTGAGGGGGGAGGGGAGGCGGGCGAAGGCGGGGCGGTGGTGGCGGAGAAGGTGGGAAGGGGTGGCGGCTAGGGTTTTGTGGAGTAGGGTTAGGGTTTTGTGGAGAGGGATGACGGCTAAGGTTTGGTGGAGAGAGAGGTGGTGGCTCTGATACCAAATATAATTTAGTAGAATATTTGACTTGTTTATTATTGAGGTGGAGCTACACTTATATAGGAGAGGCTAACCCCTCTCCCTACTAGTCTACCCGATGTGGGACTAAAAGTCCATTAATACTCTCAACAGTATTTAGCCATAATTTTAAGTATTTTCTATGTTGTTTTTTAGTAGTTTTGAAATTGGATAAAATAGTAGTCACCCTGATTGGTTACTCGCGATAAATAAGTTTTCTTTTACATGCTTATACACCGTTGCTGATTGGTCTCTTTTGTTCAATTTTCTTGCCGAATTGACCGGAAAAGAGAACAAATGTCGATATCGGTCAATATCGACATCGGATTGGGACATGCCAAACCGTATCGGTATCAGCTGTATCAAATCGGTATCGGCCGATACTGCAAACTATGATTCCACAATGCTAACCATCAAACTATTTCCTATTGAGATATATATTAACCTCATTAGTAGAACTCTAGGTCATCTGTATAAGTATTTACCTAATGGGCAGAGTAGATACGTTTGATGGAGCCAACAATCCTAGCCCATGATGGCTGCCAACTGGAGTTGAAGGTTTTCTGGACAGTTCCTCTCTTTTTCATAGATTCCACCAATAGGAGTTTGGTTATAACATGAAGGGCTGATGTTAGGTTGCCAACTATAGGGCTTTTTCTTTTGGTTTTAGTGAAGCTGTTAGCTTTCTCTGTCTCACCCAATCAATTTGGATTTAACACATCAAAATATATAGAATCTATGAATTTAGCTAGGAGTGGGATATAAGAGTATATATATGAAAATATCTAGAATAGGATCATAAGAGAGTATCTAGTATGATCATATTATAATTATGTAGGGATTATTGTAGCATTCACACATTCAAACAGAAATCCAATCACTTAAGAGAGATTGAGGAGTTCACCTTACATGGTATCAACCAGGATTCTAAACACTAGCTGCCTCCTTCCTCTACTATCTTCAGGACACATAGCCTAGTCAACTGGGCATGACTAGGCCAGCAATCAGAGGAGGCTTCGATGCCTCAACTATAGGCGCCACAGTTTTTTTTGATTATATTTTAAAATCTAATTAGTGACATATTATGAATCTTAATTGTACTGCAACTTTGGCTCCCCAAAGAATAACCAAACCCTTATAACTTTACACAATGTCAGCTAATTGTCTGAGTCCTTCTAGGATATTTGCGGCGACTGGAGCTGCTTTGAGTATTCTTCTAGAGCTCAGGGTGCAGTCTCTAGTGGCTTGCATCTTGATCCATTTTCCATGCATTTTGCTAGTCCTGTTTTATGGTCATAGGGATCTTTTTGTGCTTTGGCTCTTTTTGGGCTCCAAGGTCTTCAAACTTCAATGATCAGTGGAAGTCTTGGATCCCCCACTTTTAGGATAGTTCTGCTCCATATGTTAAATTTGTTTGAATAGTTGGCATTTCTGCTGTACTGCAAGCATAAAATTTAATTTTACTCTATGTTGTCAGACACTGATAAGTCAGTGACACAGACACAACACTTATTTTGGTGCGTCCTAGTGTATTATGGAGTGTCCAGATTGTGTCCAATACATGTCCGGCACCAGACGGACCACATCTTTGGACTGTCCGAGCATCCTAGTTTTTACCCCCATAGAGCTCCCAATTCAGATCTTATTGATCATCAACAATCATAGTTTGTGAATTCAGTGACTCATCTATGATGTTGGCCCATTTTATAGTAAGTTGGGTTGCTAAACCTGCATTTGCCAGGAACACAATTTGTAAGTAGTCAACTTATTATAGGAATCCTGATCCATTTGGCTCTTTGTTGTACTGCTTGAGATGTAATTGGTTCCTAGAGGGAACAGTTTGTTCTTACCTGCTTTGTCTAGGCTCTAGACACTTACTGGTCTAGGAGGAGGAATTTTCTATTTCTTGCAGGACCTTAAACTGCCTGACCAGGAAAAGTCGGGCCAACTTATCCATCGCCTATGTTGTATGGGGTGGGGCGGTGGGGTCTAAAATTAGAGGGGATTGGTGGTGGTTGGGGGGGGGGGGGGGGGGTCGGGGGGTCTCAAGGCGCTCTAAGGCCTCATTTGGTTTGCAGAAAGGAATGGAAAGTAAATCAATTCCTTGACATTTTCTTTCCTTTAGGAAATTACAATTCTCATTTATTTTCCTTTCCGATGTTTGGAAATGTCGAGGAATTTGGAAAGGAAAGTGAATACTTCAAGGTGGGAAAGTGATTCCTAGCTTGGATGGATGAAATCATTCCCCCCCTAATTTTCCTTCCATTAGGAATCACTTTCTTTTCCTCCTCAATTTCTTCTCAATTTCTTTGGCACCCAAACATAGGAAAGTAATCACTTTCCTTTCCAACCCCATGATTCTGCGAAACAAACAACGCCTATGAGTACCCTCCCTTGTATACATTATGTAAGTTGTCTCTCTCATGTCAAAAACTTAAATTAATTAATAAAACTAAACCTTCACATTTCATAGTCCCAATATTCATTGTATGTTACTAAATGCTAGAAGTAAAACTAAATTAGTAAGCATGAGAAATTATGGCAGTGCCAAAAATGCTACAATATAAAACTAACGAGTCTCCTTAGCTACTAGTATAAAACTAAATTAACTAAACCTTAGCTAGGAGACATTTTGAGAAACCAACCGTCTCCTTCCATGAATTCAATGGAAAAATAATGACACTGTCAAAATGCCTACTAGTATAAAAATTGTTGAGAACTAATAAGGGACTTTAGTCCCACATTGGAAAATGTAGTATGAAGAGGAGCTAGACTCCCTATAAATAGTGAAGTAACCAATCAATAAAACACAACAACAATTATTCTCTACATGGTATCAAAGCCATAACCACAATCATATGGCATCGACTATGATGAGACGTTTGCTCCAGTAGCGAAAATGAGCACCGTAAGAACTCTGGTCTCCAGTAGCGAATTTTTTTTATTCTCTATAAAATTTTTTTTCCTCCCCCCCCTTTCCCCCACCCGGCAGTCCCCCCCTCTCCCGACGCCCTGTCCCCCCCCCCCCCCACCCGACGCCCTGTCCCCCCCCCCCCCCCCCCCGACGCCCCCCCTCATTTTTTTCTTCTTTTCGAAAAAAAACCCTAATTTTGAGAGAGATTATATGGGTGGTTTTTCGACGACGGATGGCTGTCAAATGCTTTATTTGCACCTTCTGTTTCTAGATTACGTCCTCCGGAATTACAAATGCTTTATTTGTTTTCCGTTCTCGATCTGCAAATTAGGTTCTACATGCGCGCGCTGGTGTTGGCCACGTTGACCGCGCAGTCGTAAGGTCTCCGTTGAAGACTTTACATACAGACGCCGACGACGCCGACGCCGACGCCGACGAAGACGAAGCCGACGTAGACGACGAAGCCGACGTAGACGACGACGACGAATCACCGTTGAAGACGCCATGGATTCGATCAGTGGTAAACTGACAGCAGATGAGATGAAGGCCTTGGTTGATGATATTTTATCAAAGAGATTAACCGAGACGACCCCACGTGTGATCCATACTGATGTGGATCCGTCACCCTACAAAATGAGAAAGCTGGACAAGTTGGAGACGAAGTTGGAAGGCACGTCCAATTACTTGAAATGGTCACGGCAGGCCATGCAGACGCTGAAGGGACGTGGCTTGGTTGGCTACGTCAATGGCCAAACCAAGGCGCCAGATGATCCCTCCTCAAAGGAGTTTGCTGTTTGGGAAATTGTCAACAATGTTGTGGCTGGATGATTGACCGCCTCTTTGACCGACCAGGTGTCGGACAATGTAGAGGCGATGGAGGCTGCTGCTGATATATGGCGGACTTTGAAGGATATGTACTCCTGCTCGGGCAATCCTATGCGGGTCTTCCAACTGCAGGATGAACTTGATAGGGTGGCCCAGGACGACCGCACCATCTCTGGGTATGCAGCACTGTTGAAAAAGTTCTGGTCTGATCTGGATTACTATGATCCTCTTGGGATGGAAGATGCCCAAGTCGAACCCGCATTTGCGAAACATTTCCAAAAGTTCTTGGATTATATTTCGCGTCAACGGATGATGAAGTTCTTGAAGGATCTTAACCCTGTATTTGAGAATAGAAGGAATGTACTCCTGGCACAGCCCATGCTTCCCACTTTAGAAGAAGTCATAGCTGCCATGGCACAAGAAGAGGCTCGCTTGAAGTTGATGCCCAACAAGGGCTCTTTCCAGGGGGAGCAAGCCACTGTTGACAAGTCTGCCCTTGCCGCCTTCAACCAGCCTCCCTCTGTGGCCATTGTTTGCAACAACTGTGGTGACTCAGGACATTACATCAGATTTTGTCCCAAACCCCTGCACAGTCAGTCGAGTGATCGTGGACAGGGCCGCGGAGGACGTCGTGGTGGTAGAGGCGGTTATGCTGGTAGACGGGGAAATTATTCTGGAGGACACAAAGCTAATCTGGCGGAGGAAGGGGACGACCATCACCTGGCTGAGTTAACCCCTCTTGAGAAGGAGTTCCTCGCGAAGTTACGTGGCACGAAGCTGGGTTCGGACGACAGTACTGGAACGTCATCTACCTCGGGGGACCGCATCACTTGCTTTGCCCAAAACGGCACAGGTATACCTGCACGTGCTCTTGCAGCAGCTGTCCACCAACCAGGTTGGATTATGGACTCTGGGGCATCTCGCCATGTCACGGGATCCCGCGGTGAGTTCCAGGACTATACTCACCTACCGACGCCGGAGAGCATTCAGACTGCTGATGGTAACTCCAGCCCTGTCGTGGGTAAAGGCACTGTCGCATGCACCCTTCTCTCACTCTCACCAATGTCTTACATGCTCCGTCTTTTCCTGTCAATCTTCTTTCTATTAGTGTCATTATCCTTTATCTTAACTGTACTGTTTCCTTTGACATTCCTACGGTGACTTTTCAGGAGAAGGGGACATGACGACGACTAGGGACTGGCACATGGCATAAGGGGCTGTGGTACTTGGACATGACTGGACTGGACAAAGCTTTGGCATCTCTGGTAGCAGACACCACCAGAAGATTCACGGCGCAGTGTCGAAGATGACTTGCTACTCCACCACTGGCGTGTCGGTCATTCTTCTTTTAAAATTATTGGTCGAGTGTATCCGTCCTTATACCAAAGGGCTAATAAAGAGAAGTTATTTTGTCATGCTTGTGAGTTGGGTAAACATACCAGAAGCACGTATGTGAGTTAAGGTAGTAGGAGTTCGGCTGCTTTTGATATGATACATTCAGACGTATGGGGCCCTTGTCCTACAACCGGTATTAACGGTTTTCGATGGTTCGTCACTTTTATTGATTGTTATACTCGCGTGACATGGGTGTACCTTATGAAGAATAAAAGTGACGTCTTTGAGACATTTCGAGACTTTCATCGCTGGGTAGAAACTCAATATGGCACTAAAATTAAGTGCTTACGGTCTGACAATGGGACAGAGTATACAAATGGGAATGTTGCTGAGTATTTATCCACTCATGGCATACTACACCAAACTTCCTGTGCCTATACACCGGCACAAAATGGTGTGGCCGAACGGAAGAACAGACACCTGCTGGAGGTCGCACGGACGATGATGTTGGCTATGAATGTTCCGAAACACTTATGGGGGCAGGCGATGTTAACGGCATCTTATCTCATTAACCGAATGCCATCTCAGGTATTGGACTGGAAGACACCGCTGGAGATGCTTACTAGTGCAACCACGTACACTGTTCCACCGAAAGTATTTGGGTGTGTATGTTTTGTCCAAGATAATAGGCCAGGAGTTGGCAAACTGGATCCTAGAGCGGTTAAATGTGTCTTTGTCGGGTACACGGCAACTCAGAAGGGATACGCATGTTGGAGCCCAGTTGAGCGAAAAATGTTTGTAAGCATGGACGTTACATTCGGAGAACTGGAACCATATTATGGTTCGGATGACGGTTCGGCGTTTGGTGACACACCTAACATAGAGGGTGTTAGATGTGAGGGGAAGAAATTAAGCCCATCTGTGGTAGTCGGATCGGTCCCATGCCCGATCGTAGAAAAGTGGACGAAAGGAGGAGAAAGCAGTGACTCCGATACAGAAGATGAAGAAGATACATATGTTAAACAGGGGGAGCAGCAGACAATGGAAAAGGAGCTCCAAGTCTACAGAAGGAGACAGCAGAAGTCCAGTACTATGCCTGTACCGTGCCCTGTGCCTATTGTACCAAGTCCCTCGTCTACTCCTGCTCCAACTCTTGAAGATGTTGCCCCCGCACTGAATCAATCTGATTCTGATGCGGATCTCTCTGACTCTGATGGTATGATCTCTCCACCACCTATTGCTCCCTTAAGGAGATCTTCTCGCATCAATGCGGGCAAGGCTCCTAGTCGTTTTGATGATTATGAACATGATATTGCCAACTACCTGTCTTATTCTAACATTTCTTCGAATTATCGAGCCTTTATTGCATTATTAGACTCTACTTCGTTGCCCAAGTGTTGGCAGGAAGCAAAGAAAGATCCAAAGTGGAAAGCTGCAATGATAGAAGAACTTGGGGCACTAGAGAAAAATAAGACGTGGGAGCTGGTTTCATTATCCAAAGGGAAGAAAACTGTGGGATGCAAATGGGTGTACACAGTAAAGGAGACGTCAGAAGGAAAGGTGGAACGATACAAGGCGAGGTTGGTTGCAAAAGGATACACACAATCATATGGCATCGACTATGATGAAACGTTTGCTCCAGTAGCAAAAATGAGCACAGTAAGAAATCTGGTCTCCATTGCAGCAAACTATGGGTGAAAGCTATACCAGTTAGATGTGAAGAATGCCTTTCTTCATGGGGACCTACAAGAAGAAGTGTACATGGAACTCCCGCCAGGGTGCTACACTACAGAATCAGACGGAGGGACGTCGCATGGAAAATGTGTAAACTAAAGAAGTCGCTATATGGACTCAAGCAATCTCCTCGAGCCTGGTTTGACAGATTCAGAAAGGCTGTTACAGGCATGGGATACCATCAAGCAAATACAGATCATACGGTCTTTCTTCAGCATGCACGAGGTCACATCACTATACTTGCTGTATACGTGGATGATATAGTAATCACAGGTAATGATGAAGTCGAGATCGCTAAGCTGAAGTCAAAACTCGCGAAGGAGTTTGAGGTGAAGGATTTAGGAGCAATGAGGTACTTTCTAGGTATCGAGGTGTGTGAAGGCGAACAAGGAATTGTTCTCTCATAGAGGAAATACGCACTAGATCTGCTGAAGGAGACAGGGATGCTGGGATGCAAAGCAGCAGTCACTCCAATTGACCAAAAGTGCAAGTTGGGAGCAGAAGCAGGAGAGCCAGTTGATCGTGAAAGATATCAACGACTTGTAGGGAGATTGATTTATCTGGGGCACACTCGCCCTGATATCTTATTTGCGGTGAGTGTAGTAAGTCGCTACATGCATGATCCAAGAACGGGCCATATGGATGCAGTGTTTCAGATCTTGAGATATCTGAAAGGGACGCCGGGGAAAGGGCTATGGTTCAAGAAGAATAGAAGTATAGAAGTCGAGGGATACTGCGATGCAGACTGGGCGAGCTGTATAGACGATAGGTCTACCACGGGATATTGTGTCTTTGTAGGAGGAAACTTGGTCTCATGGAGAAGCAAGAAACAGTCAGTGGTAGCACGGTCTACAGCTGAAGCAGAATACAGAGCAATGGCTTTGGGAGTGTCGGAATTGCTGTGGGTGAAAGCGTTGCTGACAGAGTTGAAGCTGGACAAGGGAGTACCGTTACGTCTTCTGAGCGATAGTCAAGCTGCAATAAGTATTGCTAACAATCCAGTTCAGTACGACAGAACGAAGCACATCGAGATCGATCGATTCTTCATCAAAGAGAAGCTGGAACAAGGGATACTGAAGATTGATCATGTTCGCTCAGAAGAACAAGTGGCAGACTGTCTGACTAAGGGTCTTAGTTCATTAAGTCTGTCGAAGCTATGTAACAAGATGGGAATGATTAATATCTATCGCCCATCTTAAGGGGGAGTGTTGAGAACTAATAAGGGACTTTAGTCCCACATTGGAAAATGTAGTATGAAGAGGAGCTAGACTCCCTATAAATAGTGAAGTAACCAATCAATAAAACACAACAACAATTATTCTCTACAAAAATATATATACCCAACGGTCTTTTTGAGAAACCACCAGTCCAAGAGACTTTTTGAGAAACCAACAGGCTTCTTTCTTCTAAAGTATTGTATATCTACCATTTCTTTTTCTCTGAACATGGTTTTGATGGAGGGGGTTCAGAACAAGACTCGCTTTGATGAAGTAAGTTATAAATTATTTCTCTTTAATTTCTTTCAATTTATTTTATTGTAATTAAGGTTCTTTAATCATGATCTTCACTCTTATTCTTACCGAGTACTCTTAATCATTCTGTAACCTTAGTTGTAAATATGATATGTAGCAAGCGTATTAAATAATTATACTTAAGTTCCTGATTTTAAAAAAATCGACCAACCCAGTCACCGTCTGGGTCGGGGGTGGGCGAATCTTCCAGTCACCAAAGACGTTTTGGGGCGCCAAAACAAAGGGGCGGGATCCCTATATAAAAAACCCGTCGTTTTGGCGCCCTGGCGGCGCCCTGAACAACATAGCCCATCACCAACCCTTCTTGTTCTTGTGGCATGAGCCTCTCTTCCTCGAAAGTTGCTTTGATAGCAGGGGCGGAGCCATAAATAAGATCGTATCGGTGGGTGGGTTGGTGGGTTGTGGGTGGGGAGCAGCAGAGGTATTGTGTCGGTATTGCTTCATGTCAGACACATAATAGACATGTCATAGTCACTCTAAAATACACTAGGATACGTCTAAAATAGGTGTTCTTTCCGTGTCTATGTTCCATTTCGTATCATATTCGTGTATGTGCATCAAATAGTTCCAGTTATCTAAAACAATTTCGATTTAAGACCTATTAATTTCTAAATAATTATGTGTATGTAGGAGACGGAAATAGAAAAACAAACATTATATTCGTTGTTGCCAAATGTAAAACAAAAGTTAGGACTTGAACCAGAAGTTTAGATGGCATTAGAAGCAAAATATAGCTCACATGAAAAGTGTTGATATATGTATTAAGTGTTATTGGGCTTTAGTCCCACATTGCCTAGAATGATTGGAGAGGGGGCTAGCCTCTCCTATATATATGTAGTCTCTATTTCAATAATAATCAATCACTTAAAAACTCTACATGGTATCAGAGCCTAAACTTGCTTAGAATACCGTCAGAGCCACATTTTCCACACAAACCCTACCCCTAACCTCGCCCTCCCTCCCCCCCCCCCCTACGCCGCTGTTGCCGCTGCTCCCGCTGCCGCTGCCACTGCTGCGCCGCTCCCGCAGCTGCTGCAGCCGCTGCCGCTGCGGCTGCTACTGCCGCTGCTGCTGTCGTGGGTGCCTCCGTGCACACCACTTTGAGGGCTCTTACTGTGTAGGTAAGCCTAAACTTGAGATTTATCTCATCTGTGGCACCTACGGTGTAGGTAAGCCTAAACTTGAGATTTATTTCATCTGTGGCACCTACAGTGTAGGGAAGCCTAAAATCGTTCTTGAAGATTTATCTCATATGAGATTCTCAAGGAGATGCCGATGATGCCTAGATCAGATGAAACCAGACATATTCGGATTTAGGAGAGGACGACGAGGACAAGCGTGAGTCGTGGAGCAAGTGTGACGTGATCGAGAAGAAGCATCGATGGAGGCGATCATCAAGAAGCTGGATGCTAACGATGTGACGATGTTGATGAAGTTGATAAAGGTGTCGGCTGGTGATCGCACGACACGAGCGCCGCCAAAGTTGGAACTACCCTCCATCGATCTGAAGTTGGATGGACCAACCACCTATCTGAGTTGGTCACGGCGGGTGAGAAGAACCCTTGCAGGAAAGAACCTGGAGGGATTCTTGACGGACGAGAAGACAGAGCTGGAAGAGGGCTCGACAGGACGCGACGAGTGGAAATCCACTCATATGGTGATTTACATCTGGCTTCTCAATTTCTTAGTCCAGTCTATTGCTTTAACAGTAGATAGCATTGAGATGGTGAAAGACGTATAGGAGAAGTTGAGGAGAACCTATGATGGCGTGGAAAACAACCTACGGATCTTCCAGATAAAATGGGAGATCGATGACACCGTACAAGGGGAGAAGACGGTGCAGGAGTACGCTACGGAGTTGGAGCGTCTTTGGCTGGATTATGATCACTCCTCGAAACTGGCAAGCTGCGGAGACCCGAAGTGCAAGGCGAGACATGTGTGTCTGCAGGAGAGGACGATGAAATTCCTTAAAGGGTTGACTGCCGCATTTGCACAGAGGACAGCATTACTCCTCGCCCAACCAGAGATCCCTAGTCTTGAGGAGGCTATCTCAGCCATGATCCAGGAGGAGACGCGGATCTTCAGGGACAGGTGGTCCCCCCCGAAGCAAAGCCAGCATTAGCAGCTGCTAGCTCGGGCGACACAGGATCCAAGGGAGAGCTCTGGCAACACAATCGGCAGTGCTACAACTGCGGGAAGATGGGCCATCATCGATATGCTTGTACCAAACCACCTAAGGAGGGAGACTCAGGTGGTGGACGAGGACGAGGATATATTGGACGTGGACGTGGTCGAGGAGGCCGAGGAGGCTATCGGGTAAACTTGCTGGTGACAGAAGGGAATAGAGGAGCTAGTGGCACCTTTACTGAGGAGGATCAGGCACTGCTGGACCTGCTGGAGAGAAAGCAGAGAGCGTCGACCGAAGGAGACAGGAGGAACGGAGCAGAGGAGACATCCACCCCATTCTTCGGAGGCAACGCCGCTATGTATGCTCACCCATCAGAAGGTACTGACGAGTCACTCGCTCTTGCATCTATGTCTTCCCTTAAAACGTTAGACTGGATTATCGACTCAGGAGCATCTCGGCATGTGACGGGAACGCTAGTGAGTTTTCTTCATACACTCATCTAGCACCAGCAGACACCATTCAGACTGCAGATAGCACTTTCCAACCAGTGGTCGGTAATGGTACTGTTAATTGTACATGTTCAGTAAGATTATCCAATGTGTTACATGCTCCGTCCTTTCCAGTCAATCTCTTATCTATTAGTTCTATAATTCTCCAACTAAAATGCACTATTTCTTTTGATATTCCTAAGGTGATCTTCCAGGAGAAAGGGACGGGACGAAGACTTGGGACTGGCACGTGGCATGAGGGACTGTGGTACCTAGATCGGGAAGGACTGGACTCAGCATTGATATCTATGGCAGAGAAGGCTGGAATGGGAGAGCTGCAGCAGAGGACTGAAGATACTTTGATACTTCATCATAGGAGGATGGGACATTCTTCTTTTGATACTCTAAGTAAGTTGTATCCAGAGATGTATGCAAAATCAAATAAACATAAATTAGTATGTGATGCATGCGAGTTAGGAAAGCTTACTAGAAGCTCATATGTTGGTACTGGTCATAAGAGTTCTCTTGTTTTTGAGGTAGTACATTCTGATGTTTGGGGTCCATGTGCTACTAACACTATGAATGGATATAAGTACTTTGTCTCCTTTATTGATTGTGCATCTCGTGTCTCCTGGCTGTATTTAATGAAAAAATAAGAGTGAAGTATTTTCCTGCTTTCGGGACTTCCATAAACATGTCCAGACTCAGTACAATGCAGTAGTGAAGGTACTGAGGTCTGACAATGGAACGGAGTACACCAACAGGACACTTGCAGAGTACCTGTCAGCACACGGAATACAACACCAGACCAGCCGTGCATACACACCAACACAAAATGGAGTAGCAGAAAGGAAGAACCGACACCTTCTAGAGACCGTAAGAAGTATGATGATCGACATGAATGTCTCACAAAATCTATGGGGACATGCAGTATTGACAGCAGCTCAACTTATTAACAGGATGCCTTCAAAAGTCCTGGGATGGAAGTCCCCATGCGAAGTATTACAAGGCAATAATAGTGGGATACTCCAACTAAAGGTGTTCGGGTGTGTGTGCTTTGTCAAAGACAACAGACCATCAGTTGGAAAACTTGACCCCAGTACAGTCAAATGCATCTTCGTGGGCTACTCAGCGACTCAGAAGGGATATGTGTGCTGGAGTCCAGTAGAGAAGAAGAAGTTCGTTAGTATGGATGTCCACTTCCGAGAGCATGAGCCATATTACCGCCAAGAGGGAACGTCGCACAACACGCCTAATACTACCAGTATAAGACAAGAGGGGGAGATGGAGAACTTGGTGGTAACCGATCTAGAAGTATGGCATAGAGGCACGGTTGAGGAGAAACATGAAGGTGAAGCAGAACAGGGGGAGGAGATAACAAGTATCAGACCTACGGCTCAGGGGGAGTTACTTACCTACAGCAGGAGAGAGAAGCAAACTGCAGGACCAGTACCTACAGTGCCAGTGCTAAGTCCCTTGCATGCGTCTGTCCCAACTCCTGAGACACCACCATCCTCCTCATCTACACCACCACCCTCCTCAGGTGATATCATCCCTCCTACTTCTCTCATACCACTACCTACACGAAGGATTACTCGCAGTAATGCGGGAAATCCTCCGGACAGATATGGTTGGGACCTTGCTAAGTTTGTTTCTTATGATCATATCTCTTCTTCTCATGGAGCATTTATAGCATCTTTGGATAGTATTACTGTACCTAACAATTAGCAGGTTACCAAGAACGATCCAAAGTGGAAAGCGGCAATGCATGAGGACTTGGGAACTCTTGAGAAGAACCACACTTGGGAGCTGGTGAGACTGCCAGAAGGAAAAAGAGCAGTCGGATGTAAATGAGTTTTTACTGTGAAGCAGAACCCAGATGGACAGGTTGAGCGCTATAAAGCTCGACTGGTGGCAAAATGATACAGTCAGACGTACGACATCGACTATGACGAGACCTTTGCACCAGTGGCGAAGATGAGCACTGTCAGGACCTTGATCTCCCTGGCAGCCAATGGAGGGTGGAAGCTACACCAACTGGATGTGAAGAATGCATTTCTTCATGGGGATCTAGTGGAGGTGGTGTACATGGAGATACCACCAGGATTCGGCACTAAACAGACAGAAGGCAAGGTCTGCAGACTGAAGAAGTCCCTTTATGGACTGAAGCAGTCTCCTCGAGCATGGTTTGACAGGTTTAGGAGAGCAATGATAGGAATGGAATATCAGCAGATCAATGCTGATCACACTGTCTTCTTCAGACGAAGTGGAGGCCACATCACCATGCTTGCGGTATATGTAGATGATATGATTATCACAAGCGATGATGAGCAGGAGATCGCCCAACTCAAAGAAAAGCTTGGCAAGGAGTTCGAGGTGAAGGATCTTGGCCCTCTTCGATACTTTCTTGGGATTGAGATTTCTCGAGATAATGAGAGAATCGTTCTTCCTCAAAGGAAGTACGCACTGGACCTGCTTACGGAAATGGGGATGATGGGATGCAAACTAGCTACGACACCGATAGACCAAAAGTTCAAACTGGATGCTGAAGCTGGAGAACCAGTTGACCGGAATAGATATCAGAGATTGGTGGGCAAGTTGATCTACTTGAGCCACGCTCGACCTGATATCAGCTTTGCGGTCAGTGTAGTGAGCCGCTACATGCATGACCCCCGAAAGGGTCATATGGACGCAGTATACCAGATTCTGAGGTACTTGAAGGGAGCCCCCGGGAAGGGACTGATCTTCAGAAGAAATAATCATGTAAGCATCGAGGGCTATTGTGATTCTGACTGGGCTAGCTGTGCTGACAACAGGAGATCCACATCGGGCTACTGCATATTTGTAGGA
Organism: Iris pallida; assembly: GCA_029216955.1. Taxonomy (NCBI): domain Eukaryota; kingdom Viridiplantae; phylum Streptophyta; class Magnoliopsida; order Asparagales; family Iridaceae; genus Iris; species Iris pallida. The sequence goes on from JANAVB010043220.1 coordinate 966,765, forward strand.
GGCAAATTGGTCTCTTAGAGGAGTAAGAAGCAGTCAGTAGTGGCCAGATCAACAGCTGAAGCAGAGTATAGAGCTATGGCCTTGGGAGTCACAGAACTATTGTGGTTGAAGAATATGCTGACGGAGCTAAAGCTGGACTAGGGAGCCAAGATGAAGCTATGGTGTGACAACCAGTCAGCTATTAGTATTGCCAACAATTCAGTGCAGCATGACAGGACCAAGCATATCGAGATTGACAGATTCTTCATCAAAGAAAAGCTGGAGAAAGGAGTACTAGAACTGGGATACGTTCCAACCAAAGATCAGGTAGCAGACGGACTGACAAAGGGGCTTAGTTCTATCAGCATGATGAGAGGATGTGACAAGATGGGTTTAGTGAATATCTTTCGCCCATCTTGAGGGAGAGTGTTGATATATGTGTTAAGTGTTATTGGGCTTTAGTCCCACATTGCCTATAATGATAGGAGAGGAGGCTAGCCTCTCCTATATATATGTAGTCTCTATTCCAATAATAATCAATCACTTAAAAACTCTACAAAAAGTTCAAGAAATCCATCTTAGATTGAAAGCAAAATTATGAAATTGGAGAAAGTTTTTGTTTTCTTCTACCTGATTTTTTCTCTTCTCAAATTCTCTGATGAATCATAATCATTCCTGTTCTCTCATTAGTTTGTAAAATAATTATTTTCTTAAGAAATGCAATATGCTTTGCATCAGTTTCTATCTATTAGAAGATTTTTGTCCATAGGAGCATGTAAATATCTTTATGTGTGTGCGTGTGTGACTTTTCTATATTGTTTCACTTCTCTCTCTTAATTTATCCCCGAATTATCTCTCTACTTATTTTTCTCCCTTCTCTCCTAATTTCTCTCTTATAAATGGTGAATATGACGCCAACTGTTGGACAATTTACATTTTAGGTCTATTCGTGATGATTATAATGAAGTTTGGATTTAGGTCACCTCTATGAGACCATAGATATCATTTGGTAGTATGAACTTGTTCATTAAAAAAGGGTGCTCCATGGTTGCAAGGCTCCCGCGTACACAGCGTCCGGGAAGTGTCAAGATGTATGCAACCTTACCCCCAATTTGTAGTATGAACTTGTTCATGGCTCAACAGAAAACAATTATTCTTGCCCTTGTTAACTTAACTCTAAAAGAGACCTTAAAGAGGTGAATAGAGGAAGAGGATCCCCCCACCTTTTTTTGGAGGGAAAAAAGGATTCTAGTTGTCAACCTGAAGTGGGTTAGTGTCCTTCCCTTGGATGCAAAAAAGTAAATAAAAATAAACCCTTTTTGCTAAAAAGAAGATTTTCTTCAAATCAACTACTGGAAGAGTTTTGACTTGAACCGAAGTCATATACATCTTTGGGAAGAGTCTTAACTTGCACCAAAGTCATATTCATCATTTGGAAAGGGTTGAATCCCCATCCAAAACATATTTTCACTATGCACTCAATAAAAAATAGACTTCGACTTAAGAACTCTTTTGATTGTCAATGCTTTAGCTCTTGTTGAAAGGAACTCCTATAAAGATATGGCTGATCCATGTAGAGTTCTTGTGCTAAAGGTCTCTTTCTTCAGTATTGTACCATCTCTCATTCTTTGGCTTTTGTGCTCCATTGCCTTTTGAATCAATTGGATTAATTTGCCAGTTTTCTATAGCATGTTTCCCTTTTTCCTTTATCTTATAACATTCTCATTTGGTTTCTGAATGAACCGACTGCCAATCTCTACTTAATTACTTTCCAGGTTGTTTTGGTTACCTGCTGCCCTCTTGGTAGGTGTGCTTGGCATCATGATTGACATGTTAATGATCACACTTGTAGCCCTATTCAAGAGCCCATACATGCTTTTTAAGGGATGGAACCGATTGTTTCATGATCTTGTAGGCCGAGAAGGGCCATTCTTGGAAACTGCATGTGTGCCTTTTGCAGGTCTCGCTATTCTCCTCTGGCCAGCAGCGGTAGCAGGTGCAGTTGCAGCCTCCATCCTATCAAGTTGTCTTCTGGGAGGATATGCAGCTATAGTTACATATCAGGTTTTTTCCATTTCCTTGTTATTGTATTTGCTTACCTCAGAGATTGGTATTTCATTGAGGTTTACCTTTGATGTGGCAGGAGTCATCAGTCAAGATGGGCATGACCTATATCATCTCTTCTTTGGCTATTTATGATGAATACAGTAATGACATACTTGACATGCAAGAAGGTTCTTGCTTTCCTAGGTGCTTTGCTAGCTAATGTTTCATGGATAACTTCTGCAAAATTTGTTCGACTATAAAACTGAAGTGATGGTTTTTCCTTTTAGGCGTCCTTACCGGAAGAAAGAGATGTTGTCTTCTGGTTCTTTCTCAAGGCATTCTTCATTCCGGCCAGGGAACCAAGATGCAAAGAACCCTCCTTCACGCTCAGGGTCAAAGAAGCCTCTTACACGCTCATCGTCAGTCGTGAATGTATCTGAGCTGAAACCATTTAAGGTAAAATGCCTATATGCAATTACAAGATGCAACACAAAGCAGTCAGTTCACTGCTTAGGAACATAGTAGCTAGGTGGAAACTGGGCTTCATATTTTGATAATAGTTTGTACATTGATTGAGTATTTAGTGAACAAGAAAGAAGGCATGTCAAAGCTGAAATTTCTATAGCTAGAAGCATTTAGTGCAAATGAATGATTTACAGAATATTTGATGGTTACATTGTTGCTTATATAAATGACTTGATGCCCAAATGTGGTAAAGTATCTTCTGAAAATTTTGACACAGTGGCACACCGTACATTAGAGAATGTATATCTTGAGGTTGGTTGGTCTATGTTTATGTATCAAAATATTTGTCGCTTACTTAACCGATCACCTTTTACAATTGGCATTAAAAGGAAATATCTCGCAATTTTAGGGTCGAGTAACTAAATCCATTTCCTCCATTTCACTGTAGCAAGAACTAGTTCTTACTTTACTAATTTCATACAATTTATCCTTGAAATTTGATTCTTTGTATAATAGAAGTGATATAGGTTGTAGAGTTTTAGATTCATGAAAACTTAGGGTTTTTGTATAAAAGTGGGGGATAAGTTTTTGCTTCTTTGCTAAAAGAAATATTTAAGTGCAGTAAAGAGGTCGTTGGGTTTCATGTTCATGCAGAATCAGTGATATATATAGATCAGAAGGATGGCAGTCAAAACTACTCTCTTCTGCAGGAAGGATAGAATTTATTAGATCTGGCATTTCAGCAATTAGTAACTACTGGCTGCAGGTGTTCAAGCTCCCAAGTGCGACTATGAGAGATAGAAATGGCTTGTGCAGACTTCTCGTGGCAGAACTCTGAACATACTATCAGCTGGACAGAGTTCACCAAATTTAAAGTGGAAGGAGGAATATGAATTGAGAAGATTGGAGGATATAGCAGAAGCTTAGAACTACAAAATAATGTGGCACTTCAACAAATGAACATTCACTATGAGCTAAGTGGATGTAGGAGAGAGATCAAGGCAAAAGAAGCTTTTGGGACCAAGCTACAGATAATAATGCATTTGCCACTTGGACATATGTGTTAAGGGGAAGAGAGGAGATATGACCAGAACTAACAAGGAAAATAGTGAATGCGAAAACTAGTTCATTATGTTTCGACCCCTGGATGCACCAAAGAAGACTTGTGATGTAGAAAGTGGAACTCCTAAATATACAATGAGGACTTTACAGTGGACAGAATTATAAAGGAATGGAAGTGGGTTGACCAGCTAAAGTCAGATTGACGAACTTCTGTCCTGATCACTAGTATCAAGATTTACAAAGAGAGGGGGATTACTAGCAACATAATCTCACTAAAACAGGAATTTCCACATTGAAATCACCATGGTATATAAGCCAATGGCTAATATCTTGAGGTGGATTGGTGGTCCATGATATGGGTTTGCAGGGGACTGTTTGAAAATGAGCTGCTTGTCACGGACTTGGTGTTTAAACCTTGGGCGTGACATGCTGCTCATACTAGGCTTTACTTGGCAGATTATTCAATGGGACAGATAGCAAAGGTTTGGTATTGACACCAGGACAATTGTTGAGCTGTGTCATCACAACGAGGGGACTGTAGAACATATTCTCAGACTGTACGTATTCAGGTGGGATAAGGAGTGAGTAGTGAGACGAGTAGAAAATTGCAGACACGGGTTAAAACTGAATTTAAACTTTGTTTCTTTTTCATGGGAGGCCTAATTTGCTTTCTAACAATACCTTCGTGTAGGGAATGGATGACGAACCATTTGAAGCCTCCAAAATGGTGATCAATACGATGCTACCAAACCTATTCTTTCCTCTATCAAGACAAAACCCATGTCCTTCATAAAATTAGTATTCACATTACCCTTTCTACAGTTTACTATGATTTTGTTGCCGTTTATAACAATTTGAGCTTTTGACTTTAAAAATAGAATCACTGATGCTTTCTCTGGTTGGATCTAAACTTGGGTCCTGTCCAGTATCCAATTTGAATTCATTCAGTAGTCTTCTCTGAATTTTGGTGTTTTGACTATTTTTTATCTTCATCACTTGAAAGGTGTGCATCTGTTTTTTCATAGATTCTATCTAAAAAGAATTAGTATATTTTCTTTTTTGCATTATAACAAATAAGAGTTTGATGTTTAGGTGATCCGGCCTTGAGCTTTATTGTACAAGAATCATCTTACACTGAAGGGAACTATTTTTAGAGCAGACTGACCAATTGTTTTGTGCATATATGTAGTTACTTGAAGAGCTATTTGCAGAGTGTAGGCGCCGTGGTGAGAATCTTATCGCTGAAGGTGTTATAACAGATAAAGATGTTGAAGAATCACGGAAATCTAGCAAGAGTACAACCACAATAATAAGCATAGGTCTGCCTGCATACTGTATTCTTCAGGCACTTCTGCGTTCCGCTAAGGCCGACATTGATGGTTTTCTGTTGAGTAAGTTAAAGTTACATTCCCTTGATCGCACAGAATGAACTTAATAAACTTATGTGTATTCTCTTCCCAATATATTTGTTCTTTCCAGGTAACAACACAGAGATAACATCTCAAAACCGGCCCAAAGACAAATTCTTCGATTATTTTCTTGACCCGTTATTGATTATGAAGGAACAAATCAGAGTCGAGAACTTCTCAGAAGAGGAGGAGGGTTATCTATCCAAATTGGTACTGTTTTTCAGTGATGCCGACAGAATGAAGATCCTTCATGCTGGATCGGCGCTGAAGAACGAGAGGAGAGAAGCTGAGATCAATGCGATAGCTAGGAGGTGAACGAAGGCTTATTTCAAAATCATATATATATATTCTTGGGGTTCCCCCTTGTTGCAATTTCTAACACTTTGCTTGCCTTGAAAGGTTGCAAGGCATTACAAGGTCTATATCGCTCTTTCCAACGATGAAACGCAGGTTTGATGATCTGGTTAAATTTTTCGCCGACGACCTAGAAAGGAGAACGGGAGGGAGTCAGTCCGCCGGTGGATCTCAATCGACTCAAAGGATGAGGAGTGGCATTTCCAGAATGTTTAGCCAAAAATCCTCTGGAAGCAGAAAACCTAGTACGCAAGATGCTGATCAGCAGAGGTCAAGCATGGCCGATAATGTCTCAGTAGTTTAGATATCTGATGATTGATTTTCTTTTTTCATCTTTTGTTTGTTTGTTTGTTTTATTAGCCCTGAGAAGAACTAATCTCAAAGAGTGTACATTGGTCCCTTCAAAAATGTTTGTACATATAGGAAGCACCGTCACTCCAATTATTTGTGTTGTATCTGTGTCGTATCCTTGTTGTATCATGTCAGGCATGCATTGGGCTTGACATTATTACTCGAAAATATGTTACGACAAACCAAAATAGATGTCAAGTCCTTGTCGCGTGTAAGAACCGTGTTCTGTTGTTTTTGTGTTCCTGCACCATAGTTGTACAATTGATACAATCAATTTGGTAGCATGTTTATCATCATTACATGGTGTGATGAAAACAGTTATTTTTCCTAGAGATCATCTAATATGTTGTTGATGCTGTCACTCATGCACCAACACATGACCAAATTTTCAGCAGTTTATGATGAATTATCGGTATGTTCCGACTTTGACCTCCTTGGATAAGAATCATACTACTGCTCGTCATAGTGCACTTTGAATAATGCAGCAGCCGCTAATCTCAATTGCTGACTTTGTTTGAATAACCAGCCCAACTATGGCTAAATTCTTCAATGATAACGTAACATTAAGTCCTCGAGTACTTTGCTCTACAACAATCTCTTTTGCTGTTAACATTTCTTCACCACAGGGTTGTTGGGTTTTTTTTATGCTTGTTTGATCTCGTAAAAAAAAAAAATTCCATAAATATGCCCATAATTAGGAGAATTTATTCGGTAGTGGGAGGTGAAGAGTGAGTCCGTCCAATAGTATAATGATATATGGTAATGTTAATGGTATATGGTAATGTCAGAAGTCAATTTATAGTACTTTTATCTTAATGATATTAGTATATATGCACGTGCGTTGTACGTATTTTAAAAATTATTATTTAAAAGCTGTTATAATCAATTAATTGTTCTAATCTTTATTAAGACTACTTAGGAAGGCTAAAAGACAACTATCTTAATTATTCTAAATCTATTATTATGTACTAATATTATCTTATTATTAAATATATTATTAAATACATACATGCAAGATTATTTAGTAAGACCAAATGACACATCTCATAATTAACTAGATGTCTCTATTAACTTTAGTGAATAATTTTAAGAAAGTTGATTTTTGGATATAATCCATCCGGATAGAACCATTAAATACAAGCATTAACATTATAGATAAGTTGTTTAATTAATTAGTTACCCTTAATTATTTTGGCTCCAATTTTCTTTTTCTCTCTCCCAAATACTCAACAAAATTAAACAATAATAGATGTGCAATTTTCTAAGGTATGCAGACTTGTTTCTTCTTTCTAAATGCCAAACAATAGAGAACAACAGATAGAGAGAGAAGCATTCGAAAAATAAAAAGATAATCGGTGATACATGTGGTGCCATAGGATCATCGGTGATACATGTGCTGGTGGCGTAGGATCATCTGATTCTTGTGGTGGAGTATGTTCTATTATTTGCAAAAAAAGAGAGTTAAAAACTAAAAATTAAAAAAAATAAAAATAAAAAAATAAAAAATAAGAAATAAGAAATAAAATATAAGAAATAAAATATAAACAAATAAAAAATAAAAAATAAAAAATAAAAAATAATAAAATAAAATAATAAAATAATAAAATAATAAAACTAAAAATTAAAAATTAAAAACTTAACGAATCAAATATTAATATTTTTCTACAATTTTAAATAATCTTATTATTTTCTAGCTTTTCGTATTCAAGTCTATCCCACTTACACCAAACTCTAGAGTGTTAGTGAGGGTTAAGAGCTAGTATTAATATAATTCAATATGTTGGTCAAAGGATAATTTTGTGGGCTGAGAGCTGGATTTACGCAGCGGTATTTCTTTTGTTTAATCCGCTTGAAATTAATGCATGCAAGATGATCCAAACTTGGTCGCTCTGATACCATATTAAAGTCCATGCCACTTGCACCAAACTCCATAGTGTTGCCGGAAGTTGAGGATTGAGGGTTAATATTAATATAAGGCTTAATTGTACTTTGCCACCCTTAACTATTCCGCTTTTTCAACTTGATACCTTAAACTTTTTTTTTGTAACAAGTTGATACCAAAAAAAATTTTGGGACAAAAATACCCCTGCTTAAACCTTAAAATTACCCCCCCTCCCACACTCCGGCTACCCCCTCCCTCCCGCACCGCCTCCCCTCCGGCCACCCCCCTCTCCTGCGTCCGGCCAACCCCCTACCCCCACCGCCGCCAGCCGCCGCGGCGGCAGCAGCCGTCACCGCAGCAGCAGCAGCCGCAGCCGCCGCCGCGGCGGTGGCGCCGGAAGCGGGAGGGGGGGGGTTGGCCGGACGTGGGAGAGGGGGGTGGCCGGAGGGGAGGCAGAGCGGGAGGGTGGGGGTGGCCGGAGTGGGGGAGGGGGGGGGGGGGGGAGGGGAGAAGGGAAGAGGGAAGGGATAAGGGCATTTTGGAATTTTTTGAAAAATTAGGTATCAAGTTGAAAAAAAATAATAGTTGAGGTATCAACTTGTTACAAAAAAAAAGTTTAGGGTATCAAGTTGAAAAAACGGAATAGTTGAGGGTAGCAAAGTGCAATTAAGCCTTAACATAATTCAATATGTAGGTGAAGGATGATTTTCTGGACTGAGAGCTGGATTTACGGAGCAGTATTTTTTGAATCCGATTGAAATTAATGCATGCTAGAATTTCAAATTTGGGTCGCTCTAATACCATGTTAAAGTCCATGTCACTTGCACCAAACTATACAATGTTGAGAGGGTTGAGGATTAAGGGTTAATATTAATATAATTCAATATGTAGGTAGAAGGATAAATTTGTGAGCTGATAGCTGGATTTACGTAACAATATTTTTTTTAAAAATCCATTTGAAATTAATACATGTCAGATGATTCAAACTTGGTCGCTATAATACCATATTAAAGTTCATGTCACTTGCACCAAACTCTACCGTGTTGACGAGGGTTCATGGTTAATATTAATATAATTTAATATGTCGATCGAAGGCTGATTTTGTGGGCTGAGCTGGATATACGCAACGGTATTTTTTTAATCCGCTTGAAAAAATGCATGCTAGTTGATTCAAACTTGGATCGCTCTGATACCATATTAAAGTTCCTACCACTTGTACCAAACCCTACATTGTCGAAGAGGTTGAGGATTGAGGCAGGGGCGGAGCCAGGATTAAAATGTTGGGGCGGCCGTGGTACTATATATATTAGAAAAGTTGACATGTTGATTGAACTTCATAACAAAAATAAAGAGGAAGCATAAATAAAACTTTTAACAAAGGTATGGTTCCAACCCATGTTCTTTCATTAAAAGACCAAAAGTGCTACCACTAGACCAACTTATTCTTTATGCAATAGAGGCTCAAGCTAGAGATTGGCATTGGGCTGGGCTGGGCTGCCCAAGCCCATAAAGTACGGGCTTGGACCGGATTTTTTTTGGCCCTAAAGAAATTTTGGGCCGGGCTTAATTATTATTTATGAAGCCCAAGTCCGCCTACAAGAGTCAGACTTTTCGGGCCAAGTCGGATCGGGCCGGGCTATCTCTATAAAAATCGATAATTTGTATGTTTACTCTTTCAAAATACAAAAAAAAAAATCTTTACAAGTGAGATTTAGTGAACAGATAAAACGGGGTTATGTATAGTGTCCAAATGTTTCTCCATTTATCCAGCTTAAAGCTTAGTTGTTCATTTGATGCAAAAGTCCATTACACCATTCAAACTTTAAAAGTGAGATTTAGTAAACAGAACATGCCAGTAGCTACATGAAGACTAATACCACATCTAATTTATTTAAGTTTTGTATTGGTCCCCCTCTCTCTCTCTCTCTCTCTCTCTCTCTCTCTCTCTCTCTCTCTAATGATATCCATCCGTGTGCAAGACGTGTTTCTCTCGTACAGAAGCCAATTATGAGTACGACCATTATACTTGTAAGCAACCTCTCTTCATATTCTTCTTTGGGGAAATTTATAAAATGTCCAAAAAACGAAAAAAATTTATGAAAAATTCACCGCAAAATAACATTTCATCGCGTGTCCAGAATTAGCAAAAAATATATAAAGAGGGTTCCGAACGACCTTTTTGTCCTTCCTTCTAATTTATTGAAAACACCCACGAAACTACTCTTAAAAAAATATTTCGATACTTCATCTTCTTCCATACGCTGCTCACTTTCGAATCTAGGTTTTCTCCTCAAAAATCTTCAAAAACTCGTCGAAAATTTTTGAAAAGACCGAGACAAACGGCAAAACGGAGGTCCAAACATCATTTTTTTGTGATTCTATAATTTCGGAAGGCCGTCTAACGAAGAAGCTGTTAATCTCAGGCTCCTCGAAGATACGCTCATTTTGGGACAAACCGGGCCTCGTTTCGACCTCCCAGTCAAAAGTTATGGCCCTTCAAAGTTTCAACTGACCATAAAATGCAGGAGAATGGTCATTCTTCGTGTTAGAACACGAAAAATGTTAATTTCGCATAAGGGTGGCTATTCTCCGTGTTAGTAACACGGAGAATGTCATTCTCCGTCTTAATTTACACGGAGAATAGTCATTCTCTGTGTTAGTAAGACGGAGAATGTCACTCCCCGTTCCCAGAATACTTTTTTTTATATACATGTACAACTAATGAGTATTTATTTAATCTTTATCATGTATTGTCCTGTATTTAAATTCTTTTAATTTTATGTTAATCAATTAATCTGCTCCTTAAATTTTCATGTTAATTTAATTTCCTGCAATTTTATTTTCTGTAGTTTATTCCTGCATTTTACTTTCTGCTTTTTCCCCTTTGCTTTGCTTGCGGGTTGCACTTGGATGAACCCCCAACCCTACCCATTGGACCCGGCCCAACTCCCACCTACCCCCCCTTTTGATATTTAAAGCCACCCTCTCTTTCTCTCTCTTCATAAACTCACACACCATTACTCCTCTTCTCCTTCTTCATTACTCTCTCCACCTACCAACCGTAGGCAAGTACAACTTGCTTCCACATGAGAGCCCATTTTTATTGTTCTATTAGCTTCTCCTCATATCTCTAAGACACATTAGAACTTGTCATTTTCTATTTTGAGGCTTTAACCTTTGTAGATCTAGAAATTAGTTATTCTCGGATTTTGGTGGTTTTGATCTATCAAACTTCTTTGTTTGCAAGTTTTGATGGTTCCATGTTGAAGAGAGTTTTGTTCTACCCAATCTTGACCTTTGGAAAGTTGGATTTGGACTTATTTTGACCAAGATATGGACTTTTGAAGCTTTGGGTTCAATCCATGGAGTTCTTGCTGTTTGGAGAAGACAGTGAGCAGTGTACGCTAGCTTTTTAGCTGCGTCACTGAGCTGTGCGCGCTCTTTAGCGTAGCGCAGTATGGAGTCCATATGCTGCCTTTTTGGAGCGTACGACTTGCATACGCTCACTTGGATAGCAGGGAGTCGTATGGAGTTCATACGCTGCCTTTTTGGGAGCGTATGACTTGCATACGCTCACTTGGATAGTGAGGAGTCGTACGGAGTTCATACGCTGCCTTTTTGGAGCGTACGACTTGCATACGCTCACTTGGATAGCAGGGAGTTGTATGGAGTTCATACGCTGCCTTTTGGGAGCGTATGTCTTCCATACGCTGACTTGGTTCGCAGGGGGTCGTGTGGACCTCATACGTCCGACTTGAGCGTAGCTTGACTTGAGCATAGCCTGACCAGAGCGTGTGGCCTTTGGCTGACTTGGTCTTATGTCAGCGTGTCACTTTGGTTTTATTTTCCTTAAGCTTGGCTCTTCTATAGCCCTGTATATTGATATTGTATTAGATATTTTACGCCCATTTTATATCCTTACGCCTTTTTGGCATAAACTCGATAAAATCATGATATGTTATTATTGTTAATATCGATTGTTATGTGGAACGTGTCTTGTGTCCCGACTGATTTTTGGGATACCCAGTATGACTGGGACTTGACCATGAGAGTTATAGACTCGACCCCCGTTTAATGCTAATTGACTTTCATGCCTTGTCACCATTGATAATAATGGTTATCTTGACTAAAGTGATCATGCGTTCCTAGTTGGAACTAAGAGACTGGCTAGTCGTCTTATTGAATTGAATGAATGAGATACGTTCATGTTATGGACTATTGTAATTGACTGGCTGATCCCGAATATTGACTTACATGCACATGCAGGCTTCAATCTATTTATTTATTTATTTATTTAGTTATTTTTCTACAAAAGAAGCATGTGTACTTTATGGTCAAGGCATGATTACCGTGGATAGATTTGATTGTTGTATTACTCTATGTAAGACCTGCAACCTAACCGCACTGGTATCGTTGTAGAGTTGTGCATATCGTACCCCGTACGAAAGTACTCATTTGAATGACCATGATCCACGGCATGGGATTTCACTCAACGTAGAGACTATTAAGTTAAATAAAATAATGATTGCATGGAGAGAATGGATTTCCGAATTCTTACATGGCAGCCCCCTTGGGACGAGTAGTACCCGACGGGCCGGCTGGTTCCCACAGATACTGTAAATCTGCCACACGGGCAGGGAACAGTATCTGCTTTTATTATTATTGTATATTGTATATTGACGGGCGTCCTGCTAGGACTCGTCTAATTCATGCATGGCGCACATGATTGACTGGATAGACTAGCCTTGCTTGCACATAGTAAGAACTACGGAATCCCTAATTGCATAAATCCAGGATAACTTGGAACACACAGTAGCAAGCCGTAGTAGTTGAATGGCCGTTTAAATTGACTTGTTTGTGTACTGTACTCTGTTACCTAACTGGGATGATCAGAATGTCAGGACATGACGGGCCAACTTCTGTCCTTGTTTGGTTGGGAGGTTGGTTCGAAGTGTCTTGATGTGATGTGAGTTCTAGTAGCAAGCAGAGATCTATTATTATTATTCTCTTACTTACTGGTTTTAGTTCTCATGTCGTGCTCCCTTGTGGTACTTGCTATTAGAGGTCTAACCTCTCTGGTTTTGCATGGCCAGATTTAGAGCCAGTTCCCGAGGACTCAGCGTACTTCCACCTCCAGGATGGTCAATACTAGAGGAATGATCGCAGGAGGCCTCGAGTGGGTTCCTTAACTTCACCACTCGTTTTGTTATCTACTTTATACCTTGCCGTTTGGCACCGACATGTTAGTCGGATTGTCTTGTACTTACTTTTGCATAATTGTAATTAAGTCAGACTGCAGCTGATAACAATTGTGTACGCTTGCTATATCATCTGGCTATATTTTGTAAAGCCAGATCTCAAGAACAGTTTGACTGAGCGTTTGGGACGCCTTACTGCTTTACCTTACATGTTCTATATTTCTGTTTCTTGTTTGAATGATTGAGACAATAGATGTGAAATGACCATAGTAAGACTTTTATGTAGTATGCACCCCCTCGTCTGGTTAGACAACATTGATCGTATTATACGGTATTCATCTACCCGTAATACGTAGCTGGCTGAGTCACTCCCCCGCTCTCCAGTATTCTGGTTCTGGGGCGTGACAAGGTTTTAGTGGTGGCCCATGCAGGTCTGCAGACTTGTGGGGTGTTTTGATTTATAGGATGTCTCAATTACACATGTTTTTCCTTGATCTCCTGATTTGTTACTCTCAACTCTAGCTTGACATTCCAGTATCCTTTGACTTCATTGATCCTTCATGTCCGGTCATTTGATTGTTCTCTTGTCCCTTTTCTTAGGGGCACCTCGTCCGTATCTGTCAGAGCTGGACAGCAACAACATGGACAGCAGCATGGACAACCTGACCCTGTTGGTCAGCAACAAGAGCCGGTACTAACTCAGGAGGCTACTCAGGAAGAAGTGATCGTGGAACCAGCAGCTGGGTCGCAGTATCCGGACATTCCACCCCCACCGACAGTTCCACCTACCCAAGTGGACACACCAGCCCTTCTGGAGATCATGAGAGGAATGATGGCTACTCAGCAACACCAGATGTTGGCCCAGCAGCGCATGCACGCTCAGTTGCAAGAGCAGAATGTGCTACTCAACCAAGGATTGCAGACGGCTTTGGAAAGAGGAGCGAGGACTGATTCAGGAGCGTCAGCCAGGTTTTGCAAGTACAACCCCCGTCGTTTCGAGGGCACGGAGGATGCCATCTCAGCAGATGCATGGCTTAAGGATATTGAGGCTATTCTGACAGCAGCTAAGGTACCGGCAGAAGAACGTGTGGATCTAGTGAAGTTGTTACTTCAGGATCTCGCACGTGATTGGTGGGAAGCAGAGGAAGTAGGCATCAGACGTCCTGTTGCTTGGGACGATTTTACTGCAAGGTTCAAGACGAAGTACTATGGAGTTGTGGCACAGTTTGAGCTACAACAGAAGTTTATCAGCCTCAGGCAGGCTGGCAAGACGGTAGATGCTTATGCAGCGGAGTTCTGCAGATTGAGTAGGTTTGCCCCAGAGATGGTAGCAACGGAGCGCCAGAGGGCGATGAGGTTCCAGCAAGGGTTTCATCTTGAGCTCTTGCAATTGATAGAGGGGCACAATTACCAGACTTTTGATGAGATACTGACGGCGACTCGAAGGCATGAGATCACCATTCAGAGGCTTGCGACAAGGACTGGGGGTCAGAAGAGATCCCACAGTCAGATTGAAGGAGGAGGGGAGCAGCGCCCCGAACAACAGCACCATCCACTGGCATTCGTATCCACGATGTGGCGATGCGAGGGCCAGCACCACCACCCAGGCAGCAGCAACAGCAACAGAGGAAGAACCAGCAACCCCCGACGGGCTGCACTTATTGTGGAAAGATGGGGCACACTAGAGATGTGTGTCGGACATTGAACGGACAGTGTTTGATATGTGGAAATCCAGATCATCGGGTTACCACATGTCCCATGAATTCAAGGTCAGGAGGACCAGTGCAGCAGTTTCCTGCTCTGCCAGCACCAGGAGCAGAACAGTATCGAGGACCAGCGGTAGCAGTGAGGCCGTTGGCACGGCGCCCGTTGATGCCACAGGCTCAGATGTTTCGGCAGCAGGGACCGCCGATGCAACAACACCAGCATAGACCACCCCAGCATCATCAAGGCAGGGGCCAGCAGCAGCACCAGGCTAGGCCACAGCATGGGAACCAGCAAGGAGGTCGAGGGCAGGCATTCACACTGTCCTTGGAAGAGGCATTGGCATCGGGAGATGTTGTGGCAGGTAACATTCTCGTCGCCTCATATCCCGCAGTAGCATTGTTTGATTCGGGAGCATCGCACTCATTTATATCTGCACAATTTACGACACGGCTAGGAATGGAGTTCGAGGCATTGCCGGGGAGGTTGAATATACTCACTGGCAATGGGCTCGTAGGAGTTAGTAGAGTTATTCTAGCGTGTAGTATTGTAGTTTGCGGGCATTCCTTACCCGCCCAGTTGATAGAATTTTCTGTTGGAAATTTTGACGTTATCTTAGGCATGGACTGGCTGAAAGACAGTCATGCGATAATAGATTGTCGTAGTGGGAGTGTATCTTTTGATATTCCAGGCATGAAGAGGTTCACCTTAGTCAGGTCAGAGGTAACTCAGCAAGAGCAGGGAGTAGTAACGGCCATGGAAGAAGTCCAGGTTCCGAAGGTAGTTGAAGAATTTCTAGACGTATTTCCTGAAGAACTTCCCGGTCTTCCACCGGTTAGAGATATTGAGTTCAGTATAGAATTGGCACCAGGAACTAAACCGATATCAGATCGGGTTTACAGAATGGCGGATTCGGAGCAGGCCAAGGTATATCAGCATATAGAGGAATTGAAGGAGAAGAAGTTTATCCAAGCTAGTGTATCGCCGTGGGCAGCACCAGTGGTACTTGTGGGGAAGAAGGATGGGACGTCCAGATTGTGTATCGACTACAGGAAGCTTAACGCGGCAACAGTGAAGAACAAGTACCCATTACCCAGGATCGACGACTTATTTGATCAGTTGAGCAAGGCTAGAGTTTTCTCCAAGATAGATCTTCGTTCAGGGTATCATCAGGTGAGGGTTCGGAAGGAGGATATTCCCAAGACAGCATTCAGGTCGAAGTATGGGCATTATGAGTTCTTAGTAATGCCGTTTGGTTTGACCAATGCTCCAGCTATATTCATGGATTTGATGAACCGTATCTTTATGCCGTACTTAGATCAGTTTGTCGTAGTATTTCTCGACGACATTCTTGTGTACTCTGCTAGTGAAGAGGAGCATGAAGACCACCTCAGGAAAGTGTTACAGGTTCTGAGAGAGAACCAGTTGTATGCCAAGCTCAGCAAGTGTGAGTTCTGGATGGACCATATTTCATTTTTGGGTCATATCGTATCAGGAGCTGGAGTAGCAGTGGATCCCAAGAAGGTAGAAGCAGTAGAGAGTTGGCCAGTACCCAAGACCGTAGCTGACGTACGGAGTTTCTTGGGATTGGCAGGATATTACAGAAGATTTGTGTCAGATTTTGCAAGACTTTCAGCACCCATGATCCGCTTGACACGGAAGGATGTGCCATTCGTTTGGTCGGCAGAATGCCTGGCATCATTTGAGAATCTGAAGCAGAAGTTGATATCAGCGCCCATTCTTACATTGCCAGTTGGACCTGGAGGTTTTACCGTATATTGTGATGCGTCAGGTAAAGGACTTGGATGCGTCCTTATGCAACACGGGAAGGTGATAGCATATGCATCTAGGCAGCTTCGAGACCACGAGATGAATTATCCGACTCATGACTTGGAGTTGGCAGCAGTAGTATTTGCTTTGAAGCTATGGAGGCATTACTTATATGGTGACCGAGTGGAAATGTACACAGACCACAAAAGTCTGAAGTACATCTTTACTCAGAAGGAACTGAACATGAGGCAGAGAAGATGGTTGGAGTTGATCAAGGATTATGACGTGGAGCTTCAGTATCATCCAGGCAAGGCGAATGTAGTAGCAGACGCTCTTAGTAGAAGAGGCGGCGCATTTATGTTGACAACGCAGAGACATATCTTAGAAGACCTTCAGGAGATGGGCATAGAAGTTATACTTTCTAGTGATGTAGGAATTCTGGCGAGTCTATAAGTTCAATCCGACTTGGTAGGCAGGATCAAGGCAGCTCAGGCACAAGACCCAAGGATTCAGAAGCTTAGGGCAGAATGTGAGTCAGGACTCAGGAAGGAAATGAGAATTCATAAAGATGGTACACTTAGATTTGGATCACGTCTATGCGTGCCTAGTGGAGATATTAGACAGGAAGTTATGGTAGAAGCTCACAGTTCCCAGTATTCTATACATCCTGGAGGAAACAAGATATACCAAGATATCAAGCAGCACTTCTGGTGGAATGGAATGAAGAGAGAGATAGCTAGATTTGTTTCCCGTTGCTTGGTATGTCAGCAAGTGAAGGCAGAACAGCAGAGGCCAGCTGGATTATTGCAACCGCTTCCTATTTCAGAATGGAAATGGGAGCATATCACCATGGACTTCGTGACCGGTTTACCGAGATCGCCAAGTGGTAAAGATGCTATTTGGGTGATAGTAGATCGGCTTACAAAGGTAGCACATTTTCTTCCTTTCAGAGTAGGGTAATCTACAGAAAAGTTGGCAGAGTTGTATATGCAACAGATAGTCAGGCAGCATGGAGTTCCTGTCAGTATTGTGTCGGATCGGGATACCCGCTTTACATCGCATTTTTGGAAAAGCTTACATCATAGTCTGGGTACCAAGTTAAGATTTAGCACGGCTTACCATCCGCAGACGGACGGACAATCAGAAAGGACGATTCAGACCTTAGAAGACATGTTGCGAGCTTGCACTCTAGATTTCGGAGGGTCTTGGGAGAGCCACCTGCACTTAGTTGAGTTCTCATACAACAACAGTTATCAAGCCAGTATCCAGATGGCGCCATTTGAGGCACTATATGGTAAGAAGTGTAGATCGCCACTAGCATGGGATGATATCGGGAAAAGGAAGATGCTAGGCCCAGAAATGATTATCCAGACGGTTAAAGTGATTAAGGGAATTAGAGAGCGACTTCGTGTTGCGCAGGATCGGCATCGTCATTGGGCGGACCAGCATCGTAGGCCGCTAGAGTTTTCTGTTGGGGACCATGTGTTCTTGCGGATCTCACCTACCCGTGGGGTTATTAGATTTGGCGTTCGCGGAAAGCTGAGTCCGCGGTACGTGGGCCCATTTGTTATCCTTGATCGGATAGGCGATGTTGCTTATCGTTTATCACTCCCACCTTCGTTACGAGAGGTGCATGACGTGTTTCATGTATCTCAGTTGCGAAGGTATGTATCAGACCCAAGCCATATCCTCGATCATTCAGAACTGGTTGTTGGTACCAACCTGTCTTACGAGGAGCAGCCTGTGTCCATCTTGGACCGAAGAGAGAAGATACTCAAGAACCGAACAATTAACCTTGTCCGGGTTGCTTGGGGTCATCACTCTTTGGGAGAGTCAACGTGGAAACGTGAGGATGATATCCGATCACGGTATCCACATCTGTTTGACTCACAAGGTATATCTTTTTCTGTGTACCTTGATTGTCTTGATTTCTCATGCTTAACCCTTTATGGGTAGAATTGCTAGATAACGTAGATTGTTAAATATGGATATGTTACTTGCTATGGACATTGTAAAATGATTGCTTGATTGAATTGCTTGTACTTAGATTAGTTTAGCCCCGATGTTTCTATCCTGCTTGGATTTGAATTCCGAGGACGAAATTTTTCTAAGGAGGGTAGAGATGTCACTCCCCGTTCCCAGAATACTTTTTTTTATATACATGTACAACTCATGAGTATTTATTTAATCTTTATCATGTATTATCCTGTATTTAAATTCTTTTAATTTTATGTTAATCAATTAATCTGCTCCTTAAATTTTCATGTTAATTTAATTTCCTGTAATTTTATTTCCTGTAGTTTATTCCTGCATTTTATTTTCTGCTTTTTCCCCTTTGCTTTGCTTGCGGGTTGCACTTGGATGAACCCCCAACCCTACCCATTGGACCCGGCCCAACTCCCACCTACCCCCCTTTTGATATTTAAAGCCACCCTCTCTTTCTCTCTCTTCATAAACTCACACACCATTACTCCTCTTCTCCTTCTTCATTACTCTCTCCACCTACCAACCGTAGGCAAGTACAACTTGCTTCCACATGAGAGCCCATTTTTATTGTTCTATTAGCTTCTCCTCATATCTCTAAGACACATTAGAACTTGTCATTTTCCATTTTGAGGCTTTAACCTTTGTAGATCTAGAAATTAGTTATTCTCGGATTTTGGTGGTTTTGATCTATCAAACTTCTTTGTTTGCAAGTTTTGATGGTTCCATGTTGAAGAGAGTTTTGTTCTACCCAATCTTGACCTTTGGAAAGTTGGATTTGGACTTATTTTGACCAAGATATGGACTTTTGAAGCTTTGGGTTCAATCCATGGAGTTCTTGCTGTTTGGAGAAGACAGTGAGCAGTGTACGCTAGCTTTTTAGCTGCGTCACTGAGCTGTGCGCGCTCTTTAGCGTAGCGCAGTATGGAGTCCATATGCTGCCTTTTTGGAGCGTACGACTTGCATACGCTCACTTGGATAGCAGGGAGTCGTATGGAGTTCATACGCTGCCTTTTTGGGAGCGTATGACTTGCATACGCTCACTTGGATAGTGAGGAGTCGTACGGAGTTCATACGCTGCCTTTTTGGAGCGTACGACTTGCATACGCTCACTTGGATAGCAGGGAGTTGTATGGAGTTCATACGCTGTCTTTTGGGAGCGTATGTCTTCCATACGCTGACTTGGTTCGCAGGGGGTCGTGTGGACCTCATACGTCCGACTTGAGCGTAGCTTGACTTGAGCATAGCCTGACCAGAGCGTGTGGCCTTTGGCTGACTTGGTCTTATGTCAGCGTGTCACTTTGGTTTTATTTTCCTTAAGCTTGGCTCTTCTATAGCCCTGTATATTGATATTGTATTAGATATTTTACGCCCATTTTATATCCTTACGCCTTTTTGGCATAAACTCGATAAAATCATGATATGTTATTATTGTTAATATCGATTGTTATGTGGAACGTGCCTTGTGTCCCGACTGATTTTTGGGATACCCAGTATGACTGGGACTTGACCATGAGAGTTATAGACTCGACCCCCGTTTAATGCTAATTGACTTTCATGCCTTGTCACCATTGATAATAATGGTTATCTTGACTAAAGTGATCATGCGTTCCTAGTTGGAACTAAGAGACTGGCTAGTCGTCTTATTGAATTGAATGAATGAGACACGTTCATGTTATGGACTATTGTAATTGACTGGCTGATCCCGAATATTGACTTACATGCACATGCAGGCTTCAATCTATTTATTTATTTATTTATTTAGTTATTTTTCTACAAAAGAAGCATGTGTACTTTATGGTCAAGGCATGATTACCGTGGATAGATTTGATTTTTGCATTACTCTATGTGAGACCTGCAACCTAACCATACTGGTATCGTTGTAGAGTTGTGCATATCGTACCCCGTACGAAAGTACTCATTTGAATGACCATGATCCACGGCATGGGATTTCACTCAACGTAGAGACTATTAAGTTAAATAAAATAATGATTGCATGGAGAGAATGGATTCCCGAATTCTTACATGGCAGCCCCCTTGGGACGAGTAGTACCCGACGGGCCGGCTGGTTCCCACAGATACTGTAAATCTGCCACACGGGCAGGGAACAGTATCTGCTTTTATTATTATTGTATATTGTATATTGACGGACGTCCTGCTAGGACTCGTCTAATTCATGCATGGCGCACATGATTGACTGGATAGACTAGCCTTGCTTGTACATAGTAAGAACTACGGAATCCCTAATTGCATAAATCCAGGATAACTTGGAACACACAGTAGCTAGCCGTAGTAGTTGAATGGCCGTTTAAATTGACTTGTTTGTGTACTGTACTCTGTTACCTAACTGGGATGATCAGAATGTCAGGACATGACGGGCCAACTTCTGTCCTTGTTTGGTTGGGAGGTTGGTTCGAAGTGTCTTGATGTGATGTGAGTTCTAGTAGCAAGCAGAGATCTATTATTATTATTCTCTTACTTACTGGTTTTAGTTCTCATGTCGTGCTCCCTTGTGGTACTTGCTATTAGAGGTCTAACCTCTCTGGTTTTGCATGGCCAGATTTAGAGCCAGTTCCCGAGAACTCAGCGTACTTCCACCTCCAGGATGGTCAATACTAGAGGAATGATCGCAGGAGGCCTCGAGTGGGTTCCTTAACTTCACCACTCGTTTTGTTATCTACTTTATACCTTGCCGTTTGGCACCGACATATTAGTCGGATTGTCTTGTACTTACTTTTGCATAATTGTAATTAAGTCAGACTGTAGCTGATAACAATTGTGTACGCTTGCTATATCATCTGGCTATGTTTTGTAAAGCCAGATCTCAAGAACAGTTTGACTGAGCGTTTGGGACGCCTTACTGCTTTACCTTACATGTTCTATATTTCTGTTTCTTGTTTGAATGATTGAGACAATAGATGTGAAATGACCATAGTAAGACTTTTATGTAGTATGCACCCCCTCGTCTGGTTAGACAGCATTGATCGTATTATACGGTATTCATCTACCCGTAATACGTAGCTGGCTGAGTCACTCCCCCGCTCTCCAGTATTCTGGTTCTGGGGCGTGACAGAGAATGACGTCTTAATTTACACGGAGAATGGCCATTCTCCGTGCTAAATTACACGAAGAATGGTCATTCTCCATCTTAATTTACACGGAGAATGGTCATTCTCCGTGTAATTTAGCACGAAGAATGGTCATTACAGTATTAAAACGCAGGAGAATGGCCATTCTTCGTGTTAGAAACACGGAGAATGCCATTCTCCGTGTTAAATAAAACGGAGAATGGCATTCTCCGTGTTAAATAAAACGGAGAATGGCATTCTCAGTGTTAAATAAAATGGAGAATGGCTATTCTCCGTATAATTTAGCACGAAGAATGGTCATTGGTCATTTCAGTGTTAAAACGCAGGAGAATGGCCATTCTCCGTGTTAGAAACACGGAGAATGCCATTCTTCGTGTTAAATAAAACGGAGAATGGCATTCTCCGTGTTAATTTACACGGAGAATGGCATTCTCGTGTTAATTTACACGGAGAATGGTCATTCCAGTGTTAAAACGTAGGAGAATGACCATTCTCCGTGTAATTTAGTACGGAGAATGACATTCTCCGTTTCTAAATTGCACGGAGAATGGCCATTCTCCGTGCTAAATAACACGGAGAATGACATTCTCCGTGTTAAATGACACGGAGAATGGTCATTCAAATGTTAAAACATAGGAGAATGGTCATTCTCCGTGTTAGCAACACGGAGAATGCCAACACGGAGAATGCCATTCAACACGGAGAATGGCATTCTCCTTGTTAAAAATACAAGAGAATGACTATTCTTCGTGTGATATCGACGGGGAACAGTTGACAGAAACCTTTTTTTTTTTGCAAAAAAATTTGACATAAATAAAGATTCAAGAGTTTTCATTTTTCTTTCAAAACGATACTAACTCTTATGGAAAAGAAGAAGAAGATGTTCTCTCCATAATTGACCTAATTGTGGAAGAAGAAGAAGATGAGCGATGATCGGAGTTCGACTGAAAAAAAACATGGTGAACTACGAACGATCTTTGCAATCTCTGCTGAAGATGAGAGCAATGGAATTCAGATCTCTCGTGAAGAAGAAAAAGAAGAAGAAGACGAGAATCGCAATCCAGATCTGAGTTTGTGCGCAGGGATAGTTATGGTATTAATTTTGTAAATACAGAACATCTAAAGGGAATCTTGGAATACTTAACGTAAAAATATATAATTCTGGACATTTCATAAAACCTATCATGCGGGTGAGTTTTTCATAAAAACCAACCCCGAAATTAGATTTCTCAGCAATTTACAGTTCTTCTTTTGTTCATGTACTCGTTCTCCAGTGGAATTAGTATTTAAGACGCAACCGCATGCAATGCAGGGGTCACAATAAGAATAGATTTAGTAATAACAAAAAGTTAAAACATATAGATGAATAGAACTAGAATAAGTGATGTGAAAAGTTCCTAACACAGAGTTGCATGCGATTTATGACTGCACTAAATTGGGAATCATCAAAAAAAAAGACAGAGTTAGCTGCAACATGTATTGTCAAATATATATATGTTACAATTGACATATATATAGGGCGAGCAGCAGTGCCACCCCGCCACCAGCAACCCTCCTCGGCAGCAAGCAACGGGCGGTCTTCCACGGTGATGATGGAGCTCATGGCGACAGCGGTGATGACGACAGCAGCGGCGCCCTCTCTGGCGTCGAGTTCTCGGCGGCGCGCGACCACCACCATGGCGGCAGCGAGGGTTTTGCCTCCGATGACTGGGTGACTTCCTCCTCAACAGATCTAGAGCCGAAAGCACTTCTCCGGCGGCGCACGGTCGAGTTCTCGGCGGCGCTTCTCCGATTCTCCGGCGACGAGGTAGTTTTCCAGTGGGCGCGACGGGTTCTCCGACAGCAGGTCTCCTCCTTCTCCGGTGATCTACCACCGTGTGTGCGTCGTTCCAATTCTGAGACGACGTCGACAATGAGCGTCTTCCCGACAAGGTACACTTTTGCACGTGGAGTTTTCCTTCGACCTGTTCTCTTCTATTACTCTGGATCCCTATTTTCCCTGTTTTATCGATCCAATTGCTGACGGGGTTCAATGATCGACAGCTACATTTGATCCGTGGGATCATTCTTGGATTGATCAACTCGTTGAATCCGTGGACAAGGAAACGAAATCGGTGCTTGATCGGTTGCTTCAAGGAGTTTGTGTCCGAATTGGAGCTGTGTCGATCAGGGCCGGCCCTGAGCTGATGGGAGCCCGAGACGAAAGTTCCAAAATGGGCCCCCATATATAATGTAAAAAAAAACAAAAAAAAAAATATTGTAGTCAAGATTTGAACCAAGGACCTCTTACATATAAAGTCTAGCATTATAACCACTACACCACAATATTTTTTTTGTTAAAAAGACACGTGATACATACTAGTTCTACTGTAGATAGTTCCATGTTGGTGCCCCCTTTCGTCAGGGGGCCCTGGGCCGTCGCCCGGTCTGCCCTGGGCCCGGGCCGCCCCTGGTGTCGATCCTTAATGTCTTCATCCCGGATCGACTCTCTTTTTCTCAGGTATAATTTCTATCCCTCCCGATGATAATGAGCTCGTTATTATGAATCTTGATAGAGTGCAGTACTGGACAGGATCGGTTCTCTGCGGATTGGTCGTGTCCAGGCTTTAGCGTGTCCAGTTTTGGTTCGCGACCTGCAGTGCTGTGTCCAGCTTTGTTTTGTTGATGTTGGGGTTGTGTGCAAGGTATTAGAAATTGTTGTGCCCTGTCGATTCATGAAATGAAGAACATAAATAAAATTGCGGAAGCGTACCTGAATCCATTGCTAGGCTTGATGGATCTTGAAGCGAACGTCTCTTTTGGTGGGTTCGATCTTCCAACTTGCTACGACCCTTAATGACAAAGAAGAATCCGAATCCTTTGTCCCTCTCTTTCTGTTGATGGAGATGCAGAAGAGAAAAAGAGAAAACCTCTCTTTTGGTGGCCGTATAAGTTGGAGACCATAACCCTAATGAATACATATATATATATATATATATATATATATATATATATATATATATATATATATATGTGTGTGTGTGTGTGTGTGTGTGTGTGTGTGTGTGTGTGTGTGTGTGTGTGTGTGTGTGTGTGTGTTGATATTTCTAATTTGGCCCCTCATCAAATTAGAATTATCTCCGGTATCTACACATTAATTCCATGACAATTATGCCCTTAAGCCAATTTCCAAATAGACCACTTTAATTTGGCTTAATTATTTAGATAGCCTAAACACAATTAATTTTACATGTGTGGCCCCTTAATTATTGAATAATTCCAACAATCTTCCACTGGACCACATATGTAACCTTATAATTGTGTTAACCTTAGTGAGCTCATAAATTGCTATCTTAATCCTTAGAGCATATCCGGACAATCTCGTCCATTAACCATATCAACATAGGATCAAAGCGGCATTCGTCACATATAGCGTAACTAAACCATCAATGGTCACATATGCCAATATAGCTAAACGACATAGATTAATCATGAATGTGTAGCATGGAAATTACACGCAATGTGATTAATACATGTCTATTTCCAACTGGTCCTCCTTAACTTTAGTGAGATCAAATACTTTAACATAATGAAAATAGACCGAATTTCTATATATCTGATCAGATAAATATCCAAAATACTTTAATACATAAATATGTCCAAAACCAAATAGCTCCCAAATACATAAAATACAAACTCCCACTATATTGCCATATTCTTAATTAACACCCATATGAGCAGTATGCTCATGAAAGACCTTGGGTGATAATACTTTTGTGAGTAGATCCGCTAACATGGAGTTTGTCCTAATGTGCTATATGGACATTTTAACCATTCTGAATTCTTTCCTTCACAACTAGAAACTTTATGTCAATATCCTTGACTTATACAAGTTTCTGTTGTTATTGGAATACAGTACTGCTGATTTATTATCACACCATAATTTATGTGGTCTTTCAACACCGTACTGTAGGCGCAGCCTTGTGACAAAATTTTGCAACCATATTCCCTGAATAGATGTCCCACAGCATGTTATAAACCTTGCTGTCATGGTGGAAGAAATTATGAGTGCATATATGTTTGACACTCATCTAAAATATATCTCCATTAGTCAGCATAACCTGATGTGGATCTCCTGCTGTGTTGGCATCCAACAAAATCGGAGTCGAAATACCTTATGATCTCCAGAATTATCCGATCTCCTACAAAGAGCATATAATTCTTTGTTCTCTATTAATTACTTAAGTAGTTTGGCTGCTACCCAATGATCCATCCATATTTGCTTAAATATCTGCCTAGCATCCAAATTATGTATGCAATATCCCGACGCGTACATACTTGTACATACATTAGACTCCCTACAACTGATCATGAAGGAAAAATCTATTGTATTTTCTTAATTTTAAGGCTAACCTTAGGGCACTTGATTGAGACCGAATTTGTCTCCTTTGACGAGAGGTGTAACCTGGTTTGCATTGAATACTTTAATCAATATACAAAACCAGAAAATTATTCCTTCTCCCACTGAACTTGTGATACACACAATCTTCAATAGTGTTTATCTCAAAACCAAACGAGATAATCACTTGGTAAAACTTTAAGTACCTTCGACGAGAATCCTGCTTGAGTCCATGAATAGATTTTGTCAATATGCAAACCATATTATTTGGGTCTTTCGACACAAAGTTTTCTGCATGCACCATAAATTATTTCGTCGATGTTACAATTGAGAAACACAATTTTGACATCCATTTAATGTAACTCAAGATCAAAATGTGCAATAAGTGCTGTGATTGTTTTAAAAGAGTCTTTCAAAGATACCAAAGAGAAAGTCTCTTTAAAATCAATCGTTGACTTTTGAGTAAAGTCACTAGCTGCAAGACGTACTTTATACCTCTCCACATTATCCTTTCGAATCTTTCTTGGTTTTAAATGTATATTTTCAACCAATGAACTTCGTATCTTTTGGTAATGTGACAAGTTCCTAAACTTTATTGTCTTGCATAGACTTATACTCCTTATTTATTTCCTCAATCCACTTTTAAGAGTTGGAACTTTCCATGGTCCGACGGAAGATGATTGAATCACCTTCCAATATTCCATAGTTTTACTCACGTTCCTAGAGAAATATGACAATATTGTCCGAAATTATATTTCTTCTTTCTCTGGTGGACCATCTTAATATTACCGGTTCTTGAGGTTGTTGAGTTTGTTCCTTAGTAATAATTACCTTATCTTGAATGGGGTGCCGCTACATTATCGTTGTTAAGGTATCTCAACAACGACTTATAGAGGTAATTCGACATTGTCTTATTGAGGCTCCGAATTCACTTCTTGATCATGACATGTATAGAATCCTGCACATCGTCAAAAGTGATAGTAGAAATCGTAATTGATTCCTTCTCAAAGACAATGATCCTGACTTTATTTTTTTCCCAAACTCAACATCCTAAAAAATTATTATACTTCTCATCTCAAAATTTTCTTATGTGTGGGATCGTATAATTATTACCCCCTTGATTTGTCAGCATAGCCAATAAAGTAGCTGCTTACAATTGAACTTTGGTCTGTATTTTCTTTATACATTAATATAGACATTAAAGTCTATAGAGTTAATAAAATCCAAATCTCATCAGACACAAGTCATTCAACTCTATTTCTAGAGATGTGACCTAATCGCTTATGTCATAATGAGACTAAAAACATTTAATGTTAATTTTGTGTTTAGTACCACATGACTCCACTTGCAAGGTTTCATTTAAGCTGCAATAGTTTCAACTGAATATAGGTGATCATAAACCTTAAAGGAACCGTTACCAATAATATTTGGATTTAAAGATAGACTAAACTTATTATTTCCAAATGAACAATGATAACCAGATTTGTCCATTAAGAAAACTGAAACTGAATTTCGTCTAAAAGACGGTACAACAAAAGTGTCTATCAAATCCAAATAATAATCAGTTTCTAATATTAACAAAAAATGTACTATTGCTTCCATTTCTACAGATTTGTCGTCACCCATATAGATGTATCTTTCACCATCAATTGGCTTTCGGTAGCTCAGGTAACCTTGTCTAAAACATTAATGTGGGTAGTCACACCAGAATCTAACTACCATGAGTTTCTTGGTACTAAAACTAAATTAACCTCAGAACAGACCAAATTTAGAAACGTACTTTTCTTTATATGTCATGCGTGGTACTTTGTACATTTCTTCCTTATGTGTCCTGCCTTATCACAAAAGAACAACCCTTAGTTTTATATTGTTGTTTTTTTTGAGCTGGACCCTTAGCAGCTACTGTATTCATTTTCTTTTGTCCTTAAAGTTTATCCCATTAAACTTGGAAACTAAATTCTTATTGGCAGATATTATAGCAACATTAATTTTAAAGAGAACAAAACAACAAAAAATGACATGCTCTAATTAATAACCAAAGAGTAAAATATAGTCAAACAAATCCAAACAATGGTGAACCCCATCTCAAGATACCTAGTGCATCAATAATATCAAGTCTTTGGACAGTGATATTAACTGCAAGTGGTACTCTTGGTGTAGTGATCAAATGTTGACAATAAGTCATGTCAAATAATAAGCCTATCTTTGGATCGGGTTATTATTCACATGTAAACCGTATAATTGTCACACATTTATCACCACAAGTATGTGTGCAATTCGGCCAAGTATTAACCTTCCTTTGGGCCGGCTAATACCCGAATGAATATACACACACAAACATCCGACATCCCTCATAGACTATCTACGCAAGAGAGGTCACTTTGGCGACATCTTGTTTCAATGAGTCTACTTAGAATATTGGACAACTATTGCTAGTCTTAAAAGGCACCAAAAAATTGAATGTTGTCTGAATTTTACAAAACTGAATGATGTCCAAAACTTTATATACATGCATATTCATAAGATTATTACTCAAATAAAATAATCAAAAGCATAATCATGAATTTTAATTTGACAAAATTGGATATTATCACTATACCAAAATTCATGAAATAATCTACGGAGGATATGCATCCAAAGAAAAATTCATAGACATTAACTGAAAATAATAACTCAAAAATATATATCCAAAACTGAACATATTTGGTCTAAACTGAGCATCATCAGCACCTCTTTCCTCTTTAAGTATCCAAATATATCTAAAGAAAATCTTTTTAAAAGAAGAACAAGCAAACTTTTAGACCAATTTGGAGACTAATTATTTAATAACCGAATCCATCAATCAAAATATTACTTCAAATAATCCATAAAGATTGTACCAAAATTTATCTACTATCTCATAAACATGTGAATCTTTTTGCATAATTTAAAAATATTACTTCCATATCATCACATGTATATGTACTAAAAATTGTTGGTCCCGATATTACAATATTCTAGATCAGACCCCAATAATTAAAAAAATATTATTTCCGTATCTACTCGGTTCATATTCTTCTGCTATAATAGCAGCAAACAAGGATCTCATGCGACCTTCAAAATTATGTATTCTCTCCTGAAATCAACATTCTTCTCTGAAAACTAATGCAGAAGTGTACATCCCCATGCGTATCATACAGACTACCCTTCTCAGCTACAAAAGCAGTATATTTTCGCTAAGTTTTAAAATTAATGTAAATTCATATGGATGAAGTTTTGTCCTCAAACTGTCAGATCCACCACTTTGAAAGTAATTGATCTGGTGCAATAAATTAGCTCATAATCAACAAATGTGAATTTGCTTTGAAAAAATAGATCCACCTTTACGAAGTTTTCGAACCAAGCTCGTCAGCTGAGCATGTAACCCTATAAGATACCTTGCAGATCCGAATACATGAGAACGCAACTAAAAGAACATCAGACACCTCAAATAGATCATAAATAACAGTATCCAAAATGAATGGTGAACAATAGGAACCCTAACTTAAATTGGTGGATCATAAAAACTTAGATCGAACAATAGGAACCCTAACTTAAATTGGTGGATCATAAAAAATTAGATCGAACAATAGGAACCCTAACTTAAATTAGATGGAACGATCCAGGGTTCCTAAAAATCAACAAAAATTAAATCTAAACCTTCAATCTCATAAATCAAACAAAGAGGCTTTGATACCACTTGTTAGAAATTGTTGTGCCCTGTCGATTCATGAAATGAAGAACATAAATAAAATTGCGGAAGCGTACCTGAATCCATTGCTAGGCTTGATGGATCTTGAAGTGAACGTCTCTTTTGGTGGGTTCGATCTTCCAACTTGCTACGACTCTTAATGACAAAGAAGAATCCGAATCCTTTGTCCCTCTCTTTCTGTTGATGGGGATGCAGAAGAGAAAAAGAGAAAACCTCTTTTTTGGTGGTCGTATAAGTTGGGGACCATAACCCTAATGAACACACACACACACACACACACACACACACACACACACATATATATATATATATATATATATATATATATATATATATATATATATATATATATATATGAGGAGGGATCTATATCCCCTCACTTTTGCATCCCCTAAGCATCCCCTCTTGCATATCCGTTAGATCTTGTTTAATTCATCTAATCTTAACCATTGAAAAATCAACGGTTAAGATTAGATGACTTAAAACAAGATCCAATGGGTGTTATCATGGGGATGTTTGGGGAATGCAAAAGTGAGGGAATGTTGATCCCTCATATATATATATATATATATATATATATTTTTTAATATATATATATATATATATATATATATATATATATATATATATATATATATATATATATTTTTTTTTAATATATATATATATATATATATATATCTGTGTGTGTGTGTGTGTGTGTGTGTGTTGATATTTCTAATTTGGCCCCTCATCAAATTAGAATTATCTCCGGTATCTACACATTAATTCCATGACAATTATGCCCTTAAGCCAATTTTCAAATAGACCACTTTAATTTGGCTTAATTATTTAGATAGCCTAAACACAATTAATTTTACATGTGTGGCCCCTTAATTATTGAATAATTCCAACACAAGGGAGTCTGGACTGAACGCTGGGAATGGAGTACTGCAATGGCGTAATTAGGATTTTAAATTTGTGTAGCTTTGTGTTGTTGGGTCTGCGGGGGGTTTGGCGAGGACTTCCTGATTTGTTTTGCTAGGCTACGAGCCTGTGGGTTGTCAAAATCATGGTGCTCTTTTGAACATTGTCCATTTGATGTTCTGATATGAAGGAGTCTAGTCCATTCTTGAGTCTGGAGTATACAGTCTAACTGAAGTATAGAGATGGCGGGAAGGGGTTTTGAACTAAATTTAGTTGATCTAACTGGAGTTGGGTCTTTGCAAGTTTCTGTGGAGTTTTTGTATATGTTTTGAGATGTGTATAATTTGTTAACCTATGTATTATATTCATTTAGAGTTGGTATATAGCCTTGCTGGGTTCAGTTTTGCTGGGTTTATTGGTTGTAATATAGTAACTTTGAGTTGTGGTTGGCTGTGGTAGAGGCAGTACTCAATAGGAGTCTATCGTGCACTTTTGAATGCAGGTGTTGGTTTAGCTTGGGCTTTCCACAAATATTGGTTTAAATAATTATGTCTAATTCTAAGTTCTATGTATACTAGCATATGTGCACGTGCCTTGCACGTATTTTAATATTTCTTAATTAGTTTAGAAAGACTCTTTAGGAAGACCAAATGGTAGTCTTCCTAATTACTAAGTTGTCCTTATTAAATTAATAAACTATTTTTAATTAGTATAAGTATGTAAGAATATTTTCGGAATTCAAAAGTTTTACCATCTAAGTTTTCCTATTATATAGTAGAATAGATAATTCTATAAACTTTGAACTCTGGGGACGAGGCAGTATATAATGGAGTTTGGCCTGGGTTTTCCAAATGCTCTTTAATAGTTTGGACCTATTTTCAGATCGGAGACTGTTTAAATAATAGGGTTTATTGTTACAGTCTCGAAGATTTATAAATGGGTTGGGTCTAATTAACAAGACTATTATTGTTTTGTGCATTTGATTGGTCCCGATTTTAAATAGCCAGGATTATACTACTATTGCTTAGTTTCTATGACTATTTTGTTATAAATCTTACTAAATGATTTTAAGATCTATCTATACTTGGTTAATAGATATTATCGTCCTGCCTATAATTCAATATAAATTATCTTCCTATATAATTAGTTTCTATCTTTAAGTATTGATGGATGGTTGATAAATTATCTTAGATTACTTTAGTTAGTCACAAATTGGTAGATAAACGACTAGTGTATATGATTAGTGTGTTAGTCCCGGGGCTTGATCAAAGATGAAAAACAGATGCAATCGAGATCTGAGATGTCCCACAAAACTTTGCAGAGAGCAAACTCAAGATCTACGATGGTACAAAAAATAAAGTAGCCAAATTACAATCTGAAGGAGGGAAAAAGAGAAGAGAAGATCTCTCGTTCTTCCTTGCAAACGTGTTGCAATTGGGACAGAACGAGTTACAATAAAACTAGAGAGAGATGAGAAGAAGAACAATGCTGGGGTGTCAAAACACCGTTGCTCAAAGCAAGATTCGCCCCACACGATCTGCTTCCAGGAACCAGCAAGTTGAAGAACTTGTGGAACGCTCGATGTCACCTCTGTTCTGACTCCTCGGATGGACTTGCAATGGCGGCAGCAACTCTCTCTCTCTTTCTCCTTTTCTGACTTGTATTTTCGTAGTAGTCTCAAAGGAGGCCAGAAGAGAGTATTTATAGAGAGAGGGTGGAAACCCTAACCGCCTCTTCAGTTATGGAAAGATTGAATCAAATCACAAAAAGATAGCAACGAATTAATTCTAATCCCACAAAGATAGGAACTGAATTAATTCAAATTCCACAAAGATAGTAACGAAATTAATTCAAATCCCACAAAGATAGGATCTGAATTAATCGCATTGATTCACCATTTCCATAACCGATTTGAAATCTGCACAGTCAGCGTAGCCCTCCATGCGGCAGCAGCAGCAGCAGCAGCAGCAGCAGCCTGGCCGCATGGACCGCTTGGGTCGCATGGACCGCATGTGTCGCATGGACCGCATGGACCGCATGAGCCGCATGTGCCGCATGAGCCGCATGAGCCGCATGGACCGCATGGACCGCATGAGCCGCATGTGCCGCATGGACCGCATGGACCGCATGAGCCGCATGACCCGCATGAGGCCGCATATGAGCCGCATGCCGCATAAGACCGCATGGCCGCATATGAGCCGCATGACTGCTGACGTGCTAAGTGTAAAGTGCGCCAACAAAACGCCACATTACGTCTCATGAGCCCATGAGCCCGAGAGCCCGAGCCCGAGTCCGAGTCCGAGTCCGAGTCCGAGTCCGAGTCCGAGTCGCTAAGCCCCTTTGGGGCTTAGCTCCAAGTGGAATTAATCCAAGAGAATGACAAAAGCATTAATGCTTAAACCTTGGAGCTTTATTCTTACCTCCTAGTAAAATCACCCACATGGTTCCCTCCTTAGGGTCACCACCCCATGTGCATCTCTCAACAACACACCCAAGTATATATGTTGAGATAACTCATGGTGCTTTTCCAATGTGGGACTAAAATTTTACAAGGCATGTTGAGAGCAAGCTCTCTCCATGTTAATAAAGCACCAACAATCCCCCACATATCACAACATATATATGTGTCCAGGGTTGAGCGTTCCCCACAGTAACTGTCCATTTTGCATTAGGATAGATGTCGCTGACGACTTGAATCTTCCCGCATGGGTTAAATAACAATGTGATACAAGAATGGACTACACCTTGAATTCTGCACCACAATTGTAATTCTTCCCACTCACAAAGTGTAGTTACGTGTGCTTCTGGCTGCACATTAAAGGCCCTGTGCCAGCCTGGTTTCAGTGTATAATTTTGGGCGTCTACAAGTTTACCCTCAAGAGACGGCCTGATATCTCTTTTCATACACTATAGGTGAGTTCTTTATTAAAGAGATATGGCATGAAGCCTTGCGCTTCCTTGCGGTGCTACGCCGCTATGACATGGCCTGAAGCCGAGACATTACCCCTACCTGGGAACCTCATCGTAGTGTCATACTACTGTAGCATGAGGTCACAAGCCTCTTTGTAGTGCCAAACTACCCAGCATGAAGCCTAAGGCTTCCTTGCGGTGTTACGCCGCAACCACATGGCTTGCAATGCCGAGGCTTTACCCCTACCTGGGTACCTCATCGTGGTGTCGTGCCACTGTAACATGGGGCCATCATCCCCTTTGTAGTGCTGTCTACAACTCTTTAATTACGTCATACAGCATTAGGCTACCTGCCTATTTGCGGTGCTACGCCGCTATGACTTGGCTTGCAAAGCCGAGGCATTATCCCTACCTGGGAACCTCATGGTGGAGTCATCCCACTGTAGCATGGAGTTTCACTCCTTGTAGTGCTGCTCTACCGTGCTTCCTGTAAAGCACACCAGACATTCACTCTGCCTGAGAACTCATTAAGGCGTTTAAGCCAACCTTCCACAGGATCTGTTTTTCCGCAGAAAAATACATAGTAGACAACAGTGGTTATGGGTCCGTATCCCTTCCATGTTCCATAGAACAAGTACCCACCGTTACCTGATAGTTTCCCAGTCAGTGATCCTCCTTTGAACCAAAAGTTAGATGCCTAGTAGATTTCTCTTTGAACTAATAGCATAAAACTTTATGGTAGGATTACAAAGACACACTATCAGAATGCCTTCAAGCCCATTTTACAAGCTGTGTCATCGACCAACTGGCGCTTGAGGCCCTTTGTGAACGGATCTGCCAGGTTCTCCTGACTCCGAACATCAACCACTGCAATTACACCTCTTTTGATAAGATCGTGTACTGCCCTGTGCTTCAACCGCACAGTCCTCTTCTTCCCGTTGAAGAGGTCATTTGATGCCACCGCCGCAGTCGCCTGGTTGTCACAGTATATCGGTATCGCCGGTATCTGAGCCCTAACCACTGGAAGATCATACATGAGCTCCCGAAGCCATTCTGCTTCATCTGCTGCAGTTTCAAGTGCATAGAATTCAGATTCCATGGAGGAACGAGAGAGTATAGTCTGCTTCTTCGACTTCCACGATATAGCAGCTCCACCCAAGGAAAAGACATATCCACCTGTGGATCTCTCGCTTTCCACCTCTGAACACCAGCTAGCATCACTGAAGCCTTCCACTACTGTCGGATACCCGTTGTAGTGCAGTGCATATGTCTGAGTCTTCTTGAGATATCTCATTACTCGCTTCACAGCTTTCCAGTGCTCAACCCCTGGGTTGCTTGTGAACCGACTCAGCATTCCCACGACGAAAGCTATGTCAGGCCTTGTGGCAGTAGTTGCGTACATCAAACTTCCGATAACGCTAGAATACTCCAGCTGCCTGACGCTTTCCCTCGAGTTTGGCTTCAGCTTCTGATCACACCTGTATGGCGTATCGATCCCTGGAAGATCCTTATACCCATAGCGTGTGAGCATCTTCTCAATATAGTGAGATTGTGACAGCGCTACTCCAGTGTCTGTCCGGATGATCTTTATGCCCAAGATGACATCTGCATCCCCCAAGTCCTTCATACTGAACTTGGTTGAGAGGAACTTCTTTGTCTCTGTGACACATCCTATATCCGTACCTAGGATTAGCATGTCGTCCACGTACAGACAAACGATGACTCCTCTTCCATCAGCGAACTTTGTGTAAACACATTTGTCCGTCTCGCTGACTCTGTAGCCGTTTGACCTAATAACTTTGTCAAACTTCTCATGCCACATCTTGGGAGCTTGCTTCAAACCATATAATGATTTCACCAACTTGCAGACTTTGTCTTCAAGACCTTTGACGACAAATCTATCTGGCTGTTGTATGTAAATCTCTTCGGTCAGCTCCCCATTTAGGAATGCTGTCTTTACATCCATCTGATGTATCACCAATTTATGTATAGCTGCTAGAGCGATTAACATCCTGATGGTGGTCATCCGAGCTACTGGAGCGTACGTGTCGAAGTAGTCTATCCCCTGTTTCTGAGAAAATCCCTTGGCGACCATCCTGGCCTTGAACTTGTCAATAGTTCCATCTGCCTTCATCTTCTTCTTGAAGATCCATTTACATCCAATGGGCTTTTCTTCTTCAGGTAGATCTACCAACACCCATGTGTTATTGGAGGTGATAGAGTCAAACTCGTCATTCACTGCCTCCTTCCAGAAGATAGCATCTCTGGTCTTCATCGCCTCATCATAGGTAAGCGGATCTGCTTCCACATGATAGGTGACAAAGTCATCTCCGAAATCTTTCGGTCTCCTCGCTCGCTTAGCTGACGGCTCGACGAGTTCTGGTACAAGAGTTGTTTCATCAACAACAGCTTCTTCTTGGTCTACTGGCTCGTATGAGATTTCAGTCTCATTAGTACCTACATCATTTTCCGGAATGTCCGAAAGAACAATGTTTTTGTCTTTTGCGAACTTGTCTTCAAAGTATTCAACATCGCGAGATTCGATAATATGATTTGATTCAATATCAAGAAATCTCCGAGCATCACTCTTCTCGGCATACCCCAAGAAGATAGCCTTCGTAGTCCTTGTCCCCAGCTTCTGAATCTTCAGATCTGGAAGATTCACATACGCCAGACACCCCCACACTCGAATGACATTCAAGTTGGGTCTGACTTTGAACCAGAGTTTATGAGGAGTTACGTCCGAAGTTGCATATGGCACTCTATTCAGAATGAAAGTGGCCGTTAATGCAGCCTCTCCCCAGTAGCATTTTGGAAGACCTGCAGTGAGCAGCATGGAATTCATCATTTCTGTTAATGTTCGGTTCTTCCTCTCTGCTACTCCGTTGGATTGAGGAGAATATGGAGCAGTAGTCTCGCATATGATTCCATGTTCTTTGCAGAACGATGCGAATTCATGAGACCTGTACTCCCCACCTCGATCACTTCTCAGCCTCTTGAGTTGTTGTCCAGTCTGCCGTTCAGCCTCGGCCCTGAACTCTCTGAACTTCTCGAAAGCTTCGTCTTTAGACTTGAGCAAGTAGACGAACGCGTATTTTGAGAAGTCGTCGATGAAGGTTATGAAATACTTCATCCCGGCCTTCGTGGAGAAATATTTGAAGTCACAGATATCGGAGTGCACCAACTCCAGAAGATCTGTGCTTCTATTGACCCGATGAAAGGGTTTCCTAGTGATCTTCGTCTGAGCGCACACTTCACACTTCTCCACCTTACCCCCACATTTGGAGATAAGTCCTAGACTAGACATTTTGTTGATTCTTTTACAATGAACATGTCCTAGTCTATTATGCCACAACTCAAGAGAATAATCCGAAAATGCAACTGCATTAATGTCATCAAACTGGTTGACAAGCTGAATTTTAAACATTCCTTCGGTTTGATAAGCCTTCCCGAAGTATGTTCCCTTCTTGGACATAACCATCTGACCAGCGTTGATGTCCATCCTCAAGCCTGCGTTGCAGAGCAGGCTCCCAGAGATCAGGTTCTTGGCAATCGCAGGAACATGCTTCACACCTTGAAGCGTCAGAGTGTTCCCAGAAGTGAGTTTCAATTCTACGGTCCCGATCCCCAAAACTTCAGCTTGGGCCTGGTTCGCCATAACAACCTTCTCAGATATTGGCTGGTACGTGACGAACCATTCCTTGCCAGAACAGACATGGCAAGTCACACCAGTGTCTATCCACCAGTCAGAGTCTACCCCCACATTTGAGACCTGTGCGATCATAGCAACAAAGTTAGAAACCAATGAAACCTTATTAGGCTCACCTTTCTCTGATTGTTTAGGCTTAGATCTGCATTCACTCTTGTAGTGGCCTTTCTTGCCATAATTGTAACAAGTCACGTGGGACTTAGTCTTCTGTTGCTTGAAAGAAGGACCCTTCACTTTTAGATTAGCGAAGTCCTTCTTTTTGGGATGAGAAGCCGCCTGCTTCCCCTTGGGATCTCTTGTCTGCACAAGATTGGCTTTAGCCAACTGTTTGGACAGAGTGTCCACCTTCTGTTGGGACCGCATCTCGTCCTCAACATGGATCTCTTGCAGTAGATCTCCCAAGCTAATGTCTAGCTTCTTTCTGTGCATCCTTGCATAGAAGGTACTCCATCCAGCAGGAAGTTTTGAGACGATCCCTCCGACGACAAACTTGTCGGGAAGGGGCATCTCTTCGTCTTCCAGTTTCTGACGCAGCTTCAGAAATTCCTTCACCTGTGGCAGCATGGACTTTTCGTCCTCAAAGAGCAATTTGTGATATTTTTCAACCACAAACATTTTGCTCCTGTTCTTGTCTTCTTCATACAGATTTTCCACAGACTCCCATATGTCTCTGGCAAGTTCCTTCTTTGAATAGGATTCTGCCAGGGAATCCTCCATAGCATTCAGGATGAGAAGCCTGCAGATGCTATTTTCCCTTCTCCACTTGGCCTGGAGTTTGGTGGCCGCGTTGATGGCGGCAGTAGATCCAGTGTCTGGAACAGAGGGTTCTTCCTCCAACAGAACATGATCAACGTCTTTCAGTTGAAGAGTTAGGTACACCTTTCTCTTCCAGACTTGATAGTGCTCTCCATCGAACTTTTCCAACTTGCAGAAGTCCGATTGGAGGAGCGAAGCATTGATGTTTTCCATCTATACGGATCTTGCTTTGAGATTGTTAGTCCCGGGGCTTGATCAAAGATGAAAAACAGATGCAATCGAGATCTGAGATGTCCCACAAAACTTTGCAGAGAGCAAACTCAAGATCTACGATGGTACAAAAAATCAAGTAGCCAAATTACAATCTGAAGGAGGGAAAAAGAGAAGAGAAGATCTCTCGTTCTTCCTTGCAAACGTGTTGCAATTGGGACAGAACGAGTTACAATAAAACTAGAGAGAGATGAGAAGAAGAACAATGCTGGGGTGTCAAAACACCGTTGCTCAAAGCAAGATTCGCCCCACACGATCTGCTTCCAGGAACCAGCAAGTTGAAGAACTTGTGGAACGCTCGATGTCACCTCTGTTCTGACTCCTCGGATGGACTTACAATGGCGGCAGCAACTCTCTCTCTCTTTCTCCTTTTCTGACTTGTATTTTTGTAGTAGTCTCAAAGGAGGCCAGAAGAGAGTATTTATAGAGAGAGGGTGGAAACCCTAACCGCCTCTTCAGTTATGGAAAGATTGAATCAAATCACAAAAAGATAGCAACGAATTAATTCTAATCCCACAAAGATAGGAACTGAATTAATTCAAATTCCACAAAGATAGTAACGAAATTAATTCAAATCCCACAAAGATAGGATCTGAATTAATCTCATTGATTCACCATTTCCATAACCGATTTGAAATCTGCACAGTCAGCGTAGCCCTCCATGCGGCAGCAGCAGCAGCAGCCTGGCCGCATGGACCGCTTGGGCCGCATGGACCGCATGTGCCGTATGGACCGTATGGACCGCATGGACCGCATGAGCCGCATGTGCCGCATGAGCCGCATGAGCCGCATGGACCGCATGGACCGCATGAGCCGCATGGACCGCATGGACCGCATGAGCCGCATGACCCGCATGAGGCCGCATATGAGCCGCATGCCGCATAAGACCGCATGGCCGCATATGAGCCGCATGACTGCTGACGTGCTAAGTGCAAAGTGTGCCAACAAAACGCCACATTACGCCTCATAAGCCCATGAGCACGAGAGCCCGAGCCCGAGCCCGAGTCCGAGCCCGAGTCCGAGTCCGAGTCCGAGTCGCTAAGCCCCTTTGGGGCTTAGCTCCAAGTGGAATTAATCCAAGAGAATGACAAAAGCATTAATGCTTAAACCTTGGAGCTTTATTCTTACCTCCTAGTAAAATCACCCACATGGTTCCCTCCTTAGGGTCACCACCCCATGTGCATCTCTCAACAACACACCCAAGTATATATGTTGAGATAACTCATGGTGCTTTTCCAATGTGGGACTAAAATTTTACAAGGCATGTTGAGAGCAAGCTCTCTCCATGTTAATAAAGCACCAACATAGTGTTATGGTTAACAGTAAACAAACTAGTTAGTACCATTATTTAGACTCTAATTAAATCCCAATTGATATAGGTGGATTTAGAGATTATCTTTCTATTTTCGATCTTCCAGAGTAAGGCAAGTACATTCTATGGTTTATGTTCATTTACATTCATATCTTGTACTTTTCTTGTGACACGTTGTGACACGGTATATCATGTACTCTTGTACTTTCATGTTCTTGTTTTTACTTGTACTTGGGGAGGTAAAATACACTAGATATGTGACAAAATCCAAAGATCAGAAATTCAGGTTGATAGCTTAGGTCTCACACAGTGCACGTGGGACCCTAAGCCGTACCCATTTCCTGTGCTTATTCCTGTACATACCCCAGCCGGTCACATATGCTAGCTGTATTTCAAACATTGTGCATATGTTATGTCTTGTACTTTTTTTTTGAGGGTGTCCACTTCTTAATGGTGCTTGGAGACATGCCTCCAAGGGGGCTCGAACCCGCGCCACTGCTCCGGGGTGCTCCACCGTTCCCAACGGGCTACGGCCACAGGAACTATGTCTTGTACTTCATGTTCAGGATTTACTTCATTTACTTTATTTTCTGTACTTCCTGTACTTTACATTCCTGTATTTTTATGTTCTTTTTCTGTACTTTACATGTTCTCTTGTACTCATTTCATTTCATTTCATGATGTTCTTGTTCATTACCTAGAATTGTACTTTGCTCCGCTCCTGATTGGATATGTTGCAGGTGAGATGGAAGCTATGTGTGATACGTACTACGGGCGGAAGACTGCCGAGGTATTTGAGCCAGCTGGAGTTGCTCTGGACCTAGAGACCGAGGAGGCCTAGCTATCTTACCCTTTTAGTTGCTTTCCTTCATTTTTTTTGAGACTTAGCCAGACTTTACTTTTCATTTGCTGGATGAATATAATAATAACTGATCATGTACTTTGACTCTCTGGGACGTGTTATAGATGCTGTGATGTTTGTACTCATTTCATATATGGACTTGTTAGTTTTTTCTAGCTTGGTACAGCTTACTTCGTCGTGTCCAACGACGAAGGCTGGGTATGTCCGACTCGTATCCGAATATTCGGGAGCGGGTCGTGACACTGATACCATATTAAAGTAGATGTCACTTGCACCAAACTCTACAATGTTGACGAGAGCTTAGGGTTAATATTAATATAATTCAATATATAGGAGGAAGGATAATTTTGTGGGTTAAGAGCTGGGTTTACATGACGTCCTTTTTTTTTGAAATCCGATTGAAATAATGCATGCCAAACGATTCAAAATTGGATCGCTCTAATGCCATATTAAATTCCTACCATTTGGACCA
>JANAVB010043220.1:1009861-1031854 GCA_029216955.1 Iris pallida
TGAATACGTAAGACAAACTGGACATGTGAGCATGTGAGATATCTGAACATGTGAGCATGTGAGATAACTGGACATGTGAGCATGGGAGACAACTAGGACATGTGAGCATGTAAGGTAACCGGGCTATGTAAACATGTAGGGTAACTGAGACATGTGGGCATGTTAGATAACTAGGGCATGAGAGCATATGAGAACTATATAGAACGACAAATGATAAGATTGTTGGCCCATTGGTCATATGGTCAACCTGATTTTATTAATTGATCAAACTCTGTCTCGATATATGAAGCTAATCAAGGTGTATCGGACTCTTGGACATGAACAAGAACAGCTATCTACACAGTTCAAGACCGAAGCTA
This sequence comes from Iris pallida, assembly GCA_029216955.1. NCBI lineage: Eukaryota > Viridiplantae > Streptophyta > Magnoliopsida > Asparagales > Iridaceae > Iris > Iris pallida. Next base: position 1,010,221 of record JANAVB010043220.1, read on the forward strand.
TGTTTGCCTGTTTGAGTCTGTATTTCCTTTGAGCAATGTATTTTTCATTTTATTGAGTCTAGGAATACGTTGTACACCGAGTCGTACTGGCAAATAGGCTATTCCAAAATGTTTTCAAAATACTTTTAAAATATCCTTTGTTTTGAAAAACATTCATTTTAAACAAAAGCTTCAAAAAGGTTTTCAAAAAATCCCCAAAAATTATTTTTAATACCTAACCTAACCCTGACAGAACTCGGCCAGAGTTCGGCCAGAGTTCGGCCAGAGTTCGGTTGGTGGCCGTTTGATTTTTGAATCTCCTGAACTTGGTCCTCCTGTAGTTGCGGATTGACCGAGATTTCCTCAAAGAGTTCTGCCCGAATTCTGTCAGAATTCTGTCTTTGGAATTCCTATAAATAGAGAAGGATTTCGATCATTTCAACTCACTCATTCACTTTCAATCTTCTCTCTATCTAAAGCATTCAGTCTTCCAAAGAGTTTTCTTGAGCTTTAATTTTCAGATCCCAAGCCAATTACAGTTCTCTAGTCGATTTGCCAGTGCGGTACGGTCTAGAAGTTCTGAGAGATTGTAATCAGAAGGCTTGATTGAAGAATACCTCTTCACATTTGAAGTTGGACGAGTTCTTCGTATCAAAGCTCGCGTTGTAGAAGTTACAAGGACTTCGTAAGAAAACTTGCGGTTTTGCCAATAGTGGATTCAACTGGTAGCAAGAGTTCTACCGACTGGATTAGTCCTCAACAGAGGGAAACCAGTATACATCGCTGTCTTTGCGTTTGCTTTCTTATCTCTGCCTTTACATTATTTACATTTGTGATTATTATTCTGTGATCTTGCTGCTAACATTTTTTAATTAGCAATATTCCGCTGCCAACTCTATTCACCCCCCTCTAGAGTATTGTGCTTTACGATTTCGTTCCTACAATTGGTATCAGAGCAGGTTCTCCATCTAGAGGTATTATATTCTGATCCCAATTGTTCCTATAATTGGTATCAGAGCGGGTGTTACAGGTAAAGCAAGGTAACAATGCAATTATTTATTCATTTTAATTAACTGTTATATAGATCACAGCACAACACATGGCAACTGTGAAATTCACAAGTGAAGGCCAGGCCACAAACAGACCTCCACTGTTTGATGGTACGAACTATACCTATTAGAAAACATGGATGAGTTTCTTCTTGAAATCACTTGACTTTGATTTATGGTCCATTGTTCTTGATGGCTATCAAAAGCCACCTCGTATAAATGTTGATGGAGTTTTACTTGAAAAACCCCATAGCAGATATACAGAGGAAGAAAAGAAAAGGGCCAGTCTTGACGCACGTGCTATTAACGCTCTATTTTGTGCTTTAGACAGAACTGAATTTAACAGGGTGTCTATCTGCACAACGGCTAATGAAGTGTGGAAGCAACTTGAAGTCACACATGAAGGCACGACTCAAGTCAGAATCAAAGGTCAGCAGACTTACTCAAGAGTATGAGGTGTTCAAAATGAAGCCCAACGAAACAGTTACTCAGATGTTCGAGAGATTCTTGGATATTGTAAATCCTTTGTCCTCCCTAGGCAAAGAGTACAGTAACCATGAAAAGATTCGCAAATTCCTGCGAGCACTTACCAAGAACTGGATTCCAAAGGCTACTGCAATCATTGAAGGGAACGACCTCACAACTATGTCCCTCGAAGTACTCATGGGTAAGCTACTCACTCATGAACTGGAGCTACAAGATTTTGAAGAGCCTGCACCAAAGGAGAAGACGATCGCTTTCAAGGCTCAGCACAGAAAAGCTGCTGAAGGTGACTCAGACAGCAGTGAATCTGATGCTGAAGATCAAGCACTCCTGGCAAGGAAATTCAAGAGATTCATGAGACATAAGAAGAGAGCCAAAGAAAACAACAGCAACAACTGGTATCAAGATGATGCTGTCTGCTATGGCTGCAAGAAGAAGGGACACATCAAGAAGGATTGTCCTACAAACTCATCATCAAGCAAGAAGAGCAACAGGTATGAAAAAGGGAACCTGAAAAGATCAACATCACGGAAGTACGCCAACACCAGCATATGGCATGAAAGTGAAGCCAGCGACTCAGAAGACGAACAATCAGAAGATGCTGCAAACGTATGCTTTATGGCATCTGATCAGGTACCTACTGAACCTGTAGTTGATACATATGATGACTTCACCTTTGAGCAATTAGGAGATGCCTTCAGTGAAATGATGACTGATTACAGGAAACTGCATAGCAAGTATCAGACCTCTAAGAAGGTACTCAAAGAGTACAAAGGTGAAATAGGTAGACTTACCGACCTACTAGCTGAGGTTAGAAATAATGTTAGTGAGTCTGGTGAGCTTTCTTCAATAAATCTCTTATTACACGAGACTACCAAGTCATCTGAAGAGAAAGATAAAATTATCGACCAACTGAAAGAAGAACTTTCTTTAGAGAAGAAAAGTCTTCGATGTGCACAAATCAGAATGGAAACACTACTTCTGATTATACTAAGTTGTATGACACTTCCAAAAGATTGGAAATTAGGTTAGGAAAACAGCCTGAGCCTGCTGCTTCCTATCCTAACACGTGTCACTTACCGAAAAATCGGAACATTTCCAAGCCAAACACTGTCAGACCTAACCCTATCAAACCTTTACCCCAAAAGGTTAAGCCCAAACAGGATTATAGGCATGCTTTCTTTTATACTAGAAAACCCAAACCTACCAACCATGCACACCACTCAGCTTTCAACACTCGACATGCACAATGTCATTATTGTGGCCTCATTGGTCATATTTCATCTGCATGTAGAATCAGAAAGCTTGTTGATTTAAATATTTATGCTTGGATACCAAAAGCTAACATTTCAGGACCCTACAAGAAATGGGTACCAAAAGTTTCATCTGCAATTTTTTTTGTAGGTGGAGCACCCTTCACATGCTAAAAGCAAATGGATCCTCGACAGCGGTTGTTCACGGCATATGACCGGTGACGCTACATTATTTGCAACACTGTCGAAGAAGAAGAAGGAAGGTTATGTTTTCTTCGCTAATAACTTGAAAGGGTATATCATTGGTATCAGTGATGTTGGTAAGTCTCCCTATCCTGTTATTAAAGATGTCTGTCTGGTTACCGAGTTGAAACATAATCTACTCAGCATAAGTCATCTAGCTGATCATGGTTATGGCATCAACTTTGGCAAAGACAAATGTACTATAGTTGATAGCTCAACTGGTAGTACTATCTTTGAAGGTATCAGGGAAGACAACATATATGTTTTCTATTTGTTGGAAGAAACTAACATTTCAGGTAGATGCTTAATGGCTAAAAGTGATGAGAGTCATCTGTGGCATATGAGACTCGGTCATGCAAATATGGACACAATCTCAAGATTATCCACAAAGAAGTTAGTACGTGGTTTACCGGACATTACATTCAAGAAGGATTCGGTATGCAGCCAATGTGAAAAGAACAAAGCTACCAGATCCACATTCAAAATCAGTAAACACAGTATGTACTACTAGACCTCTACAATTGCTTCATATGGACTTATTTGGTCATAGCAGAGTTGCTAGCCTCGGAGGTAAACTTTATGCTTTTGTAATTGCAGATGATTTCTCTAGATACACGTGGGTATACTTCTTGACACGCAAGAATGATGCATTATCCGAATTTGTCGCCTTTTGCAAGAAAGTACAGAATGAAAAAGGTTACATGATCACTCGTATTAGAAGCGATCATGGTAGCGAATTCGAGAATGCAGAGTTTGAGCATTTTTGTGACACATACGATTTTGTACACTAGTTCTCCTGCCCTAGGACTCCACAACAAAATGGAGTTGTGAAACGTAAGAACAGAACTCTATCCGAAATGGCCAGAGTGATGTTAAACCAGTTTAGTCTATCCAAATATTTCTGGGCTGAAGCTGTCAATACAGCTTGCTTTGTTCTCAATAGAGTCCTAATTCGACCCAAATCGAAGAAGACTCCATTTGAGTTATGGTTTGATAGAATTCCATCAGTTTCTTATTTTAGAATATTTGGCTGTAAATGTTTTATTCTAAATACAAAAGACAATTTGGGAAAATTTGATGAAAAGGCCGATGAAGGTATATTTTTAGGTTATGCGGCCAAGAGCAAAGGATACAGAGTCTTCAACAAACGAACCATGATCATCGAAGAATCAATCAATGTCACCTTTGATGAATTGAATCAAATGACTATCGATGACAATGACGAAGATCCATCTGTACCAAGCTTAACTCGAGCTGATTCTCAACCCAGCTCAGCACTAGCTGATCCTCCTAGAGAAGATCCAGGAACCAGCTACCTTCAGAGTCTGCCGAAAAGATTAAAATTTACGGCTGATCATCCAAAGGATTTGGTAATTGGTGACATTACCAAAGGTGTAAGTACTCGTACATCCAGTAGAGATATTGTTTCTAGCGTTGCATTTATTTCACAGCTTGAACCAAAAACTATTGATGAAGCATGTAGTGATAATTGGATAGATGCTATGCAAGAGGAATTAAACCAATTTGAACGAAATCAAGTTTGGGAACTTGTTCCCAAGCCTATTGATCACCCGGTCATTGGCACCCGTTGGATATTCCGAAATAAACTTAATGAGAATGGTTTAGTGACTCGTAATAAGGCTCGACTCGTAGCTCAAGGAAACAATCAAGAAGAAGGTATCGACTACGATGAGACTTATGCCCCAGTTGCGAGATTAGAATCCATTCGCATGTTATGTGCATTTGCATGTTTTTATAATTTCAAATTATTTCAAATGGATGTCAAGAGTGCATTTTTAAATGGTTTTATAAAAGAAGAAGTTTTTGTAGCACAACCTCCAGGTTTCACAGATTTTAAAAACCCTGATCATGTTTTCAAGTTGAAGAAAGCTTTGTACGGTTTGAAACAAGCCCCTCGTGCTTGGTATGATCGTCTAAGCTCTTTCCTACTTGACAACGGTTTTTCAAAAGGCAAGGTTGACACTACACTTTTTATTAAGTCCTTTAATGGTAAGCTTCTTTTAATACAAGTCTATGTAGATGATATCATATTTGGATCTACTGATGAATCTCTGTGTCAAGAATTTTCTAAGTGTATGCAGAATGAGTTTGAGATGAGCATGATGGGAGAGCTGAAATTCTTTCTCGGACTGCAAATCAAACAAACTGACAATGGGACGTTCATAAATCAAGCCAAGTACACAAAGGATTTGCTAAAGAAGTTTGATCTGGACAATGTCAAACCTATTGGTACTCCGATGGCAACTTCAACAAAGCTTGATATTGATGAACAAGGCAAGCCGGTCGACACACGTAAGTATCGAGGTATGATCGGTAGTTTACTTTATTTAACTGCTAGTCGTCCAGATATTATGTTTAGTGTTTGCCTGTGTGCACGTTTTCAAGCTAATCCAAAGGAATCACATCTGTGCGCAGTTAAGCGTATCTTTCGATACCTTAAGGGCACTTCTTCTGTTGGCTTGTGGTATCCCAAAACTAAGTCCTTTGACCTTACTGGTTATTCAGATGCAGATTTTGCTGGATGCAAAGTTGATAGAAAAAGTACCAGTGGCACATGTCATTTCTTAGGCAAGGCTTTAGTCTCATGGTTTAGTAAAAAGCAAAATTCTGTAGCCCTATCAACAACAGAGGCTGAGTATATCGCCGCAGGACGTTGTTGTGCTCAGATTTTGTGGATGAAACAAACCTTGGAAGACTATGATTTATTTTATACACATATTCTCATTTTTTGTGATAACACGAGCACTATTAATTTGACTAAGAATCCAGTATGTCATTCTCGTACTAAACATATCGAGATTATATATCATTTTCTTAGAGATCATCATCAAAATGGAGATATTGACCTTGTATACATAGATACTGAGAATCAATTAGCTGACATTTTCACAAAACCTCTAGCAGAAGATCGTTTCAATTATTTACATCGAAAATTAGGAATTTTGGACGTCAATAATATTAATTAATTTTGTTTTATGATTATATTTTAATATGCAAAAACTGTGTTAGAGACAAGCCAATAAAGAGTCTGTCTGTCACCACAACTACGGTTGAAGCGAAGCGGTACTTAAGAGTTCTCCGGTGAACCTCCGTCAGCTGGGACAGTACTCCTACAGCTAATCTGAAACAGTCGCTGTGTAACGATATTTAATCTATAAAATAATATTAATTATGTTAATTGAAGGCTAAAATTACTAATCTTTGAATTAAATTTTTTGAAATAAGTCATGTGAGGATTTGTGATATGTTAGTTGATTTGAGACCTAGACATTATCTACTGTATACTTGGAAATGCTCCGACATTCCAAGTTTTTACTATCTTTTTAGACTTTATTATCAGTATTTCTTTTTGAGGACTTGTACTGGATTTATTTTATTTGATGTCATCTGAACATCTTTATCTGCTTCTTTATGAGATTCGTAGTTTATGATTCACATCAGTTTATTTACTTAGCATTTCTTTATTTCCTTCTCTACTATAAACTGCCTGTGATATAATTCTTTGTTTATTATAAACTGCCTGAGTACAAATACACGCCTGTGATGTTATTCAAATTCTTTATGATTTCTATCATTTATCTTATTGTATTTCTTCACTGTTTGTTGTTTATGCAATGATTGCGGGGGAGTTTTTCCTCTTTTGCAATTATTTTGCTAAGTGACAACGGGAGAGAAAAATAAAAGATCTAAGATTCTTTTGAGAAAATGCAGGACATGAACAATTTTTGATTTTCTTTCAAGCTTTAATGTTATATCATTCATAGTTTTTCAATTATCAAAATGGAGGAGATTGTTGGTCCATTGGTCATATGGTCAACCTGATTTTAATAATTGATCAAACTCTGTCTCGATATATGAAGCTAGTCAAGGTGTATCGAACTCTTGGACATGAACAAGAACAACTATCTACACAGTTCAAGACCGAAGCTATGTTTGCCTGTTCGAGTCTATATTTCCTTTGAGCAATGTATTTTTCATTTTATTGAGTCTAGGAATACGTTGTACACCGAGTCGTACTGGCAAATAGGCTATTCCAAATTTTTTTCAAAATACATTTAAAATATCCTTTGTTTTGAAAAACATTCATTTTAAACAAAAGCTTCAAAAAGGTTTTCAAAAAATCCCCAAAAATTATTTTTAATACCTAACCTAACCCAGACAGAACTCGGCCAGAGTTCGGCCAGAGTTCGGTTAGTGGCCGTTTGATTTTTGAATCTCCTGAACTTGGTCCTCCTGCAGTTACGGATTGACCGAGATTTTCTCAAAGAGTTCTGCCCGAATTCTGTCCGAACTCTGTCAGAATTCTGTCTTTGGAATTCCTATAAATAGAGAAGGATTTCGATCATTTCAACTCACTCATTCACTTTCAATCTTCTCTCTATCTAAAGCATTCAGTCTTCTAAAGAGTTTTCTTGAGCTTTAATTTTTAGATCCCAAGCCAATTACAATCCTCTAGTCGATTTGCCAGTGCGGTACGGTCTAGAAGTTCTGAGAGATTGTAATCAGAAGGCTTGATTGAAGAATACCTCTTCACATTTGAAGTTGGACGAGTTCTTCGTATCAAAGCTCGCGTTGTAGAAGTTGCAAGGACTTCGTAAGAAAACTTGCGGTTTTGCCAATAGTGGATTCAACTGGTAGCAAGAGTTCTACCGACTGGATTAGTCCTCAACAGAGGAAAACCAGTATACATCACTGTCTTTGCGTTTGCTTTCTTATCTCTGCCTTTACATTATTTACATTTGTGATTATTATTCTGTGATCTTGCTGCTAACATTTTTTAATTAGCAATATTCCGCTGCCAACTCTATTCACCCCCCTTCTAGAGTATTGTGCTTTACGATTTCGTTCCTACAAAGATAACTTAGAAACTATTTCGGAACCCAAGTTACAACCCGTAAACCAGACAAGGACCGGGGTTGTAACCCTTCTCCTGAATAGAACTTCGTCTCTAATCAATGTACAACATAGGAATCATGTATAGCGTGTGAGTACTAAATAGGACGACAAATGACAAGATGACTAAGAAACTATTTCGGAACCCACAAAACCCATAAACCAAATAAGGACCGGGGTTGTAACCCTTCTCCTGAACAGAACTTAGTTTCTAATCATTTATCGACAAAAGTAAAGCATAAACAATAATGTACTGAAATAAAAAATACGGACACTGCCTAGACTGGACTCCATACAACAATCACGGCCAAGCAATGAGTACTGCTTTATACATTAGCTAACTAGGGTTATCATAATCCTAATTACTAACATATGCACTTGTGAGAAATCCAATCCAGTTACCTGCCCTGCAAACTACCCGACTTATCCAGGCCAAAAGAAAAAGAAAGTAATGGTGGATACATCGCCCGGAAGACAAATGTATCCTAAGATCTAATAGTGGGTACATCGCCCATGAGACAAATGTACCCTAAAACATATAAAAGGTGCAATACTCGACGATGCGTTGGAAGTGTGCTCATCATGACAGATAGCTCCAAATCCATTCATGTTGGGGCCGGGACAAAGGGCTTGCAGGCAACCGAAAAATTCTTTCCTCCCAATGCATCTAGGTAATCAAGCTAGTTGTTTAGTCCTTAACGTTTTCTTGTTAGATTCTGGGTGTGGCATTCCGCAGAATCCATCCTAAACATGATATATATGCAAGACTGGCCAAAAGCAAGAATTTGTACTACAACAAGCCACAACAAGAAAATGTATAAAAAGCTGGAAGCTAGGAGTGGGCTACGACGAGCCACTATAGAGAAAATAGGGAGTGCGCCATGACAGGCCACTATCATGTAAGCAAGAAAAAGACATGTACAAGAGTGCACCACGACGGATCACTATCTAGTAAGCAAGGAAAAGACATGTAACATGAGTGCGCCACGATGGGCTACTATCTAGTAAGCAAAGAAGACATGCATGAGTGCGCCACGACGGGCCACTATCTAGTAAGCAAAGAAGACATGTAACAAGGGTAGCCACAACAGGTTACTATCATGTAAGCAAACAATACATATAACATGGGTGCGCCACGACGGGCCACTACAAAAAAATTCTAGACATGGCATAGACTGCAAGGTACAATAATTTCGGGAAGACATGGCAATACATATCATAGCAAATAAGAAAGAATCGAAAGGAAAGACATATCATGGCATGTGAAAAGGAATAAATAAAAGTAAGTACATGACATAGAATAATAATTGAACATGTGCTGGTGTCAAGTGTATATAGGGTGTACAATTATTATCTAACTATACAAGATCATCAAGATGAGATCATGTTGTCATGTTTAAGTTAAGTTCAATATTCACAAGTTATCAAGTTGGATCGTCGCATTTTAGGTCAAATATAGAAAACAAGCAAAGAAGATCAAAAACTGTGATTGAAACTATCTGTCGCATATGAACTCCAATTAAAGTAAAACAAGAAGATTCTTGAAGCCAAGAAAAAGATCTACAACTTTCATGTTTTGAGTTTTTCAAGATTCTAGCTACAAAACAGCTTAAACAAGCAAAAACAACCATTCAAGACAATCTACGCATGGGCGCACTATGCGCGCGAGCAAAACTGCCCACGGCGTGCGGTGCACGCATGCACGGCGCGCAATTTGCACACTGCGTGTGGGCAAAACTGTCCACGGCGTCAGGTGCGCGGGCGCGCGAGATGCGCTGCGCGCAGGGGCAAAAATGCCCACGGCGCAAGGTTCACACAAGCACGGCGCGCGGGCGTGCGACAGAAAATCGCGCGGGCGCGCGGCGCCCGAGATGCGCTGCACGCGCGGGCAAAAATGCCCATGGCGCAAGCACGATGTGCGGCAAAAATGCTACACGCGGTACTGTTCATCGTCCCGACAGTACCAAAAGGTGTGAGGAACCCATGAACGCGAAAAATGGCATAACTAACTCAAAATAAATCGAAATCAAGTGGTTCAAAAGGCAAAATTGGGTAGAATAAAATTTCCTACAACATGGAACCCTTAAAAATTTAAAATAACAATGTTTAAGCGATCAAAACCAAGAAAATCAAGAAAACTACAAACTTAGATCCACAAAAATATAAACTTCAAAACCAAAAACTCCAAGTTCTAAAGAAGCTTAGAATCATGCAAGAAAGAGAATAGAACGAAAAAAATGAAAAATTAATAATGTTCAAGATTTGGCAAGGTGTACTTGCCTAGGGTTGGGGGAGAAGTAAATGAAGAAGAAGATGAAGAAATAAATGAGAAGTAATGAAGAGAGAGAGAGAGAGAGAGAGAGAGAGAGAGAGAGAGAGAGAGAGAAATTGGTTTATATACCAACCCTCTCATCTAAAACCAACCCAAACCAAGCCATGCCAAGTTGAACCAAACCAAATTAAACCAGGTTAAGATTAAACCAAGACAAGACTAAGAAAGATAAGTCAAAACATGGGTCACCTGACAAATGTTAGAATTTCATACACGTATACTGAAAATACGTATAACGAAAAAACGGGAGTGACGGGTATGCCGTCGGTATACACTGGTATACTGGCGGTATGCCGGTCAAGAAGAAAACCTATAAGTTAAAAAAAATTAAAACGTTTTGAAAACCAAGAAAATACGAAATACAGTACATAAATACGTATTCGTATATAAATACTGATACTGTGAGACGAGTCTCACAACTCTCCCATCGTTAGAAAAATTTTGTCCTCAGAATTTCCTAAAGCTAGTCGAGCATGATAACCAAAGCAAAAGCTCAAGAAAATATAACTATCTCAATAAAACAAAGCATGGCATATAAGTAAATGAAGGCAACAATAATATAAATAAATGCGTAAGCAATAACACAACCACAATCAAGAAGGACTGGAGGCTTATGAATAAATATATCTACTGAGTCAGTTGAGTAGGGACCCGCCCTCGCTGGCCTACGCTGACTCCCAAAATAGATAGGGGTCAAGTCTCGAAGTAAGTCGGTACCAATGACTTAGTCTAAGACATGACTCTACCTAGGACGTATCTTTGTAGTCGAGACACGTGATAGATATCATGTATCTCAAGATACGAAGATAGAAGAGTGATACGAGAAACTCTCATTCACTCACCGAATAAGTCAAGCAGACCGTTGTACTCCTGATATCGGTGGAATATAAGGCCGCCGACAAGAACCCAAGATATACTGCCACTACCTGGCCTGCTACTGAAGGATAAATCAAAAGGGCATAAATGAAAGAAGACCATAAAGATGCTACCTGAGACTCCCTAGATACTACCCTCATGTCGATACTAGAGCTGCCCTGAGACTGCGCATACAACTGTGCTCTGTGCTGTCTGACCCTCTGAGCTCGTGATAGCGGAAGATACTGTGCCAATGACTGAACATATAGTATTGGCCCTAACTGCTCATCCACTGCTGGAGGTGATGACTGATGCGACTGAAAGGACTGAGGTGGTACATCTGGTGTAGCTGGTCGTCCTCGAGATGTCGGATAGGGGCAAATGCTAACTGAATGGTCCACCGCTCCACAGCGGAAGCATCGCCTATTGTCACGATCCGTACCTGCTTTTTGGACGCGAGCTCGTGAATAAGCCAGCTACGTATCGAGCGGACTCCAGCCCAACCTGAATACGTAAACATTGTCTGGACTATGTAATGGGTCTAATCATGGCAAGACATTACTACATCTCAATCCACAATAAGAATATGAAACATGAATGAACAATTATGGATCATGGTCTGCAGCCCACTAGCATATTGTCCGATTAGACTCCAAGAATAACATGAGTCTATGAAACTAGGCTAACAAGCAGGATATATCGTAAGTGCACGAGAAGATAATAAAGCAATATCACTAGCAAAATACCTAAATCATGCAGATGTAAACGACTACCACATGCTCAACTAACTAACTGTGGCTCCCCTTCCCAAAAATTTTTGAATTTTTTTTATTAATTATTTTATTTGAATGGTGATTTTTAAATTTTGTAAATAATTATTTGGTTAATTATTACGGTAGATGACTTTAGCCATGGTGGAGTTTTGGAGTACAAGGTGACTAGAAATCATGGCACGGATAGTGCAAGGCATGCTTTGACTAGTGTATTAGCCTTGGTAAGGAAGGCCGAGCCATAGTGATATCCTAACTAGGAAAACCAGGCCAAGTTGCGACTTAACCTTTACCAAAGATTTTATTTATTTATTAATTATATTATTGAGTTTTAGGGAACCCGGTTGTACCGAACCTGTCCAGATTGGGCCCAAATCAAACCCAAGTCCATGTAGGCATGTAATGGGACCAAATACGGCCTTGTAGACATGTTTAGTAAATGCAAATATTTTTGTATATATTTTTAGGAAATTGGCAATTATTTTCTAAATATTTGTTATATGTACATTATAGGTATTATTATTATTATTAAATAATGTTTTACTAATTTTTGTATGATCTTCTGGAGCCAGATAAGTAGTGTGCATGATTATATTATTAATTGTTATTAGGATTATTATTTACTATTATTGGTTATTTTATTATTTCATTGTTAAATGAAATTACCCCTCTTTCTCTCTATATATATATATATATATATATATATATATATATATATATATATATATATATATATATATATATAAAATATATATATATATATATATATATATATATATATATATATATATATATATATATATATATATATATATATATATATATATATATATATATTCTCCTAGGAATGGGCCATACCCTAGGAATAGATAATAATGAGTTTTTATTTAGATTTTTGGAGATTATTATAAATATATAATTGTGCATTTGGGATGTGTTTGAGACTATATATTTCCATAAATAAGTATAGGATAATTATAAATATTTTCTCTTGAAAAACTATAGTGTATATTATTTTATATACATGAATATTTAGTAGGTTGTATTGAATATGTACATCTATATACTAATTATCGTATACATGCATTATATAAATATAACATGGATATTTTACATACATAAATATACATTTTCTCATCCCTTAGATACATATACTTATATAAAAGAAAAAGAAAATAAAAGAAAATCCCATACAAACCAATTCCCCCAACCGCATGTGTAGCAGCCTGAGCCCACACCCGAAGCCCAACCCATGCTCAGCCCCGCACAGAAAATTCCCCCTGCCCGAGCGCAAGTCCCCGACCCTGTTCATATATATACGACGACAACAGCAAACCTAACCCTAAACCTATCGCTCGAGCAGCACAACCCCACCACCTCCGACCTCGAGAGCGACCACGGCGCTGCCGCAGGCCACCGCTGGTCGGCAGACATGCGTGTGCGCACTGTCGTCACCCGCGATACCAATATCAGCAGCAACCCCGTACAGCTTCTGGAGATAGTTGTGAGACTTGGACTTTCTGACTTGTTGATTGGCGATATATCGTTGGTTCTCCGTACAACCCTCAGGCAAGTATACCTTGCCGAACATATGCAGTATTTATATTATTTTCTTTCCATTATACTTCTTTCATATGGTTACCTGTTTCCCATATTGTGATTGGTTTGTCATCGACTGTTTTACTTGTTTCTAGATTTACGTGCACGTATAGGATATTCGACATTGCTTGATTATTGGTCTTTTCATGTTATCTTGTCTCGTGATTGAGTTGTCAGTTTCTATATCTTGTTCTTGACTTGACTATTCTTGACTGGGAGTATCTTGCATTGTACTACTGTTGAGATATACTATAGATTGAGAGTATCTTACATTGTACTATGACCTATAGCCGATTCTTTTATCTTGATATTGCTTGATTGACCTGACTTGAGACATACTATAGATTGGGAGTATCTTACATTGTACTACGACCTATAGCATATATTGATTGATTGATTGACTTGATTTGCGACACTATGAATTGGGAGTATCTTGCATTGTACTACGATTTATAGGAGTCTGCTTGACCTTGTATCCTTTAGAAGAGGAGATCGATACTAGAATTGGCTAACCTCGACCGAGAGTATCCCGTTTTGTACATCAATTGAAATACTATAGATTGGGAGTATCTTGCATTGTACTACAGCTATAGGAGTTTTGATTGATAGTTAGCCAAGTCTAGTATTACATTTCCATACGACTCGTCGTCCTTAGATGTTCTCATTGCAGTGTTCTTATCCTCCTTACATATTATTTACTGTCATATTAGTAGGCATGTTTTATGTATCTTGCTAGTCCTCTGAGGACCTGATGATCTCTTCAGGTAGCTGATTGCACGGAGTTAGTTAGCTGAGCATGTGGTAGTTGACTTCATCTGCATGATTCAGGTATTTTGTTAGTGTTATTGATTACTATCTTTCTCGTACTTTTGTGATATATCCTGCTTATCAGCTTAGCTTAATAGACTCATATTATTCTTGGGGTCTAATTGGGCATATATGCTAGTGGGCTGCAGACCACGACCTATAGTGTTCATTCATGTTTTATACTCTTATTGTGGATTGAGATATAGATTGGTTTTGCCATGATTTGGCAATTTACCATAGCCGTGACAGTGTTTACGTATTCGAGTCGGGCTGGAGTCCGTTTGATGCGTAGCTGGCTTGCTCACGAGCTCACGTCCGAAAAGCGGGTACGGGTCGTAACAAGTTTTTTTAGTGGCCCATGCAGGTCAGAGCATATCGTATCGGTTATGTAACTGTACTGATACGAGCCTGCGATTATGACTAAACCTTAGAAATCTCAATCCACACTGCCTTGAAAATTCTCTTAGAAATTCTCTAAACGTCCTTGAAACTTTGTATTCGCTCTCAATTTCTTTTCCTTGCCTTCCTGTACTCTTGATTCTTGTCCCTCCCTATTCCGGGGTGACGAATGATCGTGCTGTTTAGAATTCATCAGAAATTCTTAAGTTATAGTATAATATTGTCTGATTATTAAATATTTGGTTGTTTATAGATATGAGGGATTATAGATGCCATATGCCCTAGAGATCTGTTGATAAAATTGTTAACAAATAGTTAGAAGGATATAATATTTTAGTGTCAATGTTTTGAGGAATAGTATGACCAAAGGTGGGTAGAAGTCCTCAAGGTTTTGTAGTTACAAAATAGCTAGGAGAAGGATGTAAACTATTTTTGAGGAATTAAATTTAAGGAGATTAAGGTAGACTTTCTTTTTGAATTTTAAGGAATAGCTATGAATTAGAATTTCGAGGACGAAATTATTTTTAAGGTGGGTAGATTTGTGGCTCCCCTTCCCAAAAATTTTTGAAATATTTTTTTATTAATTATTTTATTTGAATGGTGATTTTTAGATTTTGTAAATAATTATTTGGTTAATTATTACGGTAGATGACTTTAGCCATGGTGGAGTTTTGGAGTACAAGGTGACTAGAAATCGTGGCACGGATAGTGCAATGGCGTACTTTGACTAGTGTATTAGCCCTGGTAAGGAAGGCCGAGCCATAATGATGTCCTAACTAGAAAAACCAGGCCAAGTTGCGACTTAACCTTTACCGAAGATTTTATTTATTTATTAATTATATTATTGAGTTTTAGGGAACCCGGTTGTACCGAACCTGTCCAGATTAGGCCCAAATCAAATCCAAGCCCATGTAGGCATGTAATGGGACCAAATACGGCCTTATAGACATGTTTAGGGAATGCAAATATTTTTAGGAAATTGGCAATTATTTTCTAAATATTTGTTATATGTACATTATAGGTATTATTATTATTAAATAATGTTTTACAAATTTTTGTATGACCTTCTGGAGCCAGATAAGTAGTGTGCATGATTATATTATTAATTGTTATTAGGATTATTATTTACTATTATTGGTTATTTTATTATTTCATTGTTAAATGAAATTACCCCTCTCTCTCTCTATATATATATATATATATATATATATATATATATATATATATATATATATATATATATATATATATATATATATATATATATATATATATATACTCCTAGGAATGGGCCATACCCTAGGAATAGATAATAATGAGTTTTTATTTAGATTTTTGGAGACTATTATAAATATATAAGTGTGCATTTGGGATGTGTTTGAGACTATATATTTCCATAAATAAGTATAGGATAATTATAAATATTTTCTCTTGAAAAACTATAGTGTATATTATTTTATATACATGAATATTTAGTAGGTTGTATTGAATATGTACATCTATATACTAATTATCGTATACATGCATTATATAAATATATAAATATAACATGGATATTTTTACATACATAAATAAACATGTACTCATCCCTTAGATACATATACTTATATAAAAGAAAAAGAAAAAGAAAAGAAAACAAAATCCCATACAAACCAATTCCCCCAACCGCATGTGCAGCAGCCTGAGCCCACACCCGAAGCCCAACCCATGCTCAGCCCCGCACAGGAAATTCCCCCAGCCAGAGCGCAAGTCCCCGACCCTGTTCATATATATATGACGACAATAGCAAACCTAACCCTAAACCTATCGCTCGAGCAGCACAACTGTAGTGTCCCGTCCCGCTCAGTCAATCGGAGGAATCGAAACGCCGACGGGGTTCGGACTTAGCCTTGCAACGGCTTGCTCGGAGACATCGCTCAGGTGGGATAGTTTCGGTGAACTTGCCTCATCTTAGCCTTCACATAATAAATCGCGTGTTTTCAACTTGCACAATAGGCTTTATAATAAAAGAGACGAATCCACATAGCTAAGGGAATAATCCCGACGGGTCGAAATGAGTTAGAACATGGAAAAAGGTCCAACGGTCGGCTTAGAGTTGGTGCACGGTGTGCTTTGAAAATGACACTCGGTCCTTCGTCCCGTGGCTTGGGAGAAGGAAAGTTGGTCTTCGACACAAAACAATGAACTTGCCTAAGTCATAGGCGTCGCCCGCGTAAATGCTTGATAAAGTATGCACGCTTCTACTGCGCAAGGCTTGGCATAGCCTTTACTCGTCCCTCGGGTTAAGTTGTAGGCTTGAGTAAGTTAGGCAAAATTATGCCGGTCGACCTAAGTCATTCTAAGTGCTGTCCCGCTCTTTCTGCGGTTGTCAAGTTAAATAGTCCCACGATCCCAAGGCCCGTCATATGAGGTATGACTTGGGCGATAGCGTTGCGTAGAACACGAGTTGGTTTAAGGCACGAGCCACAGTTGGTTCAGTAGAAAGTTAGCCACGGTCTGTCGATACTTAAGGAAACACGTTATGTTCAAGTTAAGTGGGAAGGCTATGCAGTAGCCGTTCCCGGAGATTCAAAAAAATATTAAGTCTAAGCGATGGTTAGTTGCCGAGAGAAAATATGTCGGGACTGTAGTTCAGTCGCCGAGGCAACCCTGGTTTGGGCTCTGCAAAGAAGTGTGAAAAGTGGAAGAAGTAAAGCAAAGGAACTAAGTGATGATGATGAGACCATGCAATTACGTTAAGTCTAGAAGTTAGCGTAGGCGCGTGGTCATGGACAACTTGTCGACAAGGGCGATGGTTTCTTCGAGCGGCAACCCAGGGCCATGGGATCGACTTGGCCTAGGAAGAAACAGGTTATAGCCGAGTTGGGTATGAAGCAACCGGTAATTCGGGGACTTGCATCGGGGATTGCTACCTACAGTGCAAGGGTCCCGATTGCCAGGCTATGTCCACGATGGCTAGTCAATGCCAGTGACCATTCATATAGATGTGTCGGCACGGGCGGCAATCCGCGTGTGTGCCTTTGGACTGAGTTGAGTTGAATGTGTATGCAGTTAGAAGACACAATGTCTGGGCCTAATATTTGGCTACAGCGAAGGTAGCGTGCTTCGGCACGAGATGTGGCGTCGAGTGTTAAGTCGTTGGCATAGAGTTGCATTAGTTAGACTTGGGCTGTTGCGAGTTAAGTCGAGAAGGGCCGTAGGGCAAATTGGGTGAAGTTACGTTGAGTTGCTGGGCACGACCTCGAAATGTGAGGCACGGCCGCGTTGTCGAAACTAAAGTATAGGCAAAACTAAGCGAGGAGGCAACGCCTCAGAGATATTGAAGCACAAATCGAGTTCATGGCACGACTGAGTCGTTACGTCACAGAGTATGGCACGAAAGACAAGTACGAGTCGGTACGTTGACAATATAAGCAAACGAGAAGGTCTTGAGGCAAGGATAAGGATGTTATCGGTGCGATAGCACGGTCACACGAAAATGGAGTCTATCGTATAGTTGCGTCTCTGATTATGGCCGTAAGGCAAACACGACTTGATAGGTTAACGTTATTGGCACGAGAAGGTTCTAAGGCAAAGTATGAGTTAACGTCGTTGTGCAAGCACGGAATAGTCCTCAGACACAAGTATGCCAAGGCGTCCATCATAAAACTGATCCTAAGACAAGACTAGAAAGACAATTGATAAGAATGGACTATGTTGCACAAAGTAAATCAAACGTGTTGGTTTTGTATGGGTGGGCGAGGAGCTCACTCCACCAGTACAGTTGAGTACTGACACCCACATAGTTTACATGTGCAGGCACAGGCAGAAGCTCGTGGCACGGAGCTCGCTTGGATGCGTCGAGGCATGGAGTCCCTTGGCGATTCGAAGCGTGCGGCCGCATGGAGTCAAGACTTATACGGGACATAATGTATGGACATCGCCTTCCGAAGCATCCGTTGGATCAAGACATGTATTGAGTGATGAGAGAGAGCTGAATGAACTTGTAAAATGTGAGAAGAGTGAGCTTGAGTGATTGTAATCTTGGCCTTGCGCCCCATTGTAACCTTTGTTTCAATATCAATAAAAGAGCATTTTGAAATGACTTGTGTTTTGCTTCAAATTTTGCTGCTATTAATCAATGTCTCTGCTTGGGACTTCTTTGCGACGACCCCGTTGCAGCCGCTGTAATCGGCCGTTATGGAACCCGCCTTGCACGAGCGTAATCTAGGCTCGTGCGGCATCACGCCTTAGCCAGGACGATCGTTCCTACGGGAGTGGGGCGTGACAACAACCCCCGACCTCGAGGGCGACCACGGCGCCGCCGCAGGCCACTACTGGCCGGCAGACACACGCACGCGTGCGGGGGTGGCGACAGCAGCCGCGATACCAATATCAGCAGCAACCCCGCACAGCTTCTGGAGATAGTTGTGAGACTTGGACTTTCTGACTTGTTGATTGGCTATATAACGTTGGTTCTCCGTGCAACCCTCAGGAAAGTATACCTTGTCGAACATATGCAGTATTTATATTATTTTCTTTCTATTGTACTTATTTCATATGGTTACCTGTTCCCATATTGTGATTGGTTTGTCATCGACTATTTTACTTGTTTCTAGATTTACGTGTACGTATAGGATATTCGACATTGCTTGATTATTGGTTTTTTCGTGTTACCTTGTCTCGTGATTGAGTTGTACGTATAGGATATTCGATATTGTACGTATAGGATATCTGACCGGCTATGAACAGGTGTACAAAAGAGCAAGATCAGGCCGGCCACCATAGAAATCTATGAACATATAGGGTCAGGCTTTACCCGTCGTGAGGCGAGGGTATAGCTATGAACAAGTAACAGGTACGAGTGTGAAGAACAAGTAGGGATTTGATCACACAACCACTAATAACTCCCCATCCCCGAATAGTATAATGGATCCGGACGTGACACGTCATGAACGGGACTCAAAAGCAGGGGGCCAGCCCACTCCCAAGTCAATGTCTATACAAGTACATGTAACAAGTCGAACAATGTACCAATATACCAAGTAATCTAGGAACACCATCTCATGACAGGATCCGACATATACTAGTCCGTGAAATCATCGTATCAGGAATCAAGTAAGACACTACAACTGAATCAGATATAGCAGATATCAAGACAATGAAAACTATCAGTGAATGTACTTGCCTACGGTCTTGAGCTGATACAGTGAACAGATACTCCGAGTAATCACAAACCTAAAGATGAGATACTATGAGTCAAAACAGGGTTTAGTAATGAAAGGAATGCTAATCAAGTTATGATATGCAAGTCTAAGTCAAAACTAGGTCAAACTAGGTCACATCAGGCTAAACTAGGTCATACTAGGCAAATGTTGACTAACAATTGACTTTTAGTCAACTTGTCAACTCTGGTCAAGTCCGGTCAAGTTCTAGTCGCTTTTAGGCTAAGTTTGACATTCGGTTGACTTTTGGTCAAAACGGTCAACCGAGGTCAAAACTAGTCTAAGAGCTAATCCTGACCATTACCAACCAAGACAATCAATTTCTAACCATATCTTAACACCTTAAACTCATACCTTAGCTTCTAGGTAATTTCCTTAACTTACCCTATTACCTTACCAAGGTAAACTCACTACCAAGCCTCTACCTTAGTTTCTAGGCACTTTTCTACCTCAACATGGTATCCTAATACCATGCCCTCGTATCTCGATACCATGCCATGGTATCTTGATACTCTAACTTTATATCTTAAAGTATCTAATACCTTATCTTAGAAATAGGGTAAATCCTATTTACCTTGTGATACCATCTTGGTATCACGAGATACCTCAAGTCTAACTCTAAACTCCAGACTAACACTAACTCTAACAAGCTAGCTAATACACTCTAACAACTAACCACATCTCTCTATCATTCAATACCTTATCTCATATATCAAATACCTTAACCTCTACCCTACTAACATACCATATCTCAACATAGCTTACTAACATTCTAACTAACTCTCACACACAAACATATTTAACATCACAAACCATATGGGACTATTATATGAGTAAAAATGGAATGGGATGTATGAATGAATGATGGACTGAATGATGATTGAATATGGACTGATTTTGAATGAAGTTGGGAATGAAATGAATATATGGATGTATGTTATCTAGTGGATGGACTGAATGAAATGAATGTAGATGTGAATGTGAAATGGAATGGTATGGATTGAAATGGGTGAAATATGGACTGTTATATGGATGATGAAATGATTTTGTAATGGGTGAATGGGGATCAAATGATGATGGATGAATGGATTGAAGTTGGACTGGAATATGGAATGGATGGATTGAAATGGGGGGCTGAATTTGATGTTAACTGATACCAACAAGGGACTGAATTGGAATAAAATATTTATGTGAATGGATGTGGAGATGGCCTGATATACATAGATGAAATGGATATGAAGTGAATGTGGATGGGGGCTGAATATATGGGACTACACTGCTCTAATCAAGCAGGGCGACAAGTGCCCTGCTACTGCTGTTCGATTATGCAGCATGTGCTGCTATTGCATCCAAACTTGCTGCTGCTTGTCCTGAGGACAGCAGCTTACTGCTGACCTGCTGCTGCCAAAGGGCAGCAACTCCCCCCTTCACTCCACTTCCTCTCTCTCTATCACTCTCTCTCTAAACTCCACACACACCCCTATATATATATATATAGATATATATATAATATATATATATATATATATAATATATATATATAATATATAATATATATTGGTGTGTGTGTGTGTGTGTGAATACATATGTATATATATATGTGTGTGTGTGGATGTGTATATATATGTAGTGTTGAATATATATATATATATATATATATATATATATATATATAAATATATATATATATATATAATATATCTATATATATATATATATTATTATCATTATTATTATTATTAATTAT